>VZRE01006430.1:141184-221184 GCA_013396775.1 Cephalopterus ornatus | reverse complement strand
GTATCAAACAACCCAAAACATCTCAATAAGGCAAACCAGTTATCTCTCCATCACAGACCTTCTGCCACAAAACACCTTCTGATGCATCTTACTCAATCCATCTTGATGTCAACAGGTTTATTATTGTTCTTAACAATTTGCTAGGAAGACATGGAATTCTGCTACATTTATAAAAACAAGCATTATTTTTCTTACAGGTTTTCCTATGATATTCATCTTCACCCTACCTTGGCCATAACTGAATGTACAGTTCCATGGTTTTCTTGAGGTATTATGATCTCTTTTAACAGATAAAATTAAAGGCATAGACCTGCAAACAGTTGTGTGAATATCTTTATCGAGAATGGTAGTTTAAAGTTTAAAAAAATTCAACTATGAATGCTGTATTTCAACTATGAAATGTCAGTGACATTTCTTCAATACCTTGCCCAAATTCAAAACCTAAAACCAGTCTAAATTACATTTAGTCTAGCTCAGCATCTCAAGTTTTTATGATATACCTATAAGAAAGTATTTTTAAGTTCACACAGTGTTTATAATGAAAAAGTACATTGCTTTCAGAAATATTGATGGATCTGGCCTCTACCATTCCAGAAAATGTCAAATATATTTGATGAAAGTATTAGAAGCCCACAAATAATATTAATTTTCTTTTCAGAGATCTCGAATTAAACATCCTAAAATAGAATTGTGTTTGTGCCAGGAAACTACATTTCCAGAGAAAACACTTATCATAGCAATAGTCTGATGAAGATTACTAGAAAATGGGTGCCAGACTAATAATAAGTAAGACCATATCGAATTATTATTCCATAGGTATTTATCGGCTTTGCAGTTTGGAAATATTAGAGGCTTCTTTGACATTAATGTCTTTTCTTCCAAGTAATAGCTTGTTCATGGACAATCCTGAAAATGTTTGAAAACTAAATGAGTACTATATTTTTAAAAGGCATTCCTGAGTTATGTCTTTTGGTGTTTTCTTCCAGCTATAGGAGATTGTGTGACCTTCATTGAATAAAATCAAATAATTTCTCTTTAACAGGCAAAACCTTTGCAGCTTGTAAGGGTTTCTGCTGTGTCCTGGAGCATTTTCTTTGGCCTTATATTTACACTATTCTGAGCTCTGTTGTCCAAGAAGTAGAAATTCATATTGGTGCAAATGTGGTAAAATAGCAATCCAATTAGCACTATACACATTTTAACACATATGCAATATGTAACAAAAATTTAGAAGTTGTTTGTAACTGTGAAAAACCTTCTTGGTACTCAGTACTTCCTAGTGTAAGCTTTTTGCAGGACAATTAACCTCGGCATATAGAGCAGCAGCTCTGAAAATAAATACAGTGGAAAACACAGAAGAAAGACATCATGGTTAATGCAAATTAATGTAATCATGGATTCAGAAAAAATAAACTACTCCAGTGCCACAGTTTATTTAGTTTTGTTACTTGACAGTCTTAACCTTTCTTTCTATTCTGGTGATTCATATTTATCATCTCCTTTGTTGTGAAACGATTTTGCCAAAATATATTTATATTATTCCATCTTTTTTCCATTTTTGATTGATTCCTGAAGAAAAAAGCCTCAAACAAAATCAAAAATGTATCTATTTCACAATTTTGCTTGCTCAATGAACTATGATTTTTTTTTTATTGTGACTGAAGTCTTTTTCCAAGGATCTGTGTGCTACAGACAGATTTTTTTAACCAGAGCAAATTCAAGTGCATCTTTAGCCTTTCGTACTCAGTCTCCATCGACCTGTCAGAGACATCACAGTGATTGACTGCCCTGGCAGATGTGCCGCTATAACAGGTAACTTGATCATCCAGACCCATCTGTCTCTCAGTCCTCTTCAATTCACACTTTCAAAATTATTAGAGATTAGGGAGGGGTCGGATTCTTTGTTGTGATTTTTTTTAAAATGTAGGATATCTGTATTTCACAAAAGGTTACCCTTGGTAAATGAATAGTGATGTACAGTACTTGAGCCATATCCTACTAAGAGGAGCTTCCTAACGTTGTTCAGTGTCAGTGTTTCAGATCTGGGTTAGCAATATCCAGAGAATTTTAAAACTTGCTTGTAAGATATCTAAAATTAAGGACAGTTTTTTAGAACCACTGTGGTAATAATAGAATGATGTTTCAAAGATATCAGTTGCAATGTGAGACAGATGGGCTGTTTAACTGTGCTTAGTGAGAGGAGAGGACCTGATTCAGTGGGAGTATTTTCACGTCTTCTCTTCAGTGCCCACAGCCTGGCAAATGTTGTGACATCATTAAGCTGAACTGCTGATTTTAGATGGGTCTGGAACAAGAACGGGCAGGGGTAACTCAAGCTTCCTGCTGAAATGTAGTTAACTAATTTACTCGTGTCACTATTTCTGATAATTACTTTTCACCAAAATATTTTGCTGTGCTTGTGTGTAGAGGATTTCATTCCACAAGTCAACACCCTAAGTGTTGTAGCCTCACAGGATCTATCAACAGCTTCTATTAAGAGAGAATATAATCTTGGTGAGAGCAGTGGCTAACACTTCTCTTTTCTATTTCTCAGTAAAGTCTACTGCATACTCACTATCAAGGGATGTACATTGGCACAGATGACATAGTTCACAATATAAGGGGAAGTAACATACTGAAGCAAGCAAAACAAGGTAAAATGAATGACAACTGACAAAAAAGCAAGTGAACTCAGAATATTTTTTTTCAAATGAGAGGAATAAAAATATGTTAAGTGTGTACATAAGCAGTGACACATGCAGAATAAAAAGAGATAAATAATGGGGGGAAGGGTAGAGGAGTAAGGAATATGTTAAAGCAGAAAAGACCTCTCAGGTGCATATCGACAAGGCTAATGGAGCATACTAGAAACTGAAGTGACTTGGGGAGCCACTGCAAAATTCAAGCTGCATGCCTTCCTGAAAATTATAGTTAGCATCCTGGACCTACAACTTTAGCAGGATCTAAGCCACTCAGGCAGCGCCTGTCAGCCATTTCATTAATAAATTTCAATGGGTAAATGAGACCAGTAGGCTTTTTATGAAGGAATCTGTGATTATAAGCCTATTGTTTTGATGTTTGGAATAGGAAAAAAATCAGAAAATTATTCAGTTGTAATATGTTACATGATATGTGTGGTGCGTTTCTGGTGCACAGTCCTTTATTACAAAGCCATCAAACCGTGTAGTATGACAGTCATCACCTTGTCATGATTCATGGAACAGAGCACTGGAGCAATACAACGCACAGCTGAATACAGACAGCTGAGCATTGGCACAGGCAAAGAAAGGTGTAAAGGACTCATAGGAGATTACTCTGTGGATTAAACAGGTTTCTTTTCAAATGCACACCTGTGCAGGAATGGCACAACCTGTTCTAAATGGAATAGTGACTCTGGTGTGGGAAGCAAAAATGTCAACTTCACTTCTGGGGGTTTTCAGGCTGGAGATGGGGTGAAGACTTGAAGCAATAGGTTTTGAGTAGACAAAATTGCTATGGATGCTTTGTGATAGAGTTGTCTGGCCGTATCTCTATATAGTTGCAGGGCAAGGCAGACTTCTTCCAAAAAAGCTGCTGCTCCATTAATGTACATCTTGGGATTTTATGGGTAAGTTATATTGATACTGCATTGATCTGTTACAGGAATGTTCTATGTCAGTCTTGCACACTATCTAAATTTTAGATAGCTTATTAAATGGGTTCCTTGTGAAATGATCTTTAAATATCAGGCATGAAAATTCTAAAAAGTAAACCTATCCCTATTTAATGACTTTTATCAAGTGAAATGTACCCTTTTCTGAGTGGGTTTTTTTTTTTTCTCAGTTGGGAAAAAAGTTATCTAGAGACTAAACATTGGACTTCATGGCAACCAACAGTCTTGAAATATTAGGCTAGAAGTCACATCCAAATAAAATAATTTATAACCAGATATTGACTCAGAAAGCTCAGAGCTTGACCTTGAGTTTATATGATCCCCTTCTAACTTAACAGTAAGCGTGTTAAAATATGCATATGCAGTATAGAAAATACATGTTGGTATGTAGTCTTTGTACAGTGCTTGGAAATTAATGAGATACACATGCAGGTAAAATGTCCTATAATAATTTGCCCATAACTGTTTAAAAAATAATTAAGTCAGTAAAAACATTTCATGGTAACAAAATCTAATCAGATGATAATGAACTGTACTGAACTGTACTTCATATTATTATAAAAAATAGCTGTCCCAGTGTATCTTTCACTGCTAGGTGCCAGTCTTTCAAAATGAATGATCTGATTTTGTCCGTTTGGTCCAGTGAGGTGCAGACTCACAGAGCTGTCTTTCAGGTTTCAATCTGTAAAAGTATATCTCTAGAAATGCTGTGTTCTGCATAAGATAAACCACAAGATAATAGGCCGAAAAAACATTAGAGTGGGATTGAATAAGATGAGTGGAACTGCATCCATTCAGATAGGAGAACTAAAGATGTGATTTGTGATAAGACAATCTCAAGGTTTCCTCACTCAGCTCTTTGATAAATCTGGTTTTGATATAAAGGAGAAAATTAATTCTTTAACACTATGATTCAGTCTTCTGTCTTAATCTAGCATAACCAGTAACACTGATTCTATGTTCTTTTAAGGCAGATACCAAAAGATGTCTGAAAGGTACCTGAGAATCGACTATGCAAAGCTAATACTTAATTTTGGACCAGCAGGTTTCACTACTGTAAGGCCCTCAAATATTGATTGAAAGAAAGTTGTCTAAGCACATTAAAAGCTTCAGTTTTCTTCACTTTAAATGTTTGTAGAACAAATTAAGCTTTTTCTTTGTTCCATCTTTGCACACACAACAATATGCATCATCTATGTAAACAAGAAATAAAATAATTTTGTATTGTATTGTAGCTATTTTAGGTCCTTTTCTGCTTATGTTTTTCCTTTGCAATTCTAACAATTCCCAGAGTTAATGTAAATACTCATAAGCTGAAGTGGTTTCTATGGTAGTTTAGATTTAACATTAAATACATAAGGAGGACTTGAATCAAGGAATTAGAACTCACGTGTTAACAGTCCAACAGCTTGCTTAGTTCTGTTTTCTTATGGATTTCTCTTCTCAAAACTTCAGTGAAAAGGATAGAAAGTGAGACTCCTACACTTAAGTCATTCTGTAGGGCATCTCCTTGAAAAAAGGAAATGTAGGATTAGTCACCCATATGCAATGGAGGAAAAGGAATCTATTGCTTGTATTTCACAGGAGAGGCAATTATATAAAGGAGAAACACCATTTGAAGCTGTCTTTTAGAAGACTGTAGCAGGTGCACTGCACTTTGTGAGGATTACAGTGTTTGAGGCATATGACAAGACTTGGAGGATTAGATGTTGAATAACTTTCAGGCACTTGGGTGAAAAGACTTCCCGATTTATGCTACCCACTTTCATTTGGTGTAAGTCAGTGACTATCCTCTCCAAAATATGAATTGTACCTAGGCAGGTATTATTAAGTTCCTCAAGATCTCTGAAGGCAAAATGTGAGGAATCCTCCAGAGGTCAGAACAAATAAGCAATTTCAGCTCCAGGCAGTTGCAAATGAAGATCCCTTCTTCACATAAGAACTTGCTTATTTTGTATCTGGCCCTAGCTTCACTACAGGGCATACCCTCTACATAATATTAGATTTCTATACCTAACAATGGCATGCACCATAGTTCATAGTTCTCTTCATGAGAAGAACGACACTTAAAGTAGTAATTGGGTAACTGAGAAGGTGAAGGTAATCTTTGATCATTGCCTCTCTGGGACCACAAATCTTAGACTGGGCTAGCTTTGAGTCATCATCTTTCCCTTGAGTTCTTAGAGCTAAACCATTTCCCAGAGTTACATTCTGAAGTCCTGCTTTTAACAAAGGAGGAAAGTGGGCAGATTTTTAATTCAAAAAAGATCAAGATGCTATTTATATGTGCAGTCTTTTAGAATTTAGGCCACTCTCTCATGTAGGACACATACATTCAGGTTTGTGTTTGACTAAAATAACTCACCAGAATATATTGGTTTGGAGATTTTTTCTTGTGGGCCATTATGGGCATTTTGCATCACTGCATGTGTTTTTGGGGTACATTTTCATTTTCTGTAAAACCTTTTTATTAAAGGCATAATAGTTCTTGAGTTCGAGAACAAAACAAAAATGCAAATAAACATAGACATCATTCTGTTACCTAAAGGGAAGGACACTTGTCTGTGAGAAACAAATTTAGATTGCCTTTGCCATTTGGCACTTCTAAAGCTTCTTTTTGTTTTGTTTTTTCTTTTTGGCATGCACTTTAAATTACAAGCTTTTAGAGAGTTTGGCTACCAAAATCTTTGGCACATTTCAGGTGCACATGGGCTGCTCTAAAATGGGAAATTCTGAAAAAGCGAAGTTTGTAAACTAGTAGTTAGACTCCTCTTATCTGAACTTACCAGCTAGTATAGAAATAACTCCAGATCATAGTGACAGTCCTATGTGTTTGCTGGCATGTAAGTCCTTCAGTGAAACTATACCATGGAAGATTTTTAATGTTTCGAATTTGAGTTGTGCTTGAAAAAGTATCTTCATTAAAACAAAACAAAACAAGACAAAACAAAAGAAAACACACACACACACACACACAAAACCCCCAAAACAAACCAAAACAAACAAAAAACCCCACCACCACAACAACAACAATAAACCAAATCAGCAACAAACCCAGCTTTCTAGTTATCAAGTTATGCTTAATATATTTTCCAAAAGACCTTTTCTGAAAGATGCTTGGCTCTTCCAAACTGTGTTTTCTTCTGTTTTCTGAAAGATAGCTATAGGTCTATGCATATTTTATGTCTGCCCTTTTACTGCTATTTCTAGCTAATTATACCAATACAAGAAGCCTAAAGCAAATATGATTTTAGCAGTTTATAATATGAAAAATATCTTGCCCTTAGTGTATACTAACAAGATTTGTTCATGCAATTATTATTAGCAAGGACTCCACCTACTGGTTCAAATTATGCCAGGCAAGTAATCACAAATCTAGTTCATGTTCTAATAAGAGTTTTGCTACCTAAAAGTCCAATCATTCTGGTCCCCAGTACTTTAAGTATTTATATCTCTTCTGTGGAAACAATACCTCTACACTGCTCTTCAAGTTCATTAGCAGAATTCAACCAATTTTACTTTAACAGATGACTACCCTAACTAATATTTCCCAACCTTAGCTGTGAAAGTCATTTGAATATGTGCCAATAAAAAGCAAAAATCCAAAAATCATGAGATTTTATTTTTTTGGTATTCCCTACATATATGATCTCTATAAATGATTTTATAGAGGATTAAAAAATCTCATTAATAAAAATGCAGCCTGGCATAGCAAAAGTAAGCATTGAAAAACATATAAAAACTGATTAAGCTCCTAATTCTTCAACTTCACAACCTTGAAAAAGCAGTAGAGGAAAAAATACAGTGGTAAAGTGGTGAGGTTTTTTAGCAGAATTAAAATAAAATAAGCCATTTATAGCCAAGAAGTTGTAAATTAGGCTTCTTTTTTTAAGATATATACACACGCACATACATGTGTCAGCAAGCCATCTATTTATTTTTCAGTACAACCTGTTATGCAATTATTTGCGTATAATCTGTATAATGGCTGGATATTATTTCTTTCACACGCACATTTCCCACTGAAATCTATGGGACATTTACGTATTAAAGGAATGCAGAGTTGCCTCTATTCATGTATAGTTTAATACAGCAAATGACACAGACTCATAGATGAAAGGCAGATTAGATATGGATGCAGAAGTGAGTGCTGCACCAAAATAGCATTGCTTTAAGAAATTTTGTTAAAAGAAAGTACGTTATTTTTCCAGACATAATTATACTTCAGTGTATATGTTTCTTAAATGGTCATTTGAATTTTATTATAACATTTCCATCAAGTACACTATCAATAATGATATGTCTTAAGCATGTTCATTTCATTGATACGATGAGCTTTCAGCAACTTTATGTAGTGTTAACTGAAACAAACACTGATACAATACGGTACCATGTGACAGCCATTCACTAAAGTCCAAAGATTGTCTCTCCTGTCCATTCCAGATGCTGCTTTTCAGTACTGCGCAGATCCCTGGCATAATAGTACACATATCAATGTGGAAAAATGCAGTTGTGAATGGAGTCAGTCTTTACAGGAAAGAATTTTAACCCAGGGAAAAAAAAATAGCCCATTAAATAAACACAAAACAAAGAATGTGGAAACACAGCACAAATCTACCCAACAAAATTTACCTGACCCTTTAAAGCTCACCAAAACATGACAGAAGGTCCTCTTGATAGTCTGTATCATATATACGTTCTGAGACTGTGGTGCCCATATGTTCAATAAAACTGTTGAATCTCAAAGTTATAATAATTTGCAACGAGGTGCCAGAACCAATTATTAAATATCATATGATCCAGCAGAGATGAAATAAAAATATTCAGGGTCGATTTTACTGGCTCTGACTGTTGTGAAGATTATAAAATACTTAGAATTGCAGTTTAACTTAAGGGGAGTCTTAAACACTTCCTTATGCTTAAATTTTGCTCATAGCAGAATATCAGAAGCCAAATGCAGATGGTATATTTTTCTAGGTACAAAGAGAAGACTGCCCTTATCGTTATTGATTTGAATATCAATTTAGTGGAAAAAAAATACGCTATTATGATATCTTTTAATAGTGTAAACCTTTGTTCAAAAGAGCAAGTGACAGCCAAAAGTACAATTCAAGTGAGGAAAAAGGTACAGTGTGATTAGATCGCTGAATGATACCATCTCAGCCAAATAGCTGCCTATAGTGTGGAAAAAGAAGACATTTAGGACTAAGTGTAAACAGTCATTATTTATTTACCATGACATCTCTTAAACATGAATGAGTGAATGTTTTAAATACTAGTTTCCATCTTTTAGCCAAGGTCAGCTGTTTCACACCGGTCTGTGCCTTTCCTTAAGCTGTAAAACCTAGAGGTTGACCCGAGATGTTTATATTATTTTTAATTGTTATTAAATAACAGGGAGGAGTTTAGCTGAAATGATTATTTATGGCATTCTCCATAAAACCACACAAATATGCTTTGAAATTAACTACAAAGCATCTTCCTGCTCTGTGTATCTAAGAATTAAATATTGTATTATAAAATAGGACAAAAAAAGTTTTAACTCTGCCAGTGAATGCAAACCTGATCTTAATGTATTATGGTTGCAAGCATCAAAATGTTGCTGCTGAAGGAAAAAAAGTATTTCTGCCCTCGGTTATTGGAGCATTGCAAGAATAGGACCATGTTTGTCTATGTATGTTTACAGCACCTGTCAGCCGATACACGAGAAACAAGAAGAGTAATGTAAACTGATCCTCGCCTTTTCCTGAATATTTAATGCAGTCTGCTGGAAAGAAGAGCACAAACATTCTACTTTTCCAAAGCCTGTCTTCCTTGCCCTCTTCTAATTTTCTCTGGGGAGGGATGGGTTTCAAACTTGGTCACTTCTAGTGCCCATTTGCTTCTGGATCTTTACTTTTGAGTCTTGGTTTTCTTCCTGTCTCCTGAAACTAAATTTACTTCATTTTAGCCACCTCACAGCAGACTTGTGTGTATATATTTTCAAGGAAATTTGATTGTCTGTATAGATTTTTAAATCAGCTTTCAGATCAAGTTCAGAAATTTGTAAACTGTTATGTTGCGTCAGGCAATAGTGGAACACAGACCTCAGATGCACATCACCCAGCACTATAAAGTCATCTTTAAATGAGACAACTAGGGCATAAATAGATTAAAGTGGCCAATAATGGGAAAACAAGTGCCCATTCCAAGTGCAATTTTAAGAAATTTAAGCCTCAGGAAGTTGCATTATATTTTTTATTAAATTGAGGGTATATTCACATTTAATGTGACTTGAAATTTGAACCAGTATTTTCTGTCTTTGGTTACCTTACTTTAGGATTCCTTAATGGGCTGAAAATGTAATGCATAATATCATATGACTGCTTTAAGTTTTCAAGATAGTTTCTCAAAAGTTGTAATTTAATTTAAATTGACAACTCTACAATAAACCACTGTTCACTTGTAGCAAACAGTATCTGACCTAAAATGCATGTAACAAGAGCCTAAGATTCTAACAAAATCCCACTTCTTTGTCATTTTAACCTTGTTTACAACAGAAAACATCTAATTTTGAGCAGAACTACCAGTTAGAAGTATGTAAAACATTAGCTTTCAACAAGATTTAAATCCTATTTATATTCTGTCTACTGTTTTTCCAATAATCAACAGAGAATGGAAATACGATCAAGCATCCCACTGATGTACAAGGAATGAATTTATGCATAATCCAAAGGAGTCCTTTTTAAAAGGATATCTGTAATGTTACCTGTTAAAATAGGAAAAGAGAGAACCTGATCAGCACCAGATAAAATAAACTGTGCAAGGGAAAATCACTTTAAAAATTACATATAGTGCACTGTTTAAATTGTGAAACATCACAATTTCTAAGCGGGTAAAGATTTGGTTAACCAAATGAAATGAAAGAGGTGTGGCCTTTCAATCTCTTGAGTCATAGGTTATTTTGCCAGTCTTGAGACCAATGTCTCCACGAATGTCAGATGCCTTCTCTGATGTAAGATTGACTCAGAAGCCGTACTGAATCTGGTCAGCTACCTATGGACAAGTCACTGCAGTTAGTCCAAATAGAAACTATAAAAATAATGATTTCTCCTGAGTGCTGGTTGATTTAACAGCTCCATGGTTCCACCTTCCTGAAGCTTGGGATATTGTCCTGGAAACTTCATAATCACATTTTATGTAAAGATGCTCCTACCAGTTTTGAGAGTCGAAGAGGCAATTGATCTAACACTTTGCCCACTGTTATTTTATTGTATTCTCGCAGGAAGTGACCTTTATCTCCTTTATGCAGCATTGTCCTGAGGTAACCTCTATATTGCTGAAAAACATCGTAATAAAAAAAATAATTCTAACACAATGTCACCAAGGTTTAGATTCTAGAGATTAATACATAGCCTCCACAAACTGTAAAGACTGCCATTTGCAGGAAGGATTGGCTCCTCTAGATGTCAGAAGTACTATTTCTCGCAGGACTAACGTGAGCGTGTTTCTGCAAAAATATTAGTTTTGTGGTTTAATTTGGTCATAAAATTTGGTAAGAATTTGAAGAGTTATTGGATTAAGAGCTGTAAAGGATGTTTATAGAATTAAACCCATGAAAAGTGTAGCATAAGTCATTATATTCAGTTTTGTCTTGGGTTCTATGACATTCCTCTGTCAGTTTGGTATTTTTCAGTTCTTCCTCTATTAATGAAAAAGGTTACAGATTCATGATGTGCCCAGGAGGATTCCTGTGCATTCCTGTGTCCATACGTATATTCAGACAGGCACAAATATATGCATAATTTAATTTCTCAATACTTTGGAGTTATTTAAAATGCCCATGAAATACTTGTTGTTTCTGTTAACAGCAAACAATATAATATGCCATATCCAGCACAAGTTAAGAAAAAGGTAAAGCTAAAAAAAGATTGAAATCTTTTACATAGATTGATGGGGAATAATTTCCAGTATTTACCCTATGTACTTACTAACACACAGGACTTTTTTTCTGGTAATTGTATTTTTATTCTTCTTCTTAGTGAATATATATAACTTATGGTTCCTTACATTGTTAAAACATGGTGCAAATCCCACTATGTGAGTGACTTTTAATTGTAATAACATAGAAAAACATTATTCACAGATGACAGTGGCATAGATGAGTGAGTCACTGTAGTGTGGAAAGGGAAGCTAAAGAGTGATGCACTGTTATGTAAGTTTAGGTTATTTGGATTTGGTGGCTGATTTTGGTTGCTACCTCCCCATTCAGTCAACAAAGTATCAGAAAGCAGCTCAGGGTACCTAGCAACCTCTGTCTTTTAGCTCTGTAGGAGTTCTTTGATGAAGACAGCTTAATGTGATGCCCTCTAACTAAAAGAGCCTGTAGGAAGTTGAGATGCTACAGTTTCAGAAAATATCCACTTGATGCTTGGTTTTGGTAGATACAGAGAATCAAAAACTTGAATTAGGACTGATTAAAAAAAAATCCATGAGGTTGTCTTATTTATTTAAGAGGATATTTTTAGTTTCTGAAATGCCCCAAGCCTTATTTTATTTACCCTTTGTTCTGGCTTGGATTTCAGTGAGGAGTGTCTCTAGTGAAATGTGTTGACACTAAGAAATAATTAGAATAGGACTGATTCCATACCCAATGGAGTCAATGGAAGGGCTGAATGATTCCTGTGAGTATTGGTTCATCCCTACATTGTGTTTTCACTCTAAGGCTTATCTTCTACATCCCTGTATTTTTTTGCTGCTAGCAATAAACAATAATAAAATAATAATAGAGAACAAGTTTGGAATAACAGGTAAATGTGAATATAATATGCTAGAACTAAATAAATACTAACAGCATTAATTCTTTAAGATTAAAAGTTAACTTGTAAGAAGTATAATGAACGAACATTGAGGGCAAAGTGTCTTTGAGGGAATGCATTATGATTAAGATTTGTAGTCAATAAAAAAGAAATCTTATATGCTGCGGGTGACAGTTGCATTTCCTGTTGCTTGTTTGAGCCATACATGTCTGTCAAACTTGGCCTAAACTTTGTACATAATTGCTTTTCTCAACGTTGAATCTATCATCTACAAGAAGGCACACTTTTTTTCCTTTCTGATTGAAATCCTCTTTTCTGGAGTTCCTTCCTTACTCTAAAAGCTAAGGTTGAGTCAAAATTTTGTGGAGAAATGTCTGTCATCCCTCTGCCCTTTTCCAGGCATTTAATTATTACTGCAAATACGGAGAAAACAGCAGGTTTGGGACCTTTCTCCACCTTCAAGGGAAGATATTACTATGAAATCACAAAGGTCTCCATTTTGGGCTGTCAGCTTCCTTGTTAGTATTCCACTGAGGTTATGATTCAGTCAAGAATTAGGCCAAAAATTCAAAAAGCTACAGTCTCCCAAGCTTTTTTTACAGTTAATAGAAGACAGGAACACTTTGACATCTAAACTTCAGCCTTGTTCTGTCTCACTTGTTGAAGAACCTACAGAAATACACCTCCAAGGAATGTTAGCTTTTGTAATTAGTCTTATTATTTCTCCAAACACTGACAATTGGGGTTATTGCTTTAGTGTGTTAGAAGAAAAAGTAGGTAATTAAAAAAGAGGTAGTGAACTCTGAATTGACAATCTATGCCACTATTAGAATCCCCGCTGGTTTTCCGTGGAATTGTAACAATATTGTAAAATCTTTTACATTTACATCCTCGATTAAATTTTATTGGTTTAGAACCAGAGATTTGTCTTCTGTTGAATTCTCTCCTTCATAGCTTCCATTACATTTTATATTTATCAACCACAGAGAAATTCTTGAAGATATGAAATAAATTCCACATCATGGTTTGAGGACTTTTCTCTCTAGCAATCTGTTTCTTAACATAACACAAGCACAGACGAATGGAGCCAAAGCCAGTCTGGTGTCCAGAATTAAATAGAAACCAAGACAGCATTCTGTCTTGGTTTCCAGCTATGGTCTCACAGGTGTAAAAGTGATCTGTCAAAATTGCCCTATGAATACTTGAAAAATGAAATGGCTCACAAGAGATGTTGAATCCTTCTTGACCTTAGGCTACAGTCTTGTCAGCCCTCTCTCCATAGGCAATTCCAAGCGCAATTAACTCCCAGATCTTTGAAACCTACCTCACAGGTTTCAGAATACTAATATTTAGTTGTACTCTTCTGGAAGAAAAGTTGTAGTCACAGACTATGGAAAAAATTATGTGCAGGTGGGCTGCCATAATTCAAGAATTTGACTTCATTTAGCACAGGAAGCTGAGGGTGTGAAAACATTAATGCTGACACACTATCCAGATGGCTAGTTTACCATGTGCAAGAAGACAGTACGGCAGTGATTATGATGGAGCCAAAAATTACACGTGGAGATAGAACAAACTTCAAAAAGTCAGTCTCTTAAATGTGCCATTATACAAATTAATCTAAACTGATATGTTCATCTATTGCTCTACTAAAATGTTACTGGTACAATATTACAGGCAAGCTGTTCTTAAAACAAAGATATTATCTTAATGCTATTTTTATGATGGCTGAGATGCTCCATCACAACCTTTTTTGTACATCCATTCTTCATAGTCAGTCTATGCACTTGAAATACATAGATGCGTATTACAAAGAACATAGCAGGTGAAGGGAATAATAGCACATTTAAACAGTCTTTTTAAAGGACAGGAAGTGTGTTACTTTTTGAGTGAATCTTAAAGGAACTTGTAGATTCCTACATTCATCTGCTCAAACCTAATAAGAACTGGAAGTTCCAGTACTGAGTAAAATTATCTTCTCCTTGATTAGGAATTATTTCCTTACTCAAAAGTCTCATTTAATTCAGTTCTTTCAAAAACTTTGAGTTTTTTAATTAATTCTGGCTCTACTCAATAATCATTGGATTGAAGCAAGTTAACTTTGAAAAATTGTTCTTACAAAATTCTGAAAGTGATGAAATTAGGAATTTCTAGAAATCACTCTCTAGGATTAATGCTGGGAATGTGGCTGTTTTATTTTTGTTTATATAAAGTAAGTTTTCAAACAAGGTTTTCTTTCCTTTGACAGGGTACTGTGTTTTGGCAGCAGTAGTAAAGGGTGAATCCCCACAACTGACGTAACTGAAAGCAGTAGGCAGAGTGATCTACTATTTAGGAAGTCCAAACATTTGTCTTTATTATACGATCTTGAAAAATTGGGGGTTTCTCCTTTCTTCTTTCATTGTTTTTTTATTCATACAAACTTGCATATACATACTCTGACTCAAAGATTTCCTTTTGCTGTGTGCTTTTATAGCACTCAGCCTGATGGGGCTCCAATTCCACTTGAAGCTCCAGAAACAATCAGAGTAGACAACAAAATATTTCTCCTCACATATATGTTTGAAAAGGAAGGAAGACTTTGTTATCATTGTAAATGAAACAGATATTCTATCAGGATATAACGTAGCTTTGTCTGACATGGCTCAAAACATTTGAGTTTGGAGTCAAACTTTAGTTGTGAATAACAATTGCATCAGCCAGTAGTTTAACTGAAAGATGCTGAGAGCAGATTTTGTGGAACAGGTTTCACTTTATGAGAAGACAGAAATGCGTGGTGCTGAACATGTGCTGGATAGTTTTCCTAAATAAAAAGCCAAATTTATTAGAAAGGTCTATGGTGATCCTGCAGATTTTAAGAATTTTACATAATGTTTGTCTGCCCAAAGCAAGGTGATTCACTTAAATAATCTTAAACCAGAAACTCATGGAGCAACTAAAGCTGTGGACAGGTCAATTTCCATAGGTTGCTTCATTGCAGGTGGGTATGTGTATACAGGGATGGTGTGATTCGGTATTCTGTTTTCCTTTCAGAGAATACTATTCCATTTCTGTTTTAAAGAAAAAACAAAACCAACAACATGTTTTCTCAGCATTCTTCTACTAACATTTTTATTTATTTAGTTAGTTAGTTAATGAGTTAGTTTCTTTTATTTTATAACAGTGGCAAGAGCAATATCAACCATTTTTGAAGACTGAAATGAGACAAACAGAATTAAGGTTAATTTCTCATGATCTCCTGACACTGCTTAACACTATGTCCAACAGTGTTTACTTTTTTCCATGTATTTGTTTATTGGTTTCTAAACCTGGGTTGTTACACGCTTGATTGTTAGCTTGATATAAGCTTGTTGGAGTGGAGACCACCATTTTTTTCTGTTAGGATAGAACGAAGTGTAATGTGAGTCTAGTACATGACATTTAGAACAGCATTTGTAAATGAGTTGAAATTACAAGAAATTGATGTTTTTTCAATATCCTCATTCTTGGAAATGGTTAAAATGGTTCTAGTTTAATTTTTTTGTCAAAATTATCGGCCTAAATTAGACATTCAGCATGAAAAATTAGCACCTGAAACTGCTAGTCTGGCAAAGTTACATGTATCTGAAAGCAACCACATAAAGAAAAATGTTGAACAACCCTGAAGATAGGTCTTCCTCGTCAGTAATGGAACAACGCATACATTTACGCCAAATGTTTAGTAGTAAACAACTTCTAGATAAATTTTCTAAAGAAACATTACAATTAAAAAAAAAAAAAGTTGCTGTGTCTTCCTGAGACCAGTTTCTCAGTTCTGATATGGGCATTTGCATGCACTTAATAAATGGCTTTTTGGAAGTTTCCTCAATAATTTTTCAAGGTGATTCTATGGTGCAATGAATCTCATTCACTGTTTTCTATACAAATGCCAATAGATCTTGGCACACAAATTTCGTCATTAAATTCTAGTAGAAACACTGTTGGAAAAAATTTCTATGATCTGTGAAAGTCAAATCACATGTACCTAACCTAGTTGAGACCCCTAAGTGTCTGGGTTACCTTAAAAAGACCCAAAGAAGGCTGGCTTCTGACCGTAAACAGGAGAGGGAGCTCCAGAGATGCAAGAGCTATTCATGATGCTTTATTTTGTAATATAGGCACATCAGAGATGTTTAATTTACACAAAGAAAATGCCACTAGAGGCTTTGAGTTAAATATCAGACACATAACAGACGTCTTGCCTTGGAGACTTAGATGATTTTGTTTTGCTTTCATGTGCTTTTTGAAATCTTCCCATAAACCGCTCTTGCCATTCAGAGCTTGAGTGTTACCAGGGTCTAAAAAGCTGCTCATTGCATTGCTGCATAGTTGCTGCATGTATTAAATGACTGCAGTTGTCATTAGAGGCATAGTATTAAACATGTACCACACTAAAGTCCATGATGTTTTTCTGTAATGGACAAATAAAACAGTTGCACTGTTCTAAATACTGCATACAACAAACTGCTTTGTCTTTGTGTCCAGGCAGTGTTTCTTGCAGATCCTTGAACCTAAATGGTTTTTGCAGTAATTGTGATTGCTGGGTTTATTTCATACTCAGAGCTGAAGTGTTTTTGCACCTTCATGAAGCTGCCATATAAAACTGGAAGAAAATTAGATGAGTTACTACTTCTTTGCCACTGGAGTAATCAAAAGGAAATTGTATTATGGAAAAAATTGAACTCCTCTCATTCTTTCATTTTGACCCATTAAGACATCTGACTTCTCTTTGGTTTGGTGAAAGCTCTCAATTTAAGCTAACATAATTACTTATTTATTTTCTTTATTCTAAATTTTGGATATGCTGTATTTTAGAAATCATAATTTTATTTAGTCATGAGTTTTGAAAAATTAAGTAGTTACAAGTTACCTTCAGGGACCTCTTAATGCAAGCAATTATAACACAGGAACACGTGCAAGCAAATAGAATTTAAAAAAAGGTTCTCTGTCTTTTGTTAATATATTGTATTTGCCATATTTGCATTTTCAGTGAAACTCACACTGGAATGTGGTCAACAGGTTTTTTGTGCACAATTCTAGGTTCACAGATCTAATATCAAGTTTAGAGGAAAAGCAAAGTGTGACAAGGTGGGATTTTAGTGAAAAAAAAATCAGTGGAGGAGTCTTGAGGAAAGGACAGCTGTAGGATTAGAAAAGGCTGGTATTAATTACTTTTTTAAAAATAATGTTCTAATTGCACCAGTATTTATCTGTCCACCTCTCAAAGTCCAGGACTTCTTATGAAGTATTCATAAGAATAGTTCATTATTCTGAAAAAAGGACTGAGTGGGTCATTTTATGTGGGCTTTACATACAGGACTTGCCAAGAAATATGTTGACAATTGGTTTAGATGTAATGTTACAAAACATTTTAATTTCATGGTAACTTTTCTCTATTACAACACATGAAGTTAAGCTTAAATGCAGCAGATATCAGACTCTAACAGAATTCTCAAGGGTTATTTACAAATACTCTACTTTAAATCTATGGAGTAAATAGAGATGGTGTGTCTGTATCAAAGAACACTATATATAAGGATCTGCCATGATTATTCCCTTCATTTTCTAAGTAGTCAAATTTGCATGACTATTCAGGAAACTAAACAGAATTAGCCCTTTTGGCCTCAGGAGTCTTACATAGTTAAATATTTATGAAATGTCAGAACATGATAGTGGCTATTATGCAATTAATTTTATTGACAGAACAATAAGGACTGCTTCTTTATCAGTGTGGCAACATCATATTTCACTTTCTATTTGTTTAAAAAAGAAAACAACAAACCAAGTCACTGCATCTTGCTTATATGAAATAGGCAACCTCTGCCCTGATACAGGTCTACTAAAAAGCCATGTGAGGCCATGTATGTATTTCACTATATGTGAGACTGTTGTGTTGTCGTAGTACATGTTATTCTTTCTTTCTCAACACAGTAAAGATAATCAATATATTTTTTAAAAGCATACAATCATTTTCTAAATCAATCGAAAACTTTTTCATGCCATTTAATTTGCCTAATTTAACTCTCTCTTACCATTCCACTGTTATGTTTTGATTTTACTCAGCACATTGAATGCTTTGTTTTGTTTTCAACAGATGTGGTTTTGAGTCCACTGGAGAACAATTTATGCATTAGACTTAGAATTTTAAATGAACGTGCCCTCTAATGATTTCCTAAGTCTAAGAAGACACTTAAAAAGTGACACTGAAACCAAGAAAAATTACTTAAAGGATCAGTTACATCTAAAATGATGAAATCAATAACAATATTTTCTCTGGGATTCTTTCTCTTCGATAAGCAAAATCTTTACTTAAGTTAAAAGCCACATTAAAATTTAATTACAATCTGTGTGCCTTAGCAATTGATAATTTCTGGACATCTGTCTTCTGTTTTGTTAAAGTCTTGTGTTCCTTCTGGTTTTGTCTTGTCTTTCATAGCAAATAAAGGTACATCTGAAATTTTCAAAAAATGAAAAATAGTTTATAATTTAGGCTAGAAAATGTCACGGCCTATAATCCTTTGTCTTCGTTTTTCCTTTTTTTTTTTTTACACATTTTATTCTTAATCATACTATTGAAAAGAAAAAGCAAATTATAACCAAAAAATAATCATGTGGCAAGATAACAAAAATATTATCTCTAATGTGACAAACAACCAGATTTTTTTTTAAAATTATGTATGTTGATTCTATTTATCTTCAGTGAAAGCAAGGCTTATTACAGTCAGTTTATACAAACTGTTTTGTCTTTATAAGTGTTTTTCAGCTACATCTTACATAATTTAAACATTAACTTGGCATTACAGTAGCTTTAAAAGCATAAGAATGATGTTGACTACATTTTTACATGTTTCTGAAAGCTTTTGCCTTTGGAAGGATGAAATCTTAAGATGACATAGTTCATAATCTAAGAGCAGATTTTATAGGAACAACTACAGCGATTGCTGCTGTCCCTTGCTTCCTCTCTAACTAAATTCTCAGAGGAGGAGAATAAAGAAAGATTATCTTTTTCAGAACTTCCTCTGATTACAGCTCCATTCTGTGATCACCTAACATGTCTACAGAGACTTGCAGTGATAATCTAGTATTTATTATAGGAGGACTATTTAGGAAAATCAATATGTTCAATGTAGGCTGTGCATTTGAGTCTTGAAGGCTGAAAGAGCTGAATGGTGGTCATACTATAGTGGTAAAACATTTTTCACTCTGTTTCAATGCCTGAGTTAATCAATAAGGTTAACTACATTTGTCAGAATTAGGGTCAATAAAATTTGTTCTTGTTCAATATCAGAAGCAATGTAACTGCTTGTATTTACTTTTGTCATGCTTTGCATCAGCTGCTAATTAATTAAACTTCTGCTGGAATTAATAAATAATAATTAGATATACACATTAAAAAGTAATTCAAAATGAAGCAGATTGCTGTTTCTTGAAAATATAAGTATCCATATAGTATGTCAATTAAGAAAAAACCTGAAATATTCCAAATATGTCCACAATATGTCCAAATATGTCTGCAATATGTCCAAATGTATGCACAATATTACAAATTTCAGACTATTGCATATTTTAGCATATATATTTTTAATGTACAGATGAATATTCTGAAATAGCTAGAATTTTTGACACCAATTTTTGAAAATGAGTTGATTTTTTAATTTGTTTTAGGCATCAAACATCTGGACACTATACCATGAGACTTTTTAAGCTATGATTTATCATAACACTTTTTACAGTCTGGAGAAATTAAAATTACTAAAATTTTTATGTGCTTTTCAGGTATGTTAAAACTACCTCAAAAGTATTAATTTTCCATTACTATTTCACTTGAAGCATGTTTTAAAATATGGTCTCTTATCTTACTTATAAGACCCTTCAACATTTTCTCCTTTCCTTCATCTGTTGCCTTGGAAAATATTTTTATTTTGTATTTTGGAGGAGTGTTTTTGTCGATCATCTTGGGTTTTTTATTAATAGACATCATACTTTTTCTACCACTGAACAGGATACAGAGTCAGTCTCTTTTAGGGCAGAATGAATAGTTCTAAATATTGTATATTTATTAGCACCAGAAGAATGGGAAATGTTGTTTCTTGAGAAATGATACCTCCAACAATTTTATTTGAAGCATACATTCTTTGTAGGATTGAAACCTATACAATTGTTTCCTAAATACTCCCATTTCGGTTTACTGTTTCAATTTTTTTCCTAATGCTAACACTTTCTCTTTAAGTAAGTCTTTTGTGTTTTGTCATGCTACTTTCCTCTTAATATCTACAAATATCTAATATTTACAAGGTCTTGCTGTTTTTTTACTCAATAAATCTATATCATATTATCAGTGTACATTTTCAAGCATAAATACAAACATATATCTTAAATGATTCATGAATATAAATACTCTCTTTTCTTGTCTTTTTAAAGAGTTAAAGAGACTAAATCATTTCAAATGAATGCACTAACTGTCTGCTTTTCTGAAAGCAAAAGCCAAATGAGTGGTTAAAAATATTGCAAGTTTGAAAATGCAAATGGTGTTATCCAAATATGCAGCCATATGTCCACAAGACACTCATTTTTTGGAAAATTTGTAAAGCTTTGAAGAAAAAAATATATTTTGAGATTCATAGCTCTGCTCCCCCCACATCCTAAATGCAATTAGAAAACAACCACATTAAAATGAAATGTCAATAGTACTAGTAGTGCTAACTTTATTGTATGTTACATATTTTTCTTATAGTAACACAATTGCTACACTGAATCCAAATGCTTCAATACGCTATAAAATTCTGTATAATGATAAGATACATCTTCATAAACTACCTTATTTTCTAACAGCTATTTTTTCTAAACACCTGAGGAGTTAATAGAACCTTTTCAGGCTTAAACATTCACCAAACTTTAATGTAAATTAATTTGTGTAATTTATGCTGCAAAGTTTGTCTAACCTTTAAGCAACTTTGCTCTGCTGATCACAGCATCAGTAACAATGGGGGATATGAGGCCAAATCCAAGTGGTTAAACCCCTAACAGGAAAATATCAATTAATCTTTTTCAATGGAGTTGAAGTATGGGTAATCCTCTCATTAAATAGTTTGAACTTTTCTCCCAGTAAACAAAAGAAGAATAATGAGTGATGTGGTCTGACTTGTTTACATGGAGAATCTTCAAGAGGCTTAGGCTCAGCTTCTCAACACAGGGTTCTTCATAGTCACTTGTCACTAATTGCCCTTTTTAAAGACATTTGTGTCAGTTCAGAAATTCCAAAAAGAGAAGGTTTTCTGGTTTCAAGAATGATAATGAAAAATGCCAATATTTTTATCTGGTACACATTAATTTCACTGTTTGGAAAATTCATTTCCCAATTTAATTATTAATGATATTTTATAATTTTTTACACCTTTAAAAAGTACTGTGTTATGTTTCATTGGTGGCTCGCATTTTTTTTAAGTAAATACAGGTCTTAAAGTAATCCTTCTGATACTTCATTTTGACATGAAAAGTGAACAGGAAAAAAGATATATTCTGGTTTAACTCTTTTACATAAACCCACTGTATTTTCAGAAGTATGAATTTAATTTGCAATATCTTTTGTGCTTGCTTGCTTCTCAAACCCAGGCTTGGAGATCTGGGTTTAGATTTAGCCTTGCCTAAGAATTCAGATAGAATCAGCCAACTGCTTTTAGTTCTCTACTGCCCTTTCATTGTTCCTCCCAATACCCATTCTCCACCAGCAAGCTCAGTTATCCTGAAACAAGATGAAGTGTTTTAGTATGCAGATGTAAGAACCAATTCAGAAATAGTAAGGTTAAGAAATTTCAGCAGGGCTTTGCTGCAATAATTCAGAACCATAGATCCAGGTACCAGTCATATCAGGCACAAAATATAAAACCTTTGATAAGGATTTCCTTTTCAACTCCTTCTGATAGTCTTAAAGAAAAAAGATATTGTACAGGATGCAGGGATACCAAATCTTTTGCAAAACAAAGAGCTTCTATTTTCTCTAATATTTCCTCCTTTTAAAAAATTAAGACCTTAAAAAAATAAGTCAAGGAAAGCATATACTCCGGCCAATTTCATTAGATGGAGAACAAAACTTTGAACATGGCATACAAAAAATTAGATACATAATTTTGTCTTTGAAGAGGATTGTTATAATAAAGGGGAAGTTTGATTCCAAGAAATTTTCTTGTTTCTTGCTGTTTTCATACACAGAGAATTTGGAGGCCAGCATATTTTGTATGTTTCATTTAACAATACTGTGTTAATGGAAATTAAATCTCTTTGGGAGAACCAATGTCAAGCTTTCACAGAAGAATGCAGTGGGTGAATTCATCAAAAGTCCCATCTCCCTCTACTGTAAACCAAATCCTGAATTTGCCTGCTTAGATCAGGAAATTGTTTGTCTTGTTTCCATCTGTTATCTCTGCTTGGAGAAGGTTTTTGCTGGGGCAACGTTTCCCCAAATACATTGGAGTGTCTCTGACAAGTCATCAAAATCCTGCATATAAATCGAACTATGTGTAAATAGAGGGGAAAAAAAGAGAGCAAAAAGGAAATATAGACAGTATATTCCATTAAATTATTTATTACTTCCCAGGAATATGCAAGAAAGGATTTTTGAGGAACAGTCCTGAGGACCAAACTGTTCTAATAGCTCTAGAGATAGCTCTATTTTCAAAGGTGTGTGGGATCTGTTAGTCTTGCAGCTGATGTTTTAATAATCCTAAACTTTTGCAGTAATGTTTATTGCACTGTATTAATAGGTCAAAAGATCTAAACCCTTATCTGAATCTTAAGTTTTTAAATTTCTTTAGGAATGAACCAAAGGTCAGCAGTGTTTTCTGCACTGTCCAGAAATACTGAAACATTTGTCTAGAGAATGCAGTTTCCTTGGTGGTGTTCTTACTGATAGAAAGGAATAAAATGACCAGGCATTTAATTTTTAAAAACCCAAACAATTAAAATTTAAAAAATGTCACAGACGTTGCTTACATAGAGACAGGAGCAAAATATGGTGGGCACAAATCTCACCTTAAACATCAGTATTCATTATCTGACCAGACAAATTTTATTGTCTGAATAGTTGCACTTTATGAAAAAAGGTCATGATCTTCTGTTTCATGACATTCAGATGACCAGCTATCATCTAAAATAGGCTTCAGCTTCTCTTGTATATGCCATCTAATCAGAAGTTTATCCTGAATTGTCTTTGAATTTTGCAAGACAAAATATACGTTTTGCTGTTACTGCAACAGCAGCAGGCCTGATGGAAAAGATTTTTGTCTTCATCTTCTTCATTCATACATCTCAGCCACTTTAGATTGTGGTTACTTGGCCTGTGTTTGAATATAATTTACTTCATTTAAATTATCAAGAGAAGATTTTGAATTTTCAGAAAACAGTTCTTATATTAACAAAGCTGCTTCTATGTGAGAATGCAGAATTGCATTTTCTGAAGATTTTTTACATGTGAGGTATATATATGTTTAAATGCAAGTAGGAATATCTGAATTGGTTTTAATAAATATCAAATAAAGATACCTTTGCCATTTAAGCAAAAGTCAGACATCACCCCCAATGCTTTGTCTTTCATCAATTGTCATATTACCCCCTGGAGCTGCTAGTGTAATTTGAAGATCTCTTACAATCAGAAACTAGACATACTGTTTGCCTAATATAGTTTTGTTATTTTCTGTTAGCTGTAGTCTCTAATATTGTACTCAACTTAGAGAAAAAGAAAAGTGAAAGAAATTGTATCAGATTCAAGAATTACATGATTAATAATAATTGGTCTGATGATTGTGGGAGTCGCAGTCTCTGAGGTCATGTTTTGTCTAACTAGCTAGCTGGGCATTTAGCCTGCAATTTATCTACATATAATGCTCTATAGAAATGAAGAACTAAATATTTACATCACAATGTAGTTGCTAATATTTAATAAAAGTCTGAAAATCCTGAAGGGCTCAGTCACAGTGAATTTACTTCTATTTGGTAATGTGCGTTCCAGATATGATTATAGTGCCTGTTGATGTGTCTATTCAGTGAAAGAAGTTTAAGTTGAATTACCTCACAACTGACGTGAATAAGATTGCACAGATGGTGTTTTCTTACATGTATCGATTGGTGTGCATTAACTGGTTAAGCTACAGAAACTTAGTTTCCGAGAAGTCTGACACCCAAAACTCTGGAAAAGGGAAATATTAGGAAATACTTTTGTGACACTTACATAGATGCGCATACTTAGATTTTTTTTAATCCTTGACTAATTCTGATAAAGGAATTTTAAAACTGGGCATTATCTTTTCCTGCTTGGTATTTGACTTGATAACCAAATAACATTCACTGTGCACTTTAGAAGAGCTGAGCAGTCATCCAGCTACATAGTGAGACACCTTACATTCTTGGAAGCAAGTTTTTAGCTACAGTTTTGGGTTCTTTTGAACAGCTCTTAATTTTCACTGTGATTTCTGTTCTAAGACACTTTAGACCTCTTCAGAATAAAACAGCTCAGTTGAAGGACATGATCCTAATGAAACTTCTAGGGCTTTACTGTAAAAACCTAAAATCAATGTTAGAAGAATTTAATTTTCATTTTGGCTGAAAAAAAATGATGATCATCTAAAGAAAAGTATATGTCGCACTTCAAGTTCTCCTAACAACTGCAATTTATTTTATACAAACTGCATAAAAACAAATGTTGAAGTTATTTGTTCCTCTGGAAACTACTATTCTTTACCTCATTTTAAAGGAACACACATGGTAAGAATGAATTTGTACATTAAAGCTGTGCTGTTGTAAGAGATGCATAGATGCAAAAACCTGCCCATCAGTATCATTCATTATGCCTTTTTCATCAGCTCAGACACTTTTGAATCTTGCACTTTAACCAAATTTACTACTGAGTCTGGCAGACAACTTTTATGCTTGTTTTCTTGGGTTGCTTTTCTGCCAGGCTGGTGAGTTGAATCAACTCAAAGCAGAGCTTGTAAAATTCAAGGCCCAGCAAACTGGAAAAGAATAAAAAAGAGGTGAAGGTGTCTAAAGGTAGCACCGCTAATGTGTAATTTCACTTGAATTAATATAAGGGCATTTATATATTGCAGTAATATTATAGTATGGAAACATAAACAGAAAAGAGCTTCTCAGGACATGATCTTTCTGCTTATTACTTTATATGAAAGTTTAATCAATTTTAGCCACAGAGAAAGGGAGTGTTCTTTGTAGGAAGCAATTTAGAGGATAAGTCTCCAGAGAAAGGTAATTCCTAGCAAAAGACAGGGCAGGGTTCTCTGAGAGCATATCTGAATTTCTCTTCTTTCACAGCTATGACAAATCATTTACTATTTGTTACTTTATTGCTCCTATTTAATAGAAAAATAAGTAAAATAAGGTCATCATTAATTAATACCCACTGAAGTTTCATTAGATTAATGTACTAAATACCAAATGCATAGAATCCTCAAGTGGAAAGTGCAAGGTAGTGAAAGAATAATGAATGGCATTTGGAATTGTAACAGTTAAAAGGGAACAAGTGAAGGAAGATGTTTTCACAGTTTAGTGGTAGCAGGTACTTCTGATCCATGGTTTGTTCTCATTTAATACTATCAGCATGTGAGGAAGTGGATGGTTTATATAAACACTTATGTAATTATAAGATTTCTTCTACTCTGAACTCGAGTAAATTAATTTCATGCCAATTTTACCAGGTAAAAAATCTTATGAATGTTTATGGATACTGCAAAACCAGACTAGGAAAGGGAATTAAGTATTTCTGTATGTTCTCCTGGTTGTTTCAGAGGTTCATGGCTTCACTCTGTGAAGGTTTGGAAAGAGATCTTGAGCTTCTATTATGAGAAAGGATCTTTTCCAAGTACTCTTGGTGGCCCTAAGTGTAGCATATATCTGGAAAAAATATTCAAAGAATGGATGCCAGTGGTGCTGAACTGGAACTGTGCAGGATAGTAGGTTATAAACCCTGTGGGGTTATCAGACTGGGGAGGAAGAGAATGGAGTTTTGTCCTGGGATTGACATCACGAAAATAAAATGAAAGTGCACTGGCCATCCTGAAACAAAATGCTACATCATCTGAATAATTCGGATAATGAATAGGTCTGATTACTGATTTAGCTGACAAAAAAGCTTTTAACAAATGAGACAAAGTAGAAGAAGCATAGACTACCCCACAGTAAGAAGAAGGTGCTCTTTACCATCTTCAGCACTAAGGAAAAAAAAAAAGTAAATATTTTGGATATAATGGTTCAAGATATTATTATACTTGGTTTTATATGGATATGATACCCACTTTTTATATCATGCTGATTGGTACAAGAAACAGATATGTAACCTGTGACAATAATTTAAAGAGATTTAGGGGTTTGTATTATCAGATGCTGAGAACTTACTTGAAAAATTACAATGGGAACTAAGGAAAAAAACAGTGACAAATCTTTTCTCTTGTAACAAAAGGAGAGTATCATCATCTTATCCAGTCTCCCGGTATGTCCCAGGTCTAGGCAGCCCATGCTTCAGACTTGAAACAGTAGAAAATGGAATGATAAGGGAAATGCAATGCATCGTAAATATCGCCAGTGAGAGCACCTGATTGTAAAGTATTGTTGGGATGCATGTAGGCAACATGGTTGGCTTTCCTAGTCCCTAGAAGCCTCTTCCTTAGCATCTTCTTCTTCATTTGTTGGAAGAAACTAAAAAACAGCTGCATTTGTACTTTTTAACAATCTAGAAACGTAGAGCTTTTTATATGTTTGCAATGTTTAGCTATTCCATAAAGGATGGTATAATCACACTCACCTAAATGTGTACTAATATATTTACAAACTTTGATATCTATGCTTTAATCCACCTCATACACTTGTTTATTTTCGTGCACTAAGCTGTTGAAATGTCTGAAACTCTAAACACAGTATCTGGAGATAATATGTATTTAAATATACAGACCTTTAGGAAATATTTCATTAATCTTTACCTAAATTATATCTGACCTTAGGACAATGCAAAATACAAATGCTGCATTCATGATAAATGTATTTCTTAATTCCTATATAATCATTAAAGTACCATATGCGTGATAAACTGAATTTTGTTTTAGAAAGGCACATAAGTACATCCCAGATTAGTATTTTTTTTTTTGAACACACAGTGTCTTACCCATCACAGACTATGAAAGCTGTGCCAAATTTTAAATTTTTCAGCAATCCTTCACACCTATTCAATCTCCATATCCATGGGAGTTTGCCAGGATCATTTCAGTGATTTACAAGCCCCTTTTCACCCATTCATTGCTGTAGAGTGGCCATGGCAATCGGGTCATTAGCTTTCCAGATTTTCCAAATCTTCCTTGGCACCTGAACTGCTGTTGTAGAAGATGTTATTCCAATAGATAGGAATTTAACTCATTTCAAGAAGCTTTTTCTGGCTCAGTGACTTCCAATTTTCCCTTTTTCTTCTGATGGAAAAAATCCAGTTTCACCTAAAATTACCAACAAGGGACCAAATAGACTAAAGTTGATTTCAAGGGGCTGTAGTCTGGCTTTCTATCATTTTGAATTCACTTCTGTGTGAACAAAGCCTCAGGTAAACCTTGTTTATGAAAACCAAATGAACTGAATCCTAAAATGTTCATTCCACCCTAGTAATTAGAGCTGCTGATTAACACCTCACATTCACAGCACTTGCATAAACATAAACCTAAGCAACAGCAACAGAAAGTGTCATTAGGACAATTTTAAGAACAAGAAACCTGTCACCTGCTGCTGACACTGAAATTTGTTGATTGAGCTGAAATATGTTGCTGGTATATAATACTGCAAAGGAATGAGCAGAGATCTCTACCTCTCTGCAGCAGAAGTGAAATTGTAAGTGACTGAGGGACCAAGGAGGAACAGTAAAAGGGATTCTGAATTTAGGCCTGCTTTTACCCTACAAACCCTCTGTTCTTGCACATCTTCCCTTTGAAATAATAAAGTGTGAACGGATGACACTTTGTGAACTACCTTTCACCATTACTACTGAAAGCTCTCACTAGGAAAAAAAACCCAGAAAATTATATATCTTGCTTTGTGCTTCATTATCTTTTCTCATACTATGAGCTAGTCCCCTGGAAGGAGTGGGAGCACTGTAAAATCAGACCCTTAACTGTGTCCTCCTCAACATACTAACAGAGAAGAGTTAGCTACATGTGCTGATGAGCAGTGAATGTTTCAGAAATTATAATGTGAATAGAAGATAGGAAAAAGACAATTAATTAAATTTGTTTGGGCTTTCTTGGGTGCAATTATCCCAGGGCTTGCAAGGAGAGAGCTTATGCAACTAGTATCTTCCTTTTGTGATTAAAAAAAGGCTTTTGGCATGTTCTGCTGGGTCAAACAAGGCAGAGTGCTTTAATAGAGAACCTAGAATTAATTATGTTAAGGTAATTAAAATGATATCTCACAGTTGTCTATCCTGGATTGGTTCTGAGAAAAACATGTTATCTAGATAAAATGATAGAGATTTAAAAACAAAAAGAATGGAAAAAATAAAAGATTTGGTTGATTGTCCAAGAAGCATCCTAGTTATACTTAAGTTGAGAACGTTTTCATCAGAAGCATTGAAAGATGTCTTAAGGTAAGAAAAATGTGTTTATCTGGAGCTGAGAAACTAGATGAGCATACAGCATTAATCTCTGTGGCTGATCCCAGTGTAGACTGGTAGATTGCATAGATGTTAAGTGATATCAGCCACTTTTCAATATTTCCTTATAGATTAAATAACTCATTGTAACATAACATAAGTAGAGGGGAAGAAGATTTTAGTAGGGGAATGATTCATATTTGAATCTGTATTTTTAATCCTGCTTATTTAAGAACGTTGTGAATACCTTAAGATAGAAGTACTCTCTGGGTTACCATGCTAGCTGCCTATTGCCATATATCCAGTGACTTAGAGTGGGATTTTCACCAGTAGGGGGCAGGATCTATTTGCTATTTCTAGTTCTTCGTATTTTTAACTTTTGAGTTAGAATATTATACAAATGAGAGCTAAATTTCATTTGTGAAATAGAAGAGCAGAACAAATAAGTTGTGTATATAGTTACTATGAATTATTTGCCACAATATACTGCATTAATGAAAAGGCATAATAAAATCTACATTTTGATTTTAATTCAAGATTATTCATGTCCTAATTAAAAGGAAGATTCTTTGGAGATTTTTGTTCATCAGAAATTAGGGTCAATGCTGAAATAGCATGTACGTGGGGTTTTTTCTGTCTAAGGATATCAAAGTACATTATTAAAAGTGAGTACCTACTATGATCCTGTGCCATATTTTTATTATACTCACACTGAAAATAGTTTAAAAAGAAATAGTATTTACCTAAGGACAGAAAAAAAATGGAGGATAGAGATGAAAACGGGAGTCAGGAGTTCCAGTGGTTAATTTTGCATACCAAGTTAGTTCCTTTCCAAATTTTGAAGGTATTGTTTGAAGGGTGTTTTAAGGGTGCACAGTCTTAAATTGCACCTTATAGCATTGTCTGTTTTGGACGTTGATATAAGAATGTTTTTAACCATTTAACTGCTTATTTTTTTCAATAGTCTCTCTTATATTCTTAATTTTTTTGAAAACCTAAACTGAGTCTTTCACCAGATTTACTATCTTGGTAATAATCTAATAGCTAAGAGAACTCCAGTTGCACTATAGTATGGAGAAGGAAAGCATAGAACTGCTAGAACCTCCAAGAAGATGGAAAGTTAAGTAAAATAATCCTGTTAAATACACATAAGATTTACTCTTAGTGTATGCTGTTTATATATAATGCGTAATACACATATTTTAATAAATTTGATAACTCCCGGTAGTATAATTACAGAAAATAAGTGTGTATTCAGTTCATCAGAAAGTAAAGAATAAAACAAAGGAAGAAAATATTTCACAGAGTTTAGCACAAACTAACTCTTTTTCTGACTTGTAAGATATAATTTTGTTCTGCAAGCCTCTCGAATGTTACCAGATAAGTGCTATTTCTTTAAGTGCATCTGCTTTTACACAATGAAGTGCATTTTGATACAACTTCTGGCGGGGGGGGAAAAATGGATGCACTTCTTTTCCACAGAGCTTTTTCCAAACCATACTTGAAATAGTAATGAACATGTTGCTTCAATAATATTGACTCAATCAGATCATATGTTAAAACATTTCCAGACATATTGATAAATTCATTGATTCTTCCCATTCTTTTGGTCACTGGACTATAGAAAAAGGGATCACTAGCCATTTGACCTTCATTGTGTATTAAATAAACACCAGATGGTAAGGATTCATTCAGTAAATCTATTCTTTCTTCTTCATAGTCATGTTCACACTGTTGCTTCCCACTGAGTCTTTATCTTTTTTTGTCGTGGTGCCAAAGCTGTCTCTATAGCACCTTTCATGCATCACAGCTTTCAAATCTTGTCCCATTAGTTTCATTTTGTTTCTATCATAAATAATCTACTACTTTCTCATACACTTTTTCATTACCTAATAATGCTCAGTCTTTGTACAAAAGGGTAAAGTATTTAAAGGTTAGTGAGTACAGTTTACCCATTAGTATATAGTCTGTGTGACACTTTATAAGAGAAAAATTATTACAGGTAATAATTATGCGTTCTACAAAAGATCCATACTTTCAGTAACTAGGGATGTTTTCTTGGTTAGTTTGAATGACCCTTCCATTTTAAGAATATTACTATCGAGGAGTTGATGACATAAAACTTCACTTAGGAAGAGTTACACGCCTGGAATTTAACCATTTTGAATATCTTTCCACTGGACCTTCTTGTGGAAAGTTGTAGACTTAAAGAGGATTTAAAACATTATAGTTAAGGGCTATGTGGATCCAGATGAAGATTTTGAAATGAGCTGCAAAGTTGAAAATCAAAATTTGGTTTGGAATTATTATTAGTTCAAATAGGTGTAAAAAAATTCCGTAGCAATATAATTCAACCTTGTATATAAAAGTGTAGTACGTACTTCGTGAAAAAAAGATGCACACCTTTTTTTCTCACTAATTATGTTCAAGAGTAATAGGAGGTCATCCTTAGTTATCACATCAGATATGTTACTGATTGAAAAAATACCCTATCCAAATCTCTATTAGAAAATTTTCAGTATTGGAATTATACGACTAGTAAAGAGAGAATACAATAAAAATTTGGTGGTCATTTAAAGTACAACAGCATTACCTCTTTATACAAACCATGATCTTTGAAATAATCTCATGCTTTAAGTTACAAAATTTACCAACCTTTTAGAGGTTGGGGTTTTTTTGGGGGTTATATATTGGTGGGTTTGTTTTTATTTATTTTTTTTCTTTTTAAATTTAGGCAATGCAGGGCACGTATGCTGGAAAGGAGAGAAATTATAAGGAAAACCTTCTGACAGTGGCTTTGTCATAGTAATCAACAAAAGAGACTGTTTTAATTCCCCTGAGCACAAAGAAACACTAATGCTGCCAAGAGTTTTGATGCTTCCTGGATCTCGTAGTGTATTCTGTTAATCTGCAGGTAGCATATCATTTTACAAATACATAGTAAAGACAGTAAATATTCACTTGTCCCTTTACTAACACATCTTTTTTGAGTTAGGAAGCATATGCTGAGTCTCACATGAAAATTTGTTCCCTGCAAGTGAAACAGAAAAACAATATCTGAATTGAAAAAAGAGGGGCCTATTTGTGGCGGGTGGTTTTTATTGTCTACCTGCCTATTCTTATCTTCCCCTTGGTACTTCAGGAGTGTGAGGATACCATAAGAGAGAAGAGGGATAAGTGGCCAAACTGTACAGATCACGCCTACCTTAGTGCCTAGGTGATATCACTGTGCAATCAATCATTCATTGTCACATGCTCAGGGACTGTGACTGCTCAGTTTACCTGCAGCAGGCAGTGCCTAATGCCCCATGCACAGAAGACAGTAGGAGTGGATAAGCTGGGGAGAGCAACTGAGTTCAAAACGCATTTCTTAATCATGATAACTCTATTGTTACTACAGAAGCTTGGAATATTTTCTGGATTAATCCAAATAAGAAGTCACTTTCTTGTGTGTGTTTCTGTTGATAATCTGATTAGAGAGGCCCACTGGTTTTTGGTTTTTTTCCCTGGCTGCAGCATAGAGCTAGCAATGCATCAGTTGTTTATTGTATTCTCTATGATGATTGTGATGATTACTAGTTCTAAACTGTTTACTCCTAGGAGAATTTTAGTGATTTTACTTACGTTCTATTTTCAACTTGCTAACAAAACGACCAATTTATCCTACGGATAGTTTCTTCTGGATGGCATTTGAATTAAATTAATGACTCAAATGCAACACAAAATCACATTTCAAGTTACCTTCTTGTAGTTACAATAAAAGGAAATCATATTACTTGGTCAAGGTTGTTTTGTCTACTTAGGCTTCAAAGCAAAAATATTTGGTGGAGGAGGAATGATGTCACTTTAAACCTGCTATTTAGCTCCAAAAGCTGAAAAAGGCAGTGTAACCCCCTCATGAATAAATATATCACCTTAAGTTTATATTTCACTACTTTTTAAAAGTACTGAAGAATATGCCACAATATGTCTTGTTCTAGCAGCTGAAAAATTATGCTATGACTAAAGTGACATCATTCTGCCTCCCACAGAATGTTTTGGCTTTGAGAGCTCAAGGAGTCGATGAAATTAACATAAAATGTCACTGTCATAGAGAAAGGAGGAAAAAATATTAACATCTCCTGTATTTCTTTCAGAGATCTGAGTAGGAGGTCACCATATAGCATGTCACAAGAATTTGAGGATGAAATAAGAGCCTTTTGCTGAGGGTCAGTACAACATTGTTGAAATTTTCCAAATAAGGCTTGCCATAAATCAAGACTGTCTATAGGATTTCTTTTTCTTCCACTAGGAGTTGCTCCATAGGACTCTTTCATTTATCTTTATATTACAATTTGCTAATTTTTAAATTGTTCCCAGGTTCAGTTTAAAATGATTGCTAGAACTCTAAATAATGACCTTAGTTCTCACAGTTCATTTTTTATTTATTTGTACAATTTTATTTCAGAACCTTAGAGAAAAATGATGCTCCTGTTGTAGTAAACTATTCTGTGGTCTAAAAGGAAGACATTCTCTGACTTAAAGAGTTTACAACATAGATATCAAAAAGGTCATGGTAGGCTGGAAAGAAAGCCAGGCAGCAACCAGACACATGGGAGAGCAAAGTAACAAACTGAACAAAGCTTACCAAAAAAAGATCAAGGTCTTGCCTCACAATATTTAATCGCTGTGAAATAGAAATGTTTCTGTGGATATTAAAGTAGACTTGTGATTTAAGAGTCAATACTCCTTTAAAAAAATTTAGCAGAATTTCTTATGAATAAAATTGATGTGCAAATTTTGATGCAAATTTTGAAGCTGTTTAACCTCAAGTAAGAGGTGGTCTAGGTGTTGAGAGAACTTAGTAAGCAGGAAGGCTTAATGTGGAAATCAAAAGGTCTGTTTTGATCATGCTAATTTAAAGTGCCAGCTACACATTCAAGAGAGATTAGAAAGGTAGGTCACAATGCTGGACGTGGGTAGGTGTTTAGTCAACAGCTAGGATTGTGAGATCCTGACATAAGGAGCGAGGTGCAGAGAGTGAAAAACTGCTGATCGAGGGCAGAGTAGTAGGAGAAATAGACTGAAAGAGGGAGACTGGAATGGGAGGAGGTATCAAAGAATATTTCTGAAGGAATGATGAGAAATGAGAATAACAAGTGAAGGAAGACAGCAATAGGAAAAACTTTTAATATCTTTTAAAATAACATAACACTGTAAAATAAAGCAGAACTTCTGTGCTATATCCAGAAAAAAAAGTCCTAACAGAGCAGTACATATGGCAATAACCAGGGAATTCTTGACAGTATGGTTCTCACTGTGTTTTACAGTCTAAATAACACTAGAAGAAGCAGTATTAGCCGCTGAGTTCAATAAAATATTGACTTGATTCAGGTTTTTTTATTTTTTTACCTCCTGTTTATAAAGATTCAGAGTCCCTAACGAAATAAAGAATTAAAAATGAGACCTTTTATATTTAATTTACCTTACTGATAATTATTGCAGGATGACAGAAGATACAGAAAATGCAACACAAAGGGCAGATTTTTTATTTAATAATTATCTCTAACCTAAAGGTCAAATTTGCTAGAAATGTCATATTTCGCTTCTTTGGTACAAATTTCCTTCCTTTTTGATTTTACTCATAGTGAATAAGATAAATATTTCCAATGTAGCTTCTAAGGGATTTTCCCCCACTACTGTTAAGGATAGCTATGTTTTTCATGGAACCACATAACTGGGACTGTGGTGGTGTCCAAATTCGTAAGATATGTACATTGCTGACTAAATGCAGTGCATATGCATATAGAAAAGTTTCATTACTTATTTAATTTCTTCTTCAACAAAGACAGAAAAAGAACTAGAGAAAGTAGAGAACCAAAGGTAGGTTTGAATTCTGCCCCACACACAACCTCCAGTATATAAAGAAATTAAAAGTCAAAGTAAAGGTTCAAGCGTTTGGATAGAAGGTCATCTGAGTGAGCAAATTCAATGGCATGAAAACAGTGTTTTTACCTTCCAAAATGAATTTTTTTGGCAGTAATATTATGGCTAATAATAAAGGATGAATAAAAATTAGATAAAAGATGTCACTGAGAAGAGCGGCATGATTTATTCAGGTATACATAATGTATAGGGAGCTTCAGACACTTGCTGAGGGCTAAGTACACTGTAAGAAAGATGAAATCTTGTGGGTGGAAGCCAGAGTTTGAGTCTCAAGAATTTAATGGAAATCACAGTTACACTGAGAACTATATGACGAAACCAATGAAGAGAAAACAAAGAGAGAATACGGAAAAACTGAGCTTTGCAAGAGGAAGTTGACCCAGCAACTGATTCCTAAAATTGCTCATAATCATTATGAAAAGAAAAATGAGTCCTAATGCAAATTCTTTAGCTAAGGAAATGAGAGGTGACTTGTGACTTGTGACTTCAGCTGAGAAAATGCCTATCTTTCTTAGGTGTTTATCTGTAAAAACAGTTGAAGGATTTATGCAAGCCCAGGGTATTGAGAAGTAGTTGAAGAATATTTATCACAACTTGAGCCTGGAGATTTCCTGTCTGAGTTGCAATAGCTTTTGGTGTAAACAGTCAGAGAGGTATGATGATAGCTGTATCATTCCCAGATTATTATGATAATGATCTAAATTAGATTGAAATTTTGTTGTTGAATATGCAATTGCAAAGCAATATAGTGATATATTCCAAGACATTATTAATGTTTGGCCTCTAGTGGGTGTTTAAAACACTGCTTTTACTGCTTTTGATATAATCAAATTGTTGGGATATCACTGCCTGCAGATGATGATGTTTAACTAAGAGGCAAGAATACCCTGTGTCCAGAAAAAGCTCCCTGTTTGAATTTCAGCTGTCAGTATCACATGACCAAGAGTCATGCAGAAACAATACAGGCTGTCAGCTCCTGCCATAGGTAATTTCTCAGGAATAGATATTTTCATATTTCTTATTTTCCATTGCAACATGATGAAATATTTCTATGAGAAGAAAATTGGGAATCGAATACAGAAGTATATAGACTTTCAGTGGTCACTTACTGATAGTTTTTAAGAATCTGTGGCTGTCAGCAAATAAGGAGGATGGAGCATTTCTCCAGAGCAATGCACTTTAGTGAAACTTAGCACGGATGTCAGTCTTTGAAATGTCAGTTTGAAACACTGGTGTAAAGAATTTTCTAAAAACTGAAAAAAAGTAGTAAGAAAGAAAATGCTTAGCTGTAGAAGAGTAAAATTTGTCTTTAAAAACCTTGTAAATCTTAATTTCCATATCCATTATTAACCTTCTCCAACATGATTCATATTAAAAAATATGCATACATTATTAAGGCATGCACAGTTGGCCAGACTCTGAGTTCCTTCATGAAAATATTTCATTATTTTTTAATCAGCTAAAGAAGAGGGAATTTGTTTTTGATTGTGAGGGATCAGAATCTGATCTTCATGTTTTATATATGTTGGTCTTCTGGTGGAGTTTTGTATTACATTTCAAAATGAAATGTTTTAAACTTTTGCTAGCTGTTATCCTTGGTCCAATATAGAAAATAATTTATTTCAGTACAACATTGTGAGATTCGGAGAGCTTCATTCTGAAGGTTTACAACGAAATGTTTTGGAATGTCAATATGATCAAATTAGGCATTGTTTTCCAGCAAACAGCAAGTTTTGCTTAAGGAAAGTCTTCAGAGTCTGGGTCTACATTTATCTTTGAATATTGTAAATGCTTTCTAAATAGGTAGATACTCATGCACACAGTTCCAATTATATTGTAAGCATTTGATATAAAACTATTCCACGTAGTCTGTATGCATAAATGCTAGGTTTTATAATTACAGATACATTCAGAATGTAATAAATTTAAGTGTTATTCAGATGTTTGTGTATTTTACATATTCTATGATATAGACCTACATTCTAAGGGTTAGTGATGCTCTTACATGGTTTGCCTTACAGACAGATTTGTCTTAGTACGTTATAGTTGAAAGAACAGCATTAAGGAAGCCTTTCTTTTCAGTTCCTGGTTGTGATTGTGAGCATATCAAATTTATTCCCTTGTAATTGAGACCATTTTCCAGAAGCTTTGAGAAGTGTATGTAGTAGTTTGTTAGAGAGCTCACAGAAACTCTATACTGACAGACCAAAAAGCCATTCGACTATCACTTTATGTCATTAACAATTTCTAAACCCATTACAGATGGGATGGACTGATTAAAACTGAGGAGGGAGGATCTTTTTCCCAGCCAGAAATATCCCCTGAGACTTTTCCTGCATGTGAAGTTTCTAATGATTGATGGGAAAAAAATAGGACTGCCTGCCCCATAGTTGCCACACACTTTATTTAGGAAAGAGGTTATTTATATTCCATGATCTGCTTGCATTGGATGTCTTTAGAAGCTAAATATTACCTAGATATTTTTGTTTTAAGAACTAGCAAGATAAAAAAACAAGCTCTACAGTCTAATTGCTCAGTTTGTTCCTTACATTTCAATATTCACTTTTTATAGCTTCCCTGTCATTTGTATAAATGGTGCTAAAAGACTAAAATGTTTATCTTCTACCCCCCACACCTCCCTTCCATTCTGATGTTTTATTTCTGCAAATGAAAGCTACAGCTGGAATATTGTTTTACTACAAATCTCACACCAGCACTGTCGGTTGTGATGTGACACCAGAGATTCTTATCTATCGGCTGGGTTGGAAATATTAAACATTCTCACATTGTGCAAAGTGTTGAGGATGAACATCAGTGCAGTGAGGTGCATCCAACACTTCTGTGCTTCCCACCTGATTCTTGAAATATGGCTCCTTTAAAAGGCTAATATTTGCTTTATATAGAAGTGAAAGTATTCAAGCACTAACATGTACTGGAAATATTGCTGAATTCTATGTTCCTCTAAGATCTTTTCTGAATAGAAAATTTGAGGGCGGAAGAAAGAATGAAGATCATTCAAATTAAAAGAAGGAAAAGGTATTATTTCTGTCAAAGTATCTGCAGCACTTCTAGGAGAGGAGAATTTCCAGTTAACCCTAGTGACTAGTTTTCTTTGAGCTGACATAACATTTTAGCACCTTTAAAAATAATGAACTTAAAAAGGGAAGCAAAATTACATTTCTGAATGGATGATTTTATTTTTTATGTGATTTGTCTATTCACAGTGTCTTCTTTTTCATGATTATCAATTCATCAATTATTAAAATGAAAACACTATCAGGGCCATGGATTTGAGAGCAACCTAACCACTTCAATAATAAATCTGCACTACTTTCATGGAAATGTCAGCATGAGGTGTAGAAAGGGAGTGACAGTAAACCAATGTTTGTGCTATAATTACATATACCTAAAATGTATGAACTAAAGTTAGCTCCCTAGTCTAATTCTACTGAGTAACAGTATACCACATCACATGAATCAGACCATACAAGGCAAAAGGTCTGCAATAATGCAACTGTCATGGACGTGGAAGTCTGACAAAACATCCAGATGCGTTAGAAATGCCTTCTACAGTTGAGATGATTTATTTCATTATGTGCTATAATAAAGTGGTTCAGAAAGATGCTAGGGGGACAAAAGAAACATAGGAATCAGACCAGAACTACTATAGCTTTCCTTTTAATACTGCTAGGAAGTAGCTGCCTGAAAGAGAATGATGAGGTCTGGGTAAGAGGGAGTCTGGTTGGGCCCTGCAAGGATCATCGAGTCCAACTTATGTGAATGGCCCGTAGGGGGATTGCACATACAACCTGGGTGATACTAGCACCAGGCTCTAACCAACTGAGCTAATCTCAGGGTTAAACAGAAGTGTTCTCCACTTCATATTTTTGTGGGCCTTTTCTTTGGATTCTTTTTTTATTCTCTGTCTGCATGGTTTACAAGACCTAATAACAGAACTTCAGAATTACATTACAATATCACATATCTCCTGTTATACGTGTTCTAACATTGGTCCCTCACCCAAAATATTCAAATAATAACACAGTGTCTTCAAACCTGGATCAGCTGGGAATGGCTAGGAATGCAAATAAAATAACTTTAATGCTATACCCAGCATGAGAAGTCTTCCAGCAGAATTTTTTCCTGTTATGTGAATACAATGATATATGCACAATTTTATATAATGATTGTAGTTTCCAAGGCTGTGGCATTGGTGGAAGTTAACACCTAATAAGTAGCTAGTTTCGAGCAACTGAAGTCAAACAGGACTTTAACTGAAATGGCAAAAAAAAAAAAATTCTTTCTTAATTGTAATGAAGATTAGAAGTCTACACAAAAATTGTTTGTTCTAAGTTATACTCCAAATTAATTTTTATGAGAATAAATAGTAGACATGAAAACTGAGAGTCCAAAACACAGCACAGTTTAAAGTTTACATTCTCTAGTTTCTAAGTCGGTCTTGTAAAAACTGTCACTTGTTAGTTTTGGGCATGCTTTTTTTTTTCTTTTTAAGAAATGATTTAATAAAAAATTTGCTATGGTAAATTTTCATTTTTGGAGTGCTTATCAGCCATGATCTAGTTTAATTCAGTGGAAGGAGTAGGTTCTCAGAACCACTGAAATTAAATTTGGTGGACAACAAAATTTGTATTCAGTGTTTTTGATGATGTAAATCTGAGTTTGACAAATGCAGATGCTTGTTCCTTGGAAAAACTTTTCCCTCATTAAGTGACTTCATCATCTCCTGAGCTTTACCATCCTGTCTCACAAATCTCATTCTGATGAATGTTCCTGGGTGGGTGGAAGCGTTCAATTTGTACTTCACAGTAGCATCAATACTGCTGTTTGAACATGCTTTTGTCAGCTTGACGGTTTTGTTTTCATAAATGGTTGGATCCATAATACTACAACTGGTCTTGCTGAATTTGTCCATGTGTATTGGGAACACTTCAAGCAGATTGAACACTGAAGTAAAGGAAAACTGCAATCAAATAGGTCTTTTCTAACCTTAGGAAAAGTACTGTCTAAAAAATAATGTAAAAAATCATTATACAGTCAATTTCTGTCTTCTAATTTAACTTCAGGAATATAACTTTCAAAGAGGTATTTATTGTATGTACTCATTAATGTATACAGAATAGTTCTCAAAGACAACAAAAGGAATATATATGGCAAGTTAGTCTTTTGATATTGTCACAAATCCATCCATGCCTGTTGTTCTGTTACAAACATGCAAGAATGTTTCAAGAAAAATGGTTGAAACTTATAAATTAAAGGTTCTTCAATATTGCATCTGGCTTTAACATCTAATTAACATTTTAAAGGCTACAGTTTAGTTTAAATGAATGGCAGGCCTTTGACTGCACAAGACAGCTCATGAACATGATTACAACAAAGTAATTTCCCTTTGTCAGATACAGACTTTCAGTAATAGTGTTCTCTTAGCTTAATAAAGTTAAGCACCACTTACAATCGGCACTTCATTTTGCTTCTTTCTATTATATAGAATGGTGGTTGTTCAGTTCTTATAGCTGCCATCTGCGTAGGTGTTCATTTGTACTCTCCTGCTGTGTGGGTACTCTGTCTAATTCCTAAGCTTCTAGCTTTATAATAGTTTCACAAAATGGTGTTTGAATTTTTATAAGCCAGTTTTCATTATCATTAGTTGAATGTTCCAAAGCTTTATACTGCCCAATATGGTTCTATTTTGACTCATGTTTGTATGCATTGATAATGTCTCTGTGCTGTAATTTTAGTGTTACAATATGCACTGGAAAAACTTGTTGTATAAGTAAGTTGAAATTTATAAGGCTATAATTTATTCTATAATCTTCCCTTTCCCCCTCAAATAAAAAAAAATAGATATATTTCAAAATCATTATATAATTTTCATTTAAATGTTTTAATTCTTTTCAATGCAGTTGCAAAATTTTTTGAAGTTAAAGATACCCTAATGGGTAAAGCATAATCCAATAAATTGGAACATTCCGACAGTGGCTTGTCACTATCTAAGACCCCTTGTTGCTGTGAGTTCCTGTAGTTCAACCTCAGACAAAAGAGAAGGATGTGACGGAATGGTATTCTGTCATTTTTTTCCATATTACTTTGCCCTCCTCTCTCAAGTGAATTCAGGCATTATTACCCCTTTGCTTAGAGCCTGTTAGAGCATTCCACAATAGAAGGTCCCCCTTGTGTTCCTCAAACATGTCATGTTCCCTTGGAGAGGCATATTTGGAAGAGCAATTAAGCATTGTTTCTTGCAGAAGAAAGCAAGACAACTACTAGTATTCTATACTTACATGAGGGCCTCCTTCTCAGAATCCCAGAATGTTTTAGAAGTATTCATTAAATTTATAACACTAACTGAAGCATGTACTTTCCACATATTATAATTATGGTGTGGATGATTAAAAAGAGTCCTGCAAAGGAAAAATTGAAGTTACATATTACATGAATTTTTTTTATTTAAAAAAAAAGAAAAAAGTAAGTGGCAGAAATGGAGTGCGGTTATCATGGTTCTTGATATTTCTCTGTAGTTTAAAATTCGTAGGCATTTGGAAAAAGGAATCATATTTTGCCTTAGTTATTTACTGTTGAGGGAATAGTTGTTTTAAAATGTATTACTATTCAGTATAGCCTTTTAAAACTTCTACTTGAAATAAAAAATCAAGAAAAATCAGAATTAAATCATTTTCCTCAGTGGTTATAGACTAGATGTAGCCATCTACTACATATTTATGTACATATTAATGGACTGATTAGAAGATAACTCATCCCTAAACTGGGGTAAAAAATACCTTCTTTAGTATTCAGGAAATAATTTTTTATTTTAAATTTTTTATAATTTAAACTATTGAAGAGATATTAATGAAGTTTTTCTATTCTAAAGTTTTGAAACAAAGATACATGTAGCTTAAATTATTTTTTAAACATTACAAAGAATTATACAATAAGTTCCTCGGATTTTAAAACAATAATCTAAATTCTTAAACGTCGTGGCATTTGCCTATCACATCTCAGGCAAACTTTTCCTATTTTGCAGTGCAAGAAACTTTTTTTTTCAGATTCACAATATCATCTCTAAAATTGAAGATGGTATTGCTAAGAGCATAGAAAAATTTCCTTTGTCAGATTGGAAGATTAGATAAAGCTGTGAAATCATTTGGAGTTTAAGCCCAAGTTTCACTCATGAATGCCACAACTTAGCTGAGAAATTATTTTATCAATTGTTTTGTATTGTGCACAGAAAAAAGTAATGGAAACAGAAGAAATACAGTTGTCTGGATTAATCTGAATGGGAAAAATACTTCTTCATCTCTGCTTACTTACTAATTCTGTGACCGTAACATAAATTCTTTTAAGCAGGAATTCCTATATTCCTTAATGCTGCATATCAGTTACTGTTAGAGAATAGAGCTTAATTTTTTTCCATATTTTCAGAAGAAAGAAAATTGCTTTGCTTAAAATCCATGACAGAAATCCTAACCCAATTAGGTCAAGGAGACTTCTGTTGTTTTTCACTGCAGTCAAAATTTCACTTCATATTCTTTATTTAAATATCTGAACATCAGGGAATCCTCATGCTTGCATCTGTCAATACACACTATGTAGTTTATTCTGAGGTAAGATGTTCTGTTAAGACTGAAACTCCAAGGATCTGTTTTTCATCAGGTATGAAGGACTGTAAATGTTTCTGTAAGTCAGTGTAAGATTTTTTTTCCTCTAGTTCTGGATTCAGCACATGCTCACTAATCTAAAAAACCCTGCATGAGCCTGAGCCTAATTAATTCAACGATCTGCAAACTCCATGAGTCTTATCATGGCAACAGCAACAGACGATGCTTCTTAAATTTACATCCTCTAGAGTGTACTTAATAGGATCAGAACAGTCACAGGGAAGAATACTCAGTTAAGCAATTTTTTTCTACTCATAATCGAATTGAGTATGTTTCTTTCCATTTGCAGACACCCGCAGTCAGAAAAAGAATATTTTCTTACTGAGCACTAGATTTGTCCTCAAATGTGTACAAAATACAAATGAGAAGAGATGTCAACGAGGAGGAACCATAGTTTTACTGCTGTTATGACTGGGGGTTTGCACAATACAATTAATGTAAATAGCTCCAGGAAGAATGATGGGCATTTCGAAAATACATGTGGAAATACATATTACACAAATCCAAGTTCCTTGAGATACAGTGAAAAACCCAGGGGTCTTTGTGAGCTATTTTGTGATTCAATTGAATTTTTATTTCAGTCCTTCTAATTAATTTTTAAGGTTTAGTTCATAATAAGAAAGCAAGTTACACTTTTTGTTTTATTTTTTCACTGTTAGCTGAAAAGGACTAGGACTGCATCCAAATTTTTAAAGTACCAATGAACCAAATATACTTTTTTATCTTAGATTCAACTCACAAAAGTGCAGATGGCATCACCAATAAATGACTGTCATGGACCAAGATCTTTTCTATGCAAATGACTAATGCATCACTACAATTCTGTCAGAGCTACAGAAAGAGGCTGCCAAAAAAAAATCATATCATAATCAGTGAGTGTTCCTGATTGTTCACTGTTTGTAGCACATATGGATCCTCTGAAATACAGAACACCTACCTAAAAGAAATACTGAAATCATTATGCATCATGAACTTTTGCATGTGTTTAGAATGTTTAAAGGAAACTATTTGGTCTACAATAAACAGACATATTTTCCCAGTGTCAATACAGCAATAGCTGTGTTAAAAAAAAAAGAAACAACAACAACAACAAAAAACCCCCCCCACAAAAACAACAACAACAAAACACAACCAAAAACCAAACACAAACCTCATTAGAATCTATGCCTTAATTTACAAAGCAATAACCATGACAGTTGGAAAATGATCTGTCTCAAGTCTTTCCCATAGATGCCTTGAAATGTATCTATACTGTGAAAAGTAGATATGTAATAAATATTTGAGGAATAGGAGGGGAGTGGGAGATAATAATTCTATTAATAAGACTTTTTATTGTATTGATCGTAGAACATAGCTGACTTCTAACAGCCTGGTGTCCACTCTGAGAGATGACCAGTGTCTACATGACAATTAAAAATATATCATTTTGGATAAAGCCGAAATGTTTAATAGAAACTTATAAGGTATCAAAAACTGCATCTAGAACAAACCAACTCAAAGGGAAATAAAGTCACAGAATTTTTGAAAGATGATAAGCATAAAATAAGAGAAAATCTAGTTCTGTTGAAAACCAGTGACAAATTTGGAAGAAGAGGCTCAATGCAAAGATTGGATAAAATTAGATTATTTCTTGAACACTCCTTTAAAATGGAAATACATGCTTAAATCAATTTTTTTCTATGAGTCCCTGTAGCACTGTGAGAAGAGCTTGACACTGTTCCTTTCAAACTGGCACAGTTGCAAAATAGATGGATTTGACTGGGGAATGAGCTTAGAGACACTCTCAACATTAAAACTGGATTGCAAAGATTATGCTCTGAAAAACAATTTAGGCAAAAAAGGAGATGTTTGCCCTCTACAGAAGGAACAAAGATACAGGACTTAAGAGGGAAACATCTACAGCTGGGAGAATTTACATGCCTTAACAGGTCAAGTAAGTTTATTGTACATTAGGAGTCCTCTGTTCCCTATTAATCGTGTTATTGCTTGAGTCATCTGAAGATATCTGTCATTCAAGATTTTGTAGTGAGTCAGGCCTCTGAGATGGAAGAGATTTTAAAGCTAGATTAGACCCCTACCATTACTTTGTCTGATGTATCCTTCTTAGCTTAGAGCGCACTCCTGAAAAAGTTATCCCAACTTTTGTTAAAAATTTGAAATGATGAAGAATTTCTTCGCTCAAGTCATGTTGTCATGCTCAGTGTGTACTTTATATCTTGCCTGAATACTGTCTAGTTTTTAATTTTTTTTATACACTGTGTCATGTTGGATTTTGTTTTCTTAGAGTAACAAATCACCTATTTTTTTCATTTGCATATTTCTACACTCTTAACAAATCCTTTTTAAATCTGCTTTTAAATAAGCAAACCAGATATAGCAACTCACATCCTGATGGAGAATGGCTCTGTAGCTCAACCTGTTCTGCTGCTTGAATTCTTTCCTTCAATAAATTTATAAAAAACAAGCCCCTGCAAATAGTATTCCACTCAAGCTTTCACTATTGTCTTTCTATTCATATCACCTGATGTTACTCAATATGTATGTATCTATTCTGAGCTGGTCAGGGTTCCCTCTGCAATTGAAGCCGAAGGAAAAGCAATCCTACAATGACATTAATCCTATTTTGGGAAGGATGATTCACCTTCTGGAATACTTGTATCTCTCTCTTAACTATACAGGGAGCCCAGAGCTGGTTAGAGCTCTACATTTCAGGCACCTGCAGTAGGTGAAAAGATTCTCAAGTATACGGTGAGTTATTTCCATTCCTTCTCATGAGATTTGAATTGACTAAATTAAATAAATCCTTTAGGTAAAACAGATACGGAAAGGCCCATTTTGAAAATCTTTTTGAAACTTCAAGTCTAACTGGTTGCTCGGTTTGGGACCTAAGTAGTTGTGCATACTGCAATCAATTTGTATTTAGGAAGCTGGGGCACTTAAGAACACGTATTTTTCAAATTTTGTGAGCCTATTTCTTTCTGGAGTGATGCAAAGTAATGGTTCAAAGTCTTCACAATATAGATTTATCTATTAATTTTTTCGTGGCTTAGTTTGCCATAAGGGAAACAGAGTAATATTTCTATTGCTTCTTACATTTTCTGTCAAACTGTATTCTTTCACTTAGTTTATAATCTGTTTTGAACTAGGGCCTTATCTCTACTCTGTTTGTGTGGCACCTGAAGACAGGTGTGCTTGTAGACACCTGTGGTCTGTAGACAACATTACAGTGCAAGTAATTCCTGTTTATATTCTCTGGCATTTTCTAACTTTGACATTCACTTTATTTGCAGCATCTAGTGCAAAAGAACTCTAATCTTTTTTTGATCAGGGTGACCTGCTCACCCACACTTCTTAGTGGTGTTCCTCTTTACATGCAAGTGTGTGGGTGTGTTTCTTTCTATGACTATAGTTGCTCAGGTGCATTGATGTCAGCTTCTTGGAGTGCCTGAGCAGAACAATTGTCTAAAGTTATGCTCTGACCATAAGTTGCACTCAAACAGTTGCATTAGCCATTTCCTCTTTCACCAAATTTAATTGATAGACCTGCACTCATGCATTGTTAATTTTTACTTATCAGTCAGAACATTTGTAGAATAGATTTTGTGGGATTGAAATGAGAAAAGCAAGGTTTGCTCTTGGAGTCCTGGTAACCGGGTTTAATTGTCAAAGTTCTCAAGTAAGCAAGGATGGGATCAGAGTGCATCTGTAAGCATTCAGGGCATTGTGATAGATAAAAAAAGCCCCAGTAAACCCGAAACATTCCTAGCATACCCAGTGCTGAATGCTTTAATTTCTTAAAAATTAATCTGGAAAAATTCCCAGATCATACATCTGTCATGCTAATTTACAGAGGCTGAAGTCTAAGGGAGAGGCATTGAAGATGATTATTGCTCTTCTCTTCAGTGGTACTGTCCCCTCCTTATCCGCTCCTCCCCCCGCCATTTCCTGGCTACATGGCAAATGTAAGAATACCTGTATTCTAGCTAGAATTTGCTGTATGCTGACAGGTGCCATTGTCAGTGCATCTGTGCAACATTTTTCTTAAGCATTGTCTAACATCTCATGGGCCAATATTTGTAGCTGGAATCTGTAGTAAAGAAGGAACAGGAGACAATATGTTTGATCCCTACCACAACCTTGGTCATTCCTTTTATAGTATCTGTTATAGTTTGGTTGGATTTTGTTTTTCCGTTCATTTAAAATGCAGCTGTGGTACTGCAAATGACAAGTCATCCTCAGTCATCTTTAAATCACCAGGGTTCAGCTCTGATCTCATTTTTCACAGGTTCTACGTCAAATATGAGCTATTCTTGATTGCCTCCAGTTTCTGTGGCCAGAATCAGACATATCATTTTAGACATATATAAATCCTCCTAGTCTGCAGAAGTGGTTGGAAAGTTTTTTTATTTCTTTTCATCAATATCCAATCTGGTTTGTGACAATTTAGTATAAAAAAGACCTATTCGTTTTTCAGTTGGCAGATTTTTTTTGTTTGTTTTTTTTTTAAAACATAAATTTGTATTTAGAAAAGGAGTGGTAGTTATTGAGATAGATGTAGTAAGTGTCAAGGAGCTACAAAAATGTTCTAACTTCTATTACAAACTATACTAATGTTCCATCCTAACCCCAAATTAATTGCACTGTATTGACTGACAAATCAGACCTTTGTGTCACTGTGTTGTCAGTCTAGCTCTTCAGTTACAGAAATCACTAAAATGGGGATATGTGAGAAGTTTAGAGGTTCAATATTCAATTTAATCTTCTGATTTTAATCATTCATAATCCATTTTTAAGAAAGCTTAAACTTCTCAGACCAATGCTTCTTTTCCTTGTATTATTATATTATGATATGATATAATACATATTCTTATAATATTATGATAACACAAGTTGCGAAACTACTGTGGACCAAAAAGCTTTACTTATAAAACAGTTGTATTTGACTCAGATTTTCAAATTTGACCGTCTTAGTAAGCTTTGTAGCATTGTCTGGGTAATGCTAGAATAGAAGGATACTTTTTTTCAAATTAATCAAGTCGCTTAGAAAACTAAAAAACAACTTTTTTTTTTTTTTTTTAATCAGATACCTTTGGACAAATCTGGAGACATATCCAGTTCTGATGTCTCTGGTCCAAGAGCTGCAACTTTAAAAGGGACAGGTTGGCCTCTGTAAAATGATCTGAGAAAACAAAATTATTTTCAAGTGTCTATGCTTCCTATATAAGCAATATGTATATATCTATAAATACATATATAAACCCCACACACTGAGTGCTGCCAACAGTCACTATGAATGAAATGCAGTGAGAACAAGCAAAAGAAAACTTGGTTACTGTCTTATGGTTAACCATTTTCTTACACCACCCCTTTTTTTTTTAATTTCACAGATGTACACTTTCCCTTTCATGATGAATTCTCTTCAATTTTAATGTACACATTAAAAGATTGTAGACATCTAATTCTATAGCTGTATGGTTCAAATATCATGTAGTAGAAGAATTTCTATTTCAGAGATGCTGCAATCTGACCATGAATTTCCTTTGTACCTGCAGGTCTGTTTTATAAATTGCAGCCTACACCATACTTAATAAGATCAATGAGCTTGTTACTCACGCACCTGCTCTGAGAGATTTAAACCTCAAATGTGCCTAAAGCTGACATAAATCTCACTGGTGCTACCCTTCAAGCAAGTGGTTGTAGACCTGACTACATAAATGGAGCACCTGAGCTTACTTTCCCACTATTTTCTGATCAGCCCCTCTGTTTTGAAAAACTGCCATCTTAGTGAGTATAATTAAATGAGAGCTGACATCAGTGAGAGAATTTTCATTTGTATCAAAAGACGCTGAGTGAGTCACTGCATAGAGAGCCATTTTAGATCATGTGTCATCATGGTCAGCACTTTAGCTTACCTTTTCGTTACTAAGAATTTCTGTCTGTAAAATAACAGCATTAGGGATGTATTTAAGCAGTTCTAAATGTTGGGAAGGACATTATTGATCTGCTGACATTATAAAACCCACAATACAAATATAGCCATTACAATTTTAATGTTGCTTTGTGGGTATTTTAATACAACATGTAGCCACAGAAAAAACCATACATGAATAAAAAAATACCCATGTTTTCATTCATTCACAAATGAATGTATGTTTGCAATGTTCTGCTTTGTATGTAACTTTACTTGGCAACAGAGGCAATATTTATAGTAAAGTCTATCACCACTTATTAATGTTATACATTAGAGCTAAGTAGTTGTGCATACAATGAGATGTTAAAAGATACTGAAACTTTTTAAAATAAAGCAAGAAAAATTATACAGCAATTTATTAATTGTTTTTCACTGTTTAAATGGTAAAGCACATAAATTGTTAAATGAAACAATGTAAATATATTGATTTTATCTATCCTAATAGTTGTAAGCCTGTATAAAGTCTCTAATGAAGCCTCAGGGGAACAATTTCCCACTTTTTTAATTTAAAAATTGCTCAAAAAAATTTCTAACCCACATTTTTTATGTAATTTATATAAAAGCAGAGGACTAAACAATTCACTTGGATATACTTATTTTTGTATTCCTGATTATGAAATATCCTTCTTATTGCAAAATTTCTGTTTGATGCACTTAAAAATGTTTAGAGAGATAATGTGGCTTATTTTTAAATATATAGTAAGAAAATATTTTTTCCAAATATTATTTATTAGATTTCAAGCATTGAATTGACAATTTAATTTTCCTTGAAGTGAATACTAATAAATACTAAATAAATAACTTTACAGACTAAAAATTTACTGAAATGAGAAGTTTTAAAACAGCCGAGTATATTTTCTCATAATCAACTATGCAATTTAAATGTAGATAAGTTTTATACAAGCAGTGAATTTTCAAAGGAAAAATGTTACAGTTCAGTTCTGAGATGTCTTCTACATAAAAGTTGAAACAATTCTATTTCAAGAAGTTATTCCTACTTTTTCATTAAAGAATTAACAGTTTATCTGATATTAGCTGCATGCAAAGTATCCAATGGGTATTTCTACTGGACAAAAACTTTAAAGTTCAGATATACAAAATAAGAAAGGTTGCAAGGGAGGCCCAAATCATTCAGCCCATCACTTTCACTTGAAGGTTTGATTTGTATTCTCTATGGAATTCACTCAGGCTTGACAGGGAATAACCAACTTTATAACCCAGCAGGATTTTCTCTTTCTTTTACAAGCTTCCAAAGGCTCCTTTTTTGCCACAAGGCCATTCAGGTCATTTGTGAAGATAAAAGTTTAGTTGTTGATGAAAGGAGTGCAGGTTCTTGCAGCTGGAGTAGAGGTAGCAAAAGCAGAAGAATGGTTAGCCACTGTGAAAGAGGTGCTTGGACAGACTGGTATGTTAGAGGTGCTATGCAAAGACCATAAATTTAAAAGTGCCACCATTTTGTCCTACCCTGGAGAATAGCTACCTGTTACTGAGGAGTTTCCTGTTATTTCTTCATGTTTTACATATTAAATGTGCCCATTTTTCCTTTCCTATTTAAAAAAACCAATATTGTAAATTCTACTTTTGAAATCAAAGTCTGGTAGTAGCATACATACCAACAGAAAAGCTACCAAGGTCCTATCCCTAGGATACACATTCAGAGTTTATAAGGACATCTGTCTCATGGATCCCTATAAAGATTTAAATCTTCTTTGAGAAATATGACCTTAGCAAACAATTCTGGTGATGAAGTGCAACCTGGTATAGAAATCCATTTTTTTTTTCCTGTGGCTGTTGTCTTCAGCACTGACAACAGGGAAAAAACAATAGAAAATTGTACTACAAAATAAGCAGTGTTGACTGAGAATTCAAGCAAGTTTTCGATTTTTTTTTCATTTACCCTTTTGCTACTACTTTAATTTATTTAGTTTTCTATATCTATTCTTGTACCAGTGCACCAAATAATCAGACAAATACTTCTTTAATTGAGTAAATAAATGATGACTGCAAAAATCTCATATGAGGCTTTATAAATCTCTCACTTCTTCATAAATACACAGACAGCATGTGTCAGAATGGAATGTCTCATCTTTTTTACTTAGCCCTCTTTGCCAATCGGTGAAAATGTGCATTGAGAGCTCAGCTCTTATGAAATCCATACCATTTGTGTGTTTGATAGGCTCTGGAGATTCTCCAATAACACTTAAATAGGGGTTGAGGATGGAGACTAATGAAAAATATTAAAGTTTATAGATTTAAACGCAATAATTTGCTTTGCAAGTGACTAGTGAATACTGTTCAACATTTGGTGTCAATTGATTTTCTTTTGATACATCTGGAAAACACCTAAATACTCTTGCTTTCAATCAAAAATTAACAACAGTTGAATATCCTCAATCTCTATAAAGCAGTTTTTAATGTGAAAAATTGTAATTATCAAACAAGACTAATGCTTAGAAACTTCATTTCCAAACAAGTGTTCCTAGCTAGCCTAACAATATCTCTCTGAACATTTCAAAGAATGAAATCTGCTTCCCATGAAGTAGAACCTTATGAGTTTAGTGATTTAATGTTTTTGACGTTTTTTTTATTTAATTTATTTAATTGACCACAGTTCTCTATGTCTCCTTCTGATTTCCATTGCTATTTACAGGTATTGCTATTTACACATACTTTTTCATTTCTGATATCTCTGCACAGAAGCTGAAGTAAAGTTAATTAGGTACATGAGACCTACTGTAATTTTCCGAAGTAGATAGCACAGATTGATGGTATGGTCTCAGAAAAGTTCCTCTGCCCTTATCATACTAAAAGCCAGGACTTTTCCCATCTCAGCAGAAACACAACTGAGTTACCATGTTTCCAACATCTGAGTCCCTCAGGTAAACGTTAGGCTTGAGGTGTAAGTCTAGACTCACCCCATCTAACATGAGGTTACCTGATGTAGGGAAGTTATAACCCAGACTAATGTTAGAGACAAGTCCCTCCAGTCTGTCCAGTTCACTGAACAACAATTCATTGCTATACCTGTAACTTGTAGTTGCAACCTGAAGCCAGGCAAATTCAGACTTGTGATAAAGCAGCCATTTTAAGTAATTAGAAAAACTACTGGAACAATTTGCTTAGGATAGAAGTGTTTTTTCGCAGTCCAGTGGATTATTTGGAGAATATTCATAAACATGCTTGGATATTTTTATGAGAGATAGATTTTTAGTTCAAATACAGTGATTCTGACAAGTCAGCTAGTATCTACCTTAAAGTTCAGAGAAGAGCACCATGGTGGCCCCTTCTTGCTTTATATTTCTCTCTAAAACAGTCAAATTACAAAGTTCCATTTTACCTGGAAATTTTATTGAGGTGTTGTATTGCTTTAATGTCTCTGATGAAAAGCTTCTGGACCTGTTCCGATCCCCAGGGAAGCCCACAAGAAATGCTCCATTTGACAATTATATTCCATTGACAACCATTTTTTGAAGCTGTCAGTTGGCCAGTTCGTTAATGTCTAACCAAAACTGGAATCTCTTACATTTATACAATTACTGCTAACAATGAAACTTGAAATCTCATCAAAAAATGAAATTACTCTTATGTGAAAAGACATATTTTCTGTAGACTCATGCTGACTGGAATTATTATACCTTAATTCTTTGACAACTGAATTTGCTATCAGCTTCTTCACAAGCTTTCTTTTCTTAAAATGTTAGTGGTCTATTATAGTCTGGGTTGCTTCATTTCTCTTTCTTTCCATGCTCTGCAATATTCCTACACTTCCTGAATATCCATTCTGTCAAAAGTAAGCTATAGTAAGAGACTACGTGCTCAGATGATGGAAATCATTTCTATATGCTGATAAACAAATGCTTTCCCTTGAAGTATGAATTTCTAGCACAGTAGACAAGTAAAACTCCATTATTGTTTTATGAAATAAAAACCAGTCAACTAGTTTCTTCCCTCAAAATTAAATATATTAGTTTAAATATTTTCTGTGGTTTTACTTTTTTAATCAGCAACACCTTAGAGTATGTTTGCAGCATTACTGCAGTTTATTTTGTTACTATTCACTTAATCCTCATATTGAAGGAAGCCATATTAAATATGGAATCTTGCATGATGTCTTTTGCACCTTTCACCTTTTGACTCGGTTTTTCACTTTTAAACATACAATTTACATTAATTGCATTAATGTCCATTTATTTTCCATTTGCTTTCTTATTGATAATTCCTAAATCAACATTGATTTTTCAACAGGTATAATAAATATTAGCTGAAGTTATTTTCATTCTTGGTTATGGAACCATACTTTTTTTGTCATCAAAATTTGCTTTGTAGAGTTTTCCAAGTCACTTTCACATATTTCTATCTTAACTTTTCCTTCCCATCAGCCTCCCTCATACTATATCCCAGCTTTGTGGAATAGGCCTGAATATTTATATATTTTATTAATTGAGACAGTAGATGGTGCCTTATAAAGTGATATCTTCAGAGACTTTTCCTAAGCCACCTGACATCTGTGATTATAACTCTTCAGTCATGTAGACTCTACATCAGCTCTTGGTAATCCCAATTTAACCAAACCCACTTTCTTTAGTGTTACCCAAATTCACAACATAAGAATGCTTTATGAATATGTTTGATAGAGAATAACTTATAATGATCTGTCAGAAAAAAATTTACAGTTCCATACAAAGGGACTTAGTCCTTTCATGTGTAATTTGGTATGACATGGTCCATAAACTTGAGAATAAGTAAATTTTTCGCCAACAACTGCAGTTTGGTTTTGAAAATCGTGACAGAAATATTTTAACTGCTGTCCATGCAGTGTGTAAGTACAAAGAAATGTGTGATGACCATGGATTTTGCATGTAACTTTTCACTATTCTGTGACAAAAATTTTCAGGTAGTTAATAATACAGACAATAATCAGCACCATCAAGCAGATTACCCCTTTAGTTTAAAATTCCTTTGCATATTCAATAGCAAGAAGCACCTCAATTAACAGCGACAGTCTTAATTGCTACCATTTCTTATTAGAAGTGTGGATATATAGGTGAATTAAGTTGAAAATAGAGAAAAATTAATATGTTTAAGTTTGGAATTTTTCTTCTGGCATCATAGGCTGGGAATGGTTGTAGTAACACACAATTCTGCACCTTAGATTTGGACTTCTAGTGTTTGAATCAGGTATGGTGGAGTATTTTGCACTTGATTCTACAAAAGACTGCAGTTAGTATCTGTGTGTTTCCCTCCTTTTTTGTTGAGTACCCCTCTAACATTGCTTAGTATGCACATAATTGCTTTGAAATAAACGAGACCATATTACTCTATCTGTAACAACTGTGGGTCTGATTTTTCATTGCTTTAATTTTAAATAATCCACTATTGATTAAGTGGATAGTGGATAAAGTGTGTACAAAATGCAACAAATGAGAATGGTAGCATTTTGTATACACTCTGTAAAGCACTTTGTATACACTCCACAAGCAGCAAGGCAGGAAATAATCAGACCCATTTATTTTTACAAGATCTTTTCCCTTCAAAGGAACTGAAACCAGGCTGGCTTCCCAATTGATTTCAATTTTTGGCACAGTCATAGAATCACAGAATCTTGAGGTGTTGGAATGGACCCTAAAGATCATCTAGTCCCAATCACCACTGCCATGGGCAGCGACACCCAAGAAGTTGCCTAAAACAGAAAACCTAAATCTTTATAAGAGAAAGCAGTGTTTAAGACATATAAACAAATAAAGCACATAGTACCACCAGAGTTCATGTTCTGTTTTCAAAAAAACCCCCAACACTTTGTTTGTGTAGGGCTTTTTATCCTTATAAGACCTATTTGGGTCCAAAATGGGTCTTTAATGGAAAAGATTAGGATCTAAAGTTTAAGTGTCTCATTCATTGCTATACATCCCATCAAGAGTGGGCTTGTAGGTCATGTCCATGAGCAGCATTGGAGACAGTGAGATAATTTCTCAGCAGGACATTTTCTCTGATGGAAATTATTTGTTTAAAGGCAACCAACCAGAAAGATTTTTACGTATATCCACAGGTTTTGATTTACTGCAGCATAATATAAAGAAAATAATAAGCCTGGAGTTTTTCTTCTGGATTTAAAAGTAAGATGAATTAAAAGAGCTAGAATAATGCAATTTGTTTTGGCAATATGGTGGCAAGACAACCCAAACCATCCAGGCGAAACAAGTAGAAACTGGATACCATTACTGATGAGTTTAGAATTGATATTTAATTTCAAATTGCTTATATGGAAATCATTCCATACTTTTGCTAATTCAGAAATAAGAAAAAAATGGGAAGAGATTATTAGTTTTCTTTTTAAGTTCAGTTACTTATGATCTCAGAGTTTAATATCCTATCTTTTCACCAGCAACAAGTAACTGTTGCCACTGACCACATACTATTTCATGGAATTCCTTCCTGACAAGAGGAAACAAAACAAGAAGAGTAATTTTTATTTCGGTATAGGAAAGAGACAGACTGAATATAATTCAGTTAGTAACCCCATTGCTAGTTCTCCAGAACTCCATTGTTAGAGTATTGTTTGTGAGAAAAAAAAAATAGTTTAAAGCAATATTTACTACATTACCAAAAGTTTTATCATAACTAAGTGTAACTGCAGTAATATATTTACAGTTCATACAGGACATTACGTACGAACTGCAAATAGTGTATGAAGGAAAGTACACTAGAGAGAATGTTAAATTAGAAAGAAAGTTAAATTATATCTACATCATGATAAGAAAAGCCTTATCTGTAGTAAATATATCTTACAAGCTCACAAATATGTATTTTTTTGAAAAAGATGGAGCAATCTAAAATGTAGAAACAACATATTGGACAAGATTATAAAAAGAAATGACTGTACACAACTATAAGATGCAAAAATAAGATAAGAAAAATGTTATTTGATTTCAAATTACAGCCCTGAAAAATTGATAAGAAAAGATAAATATTATCTTTATTACTAAAGAACTAAGTTATCTGATTTTGTTTGTTCTTCTTCACATTAGATCATTTATATTTCTTTTATCATTTCTCACTTAAACACTGTAAACTCAGAAAGTGCTAAACTAATATTCTTTATGTAGTGTTACACATGTCATAAGACAATATCATTTTACTATGTCAAAGATGTTTGCACCATTTGGAGCATATCTATCATCAAAATTCAATTAAATAGTGCCTCTCTATCTTCAGCTAAAACAAACTGTTTACTTATGTTTGCTCAGTGTTTACTTCACAAGAGGTAGAAGACCCAAATACAACAGAAAAATAGATGTCTTGGCATATAGCTGGGGTCAAAAAAATTAACCCAAGGAAGAAGGTCTAATCTTTTGGTGTCAAGAGAAGACTTTTTTCTTTTGCCAAGTAACAGGCAGCATTACAATGTTATTCATACCTCATGTGGTGTCCTAACAATTCCTCTATTCAAGCTGAAAAGGCTATATTCCCTTTGTTGCAAAGTATTAAATTTGTCCCTTGAGATTAGTGTGTAGGCAGTTTTAAAGGATGAAACAGGATTAGATAAGGTTTCTTACCAAGAAAGAGTTCTGAAACTGTGCTGCAAAAACCTCTTGTGTTACATGTGCTGAAAAAAATCTTTTGTTTTAACACTTTGAATCACAAGTCAAATTTTTGAAATTATTAGTTGACAAAATGTTTCTTTATGGGTTTTGTGAAAGGCAAATAAAGTACACACAGAGGGAAAACGACACTTGCTTTAACTGTATTTGATTTTTTTTTTTTTGCTATGAAATTTACCTGCAATTTGTTATTTTAAATATCCTCCAAAAACTTGATACATAAAAATTATAGCCATTCTACTTATTTTCTAAAAGATGCAGTACATGTCTGAATTTCTTGCTGTGATTTAGAAAAAAAAAATTGTAGTTTTATAACTTATGATCTGAGCCAAACAATTTTAGTCTAAAAATCTTCAAAACCCGAATGTTAAGCAGGGTCCTAAAAAAGTCAGAAGTTCAACTGTGCTCTACTCATTCGTATAGAATTAATATCATTGTGTGTTAAGATGAAGACTTTCATGAGTTTGATTACTGCATATTCAGTGAGTACAGTTTAAACATTTCTCCTTCTCTTTAAAAATCTAGTTTTGAGGAATAAAATCATTCCTAATAAGTATCAAGGGGATTATTAGCATATGTCAATTGAATAGTAGGACAGGTTAAAAGGACTGTATTTTGCTTTTACTGAATGAGTTGACAAGCAAAGGCAGTTCCTTTTCTTTAGCCATGAAATTTCTACAAGCCACGTGGACTTTGACCCCAACCCTGTCCTGGGGGCATCAGGCAAAGCATCGCCAGATGGTTGAGGAAGCGGATTGTCCCGCTCTGCTCTGTACTGGTGCAGCTTCACCTTGAATATGAAGTGCAGTTTTGGGCACCACAATATAAGAAAGATATTAAGCTGTTAGAGGGTGTCCAAAGGAGGGCAATGAAGTTGGTGAAGGGCCTTGAGGGGAAGCCGTGTGAGGAGCAGCTGAGGGCACTTGGTCTGTTCAGCCTGGAGAAGACTGAGGAGAGAGCTCATTGCAGCCTTCTTCTTCCTTGTGAGGGGAAGAAGAGAGGCAGGCACTGATCCCTTTTCTGTGGTGACCGGTAACAGAACCCATGGGAATGGCCTGAAGTTGTGTCAGAGAAGGTTTGGGTTGGATATTAGAAAAAAGCTCTTCACCCAGAGGGTGGTTGGGCACTGGAACAGGCTCCATGGGGAAATGGCCACAGCACCAAGCCTGACAGAGTTCAAGAAACACTAAGATGAAATTCTAAGGCATGTGGTGTGATTCTTGGTGATCACCCTGTGCAGAGCTAAGAGTTAGACTAGATGATCCTTATGGGTCGCTTACAACTCGGCATCATCTATGATTCTCTGATTCCTCAAATCCCTGTTCTTGCTTTTCTGCAAGGAAGACTAGACAAATCCATTTGGTAGCCATCAAAATTGTTCATCTAGTCCTTAAAAAAGGTGCTGAAGAATGATAAAGTCCCACCCAAGAGAGAAGTGCACCTCACTATACGTGTAAATAACCTTGCTGGCTCATGACTACATTTACATGACTATGGAATCCTCATACTTCCTGTTTTACCCACTTTACAGCTCTTTGCCTGCTACAAAGTCTACTACATTCATCCTGAATATGATGTTTGAATTCAGAAAGGCTGTGGAAAGAGTCTCAAGACTATTCTCAGTGTCATCATAGAGTTCACTTGACGAGTTAATGGCAAGATGCACAGCAATCCCTGTTTCTTCTGTATCAAAATATCTCTTACCCTCAGCCAGTGTGTAATTTCTGAAGCTGAATGCTTAGGATGATCAAAACAATTTTTACACCGTTATGGGTAACATGGCTCAAAAAATTGTTGCTGTGTATAGGATGTCAAAGAGCTAGTCTGACATTATGATGTGACTATTTAATCTGTTCCTTTTCCCCTTTTAAATCATAATTAAAAAATAACTTCAGCAGATTGACAAAAAGAAAAAAGGAGCAACAATATCACCTGCAATTAAAAGATTTTTCTGCACCTACACAAGAGAAGACGATGTATTGCAGCCAGCTAAGTCTGCTGTTAAAATATATTCTTCACAATATGTACCAAATAAAAGCTAAACTATAAATATTAATGAAGATTGGAGGGGAAAAGAAAAGATGTTCTGTTGCTTAGTGTTCCATGCATTCAACAAAATCAGCATACTTTAAAAGGAATTAGATGACTTGCCCCTTTTTCCTCTAAATTAGACACATCAAGATGTGATTCTTCCCACACAAGGCTACTGGATCATAAAAATGTACATCATTAATGAAGTTAAGTGGCACTAGGTTTGTAATTTTCAAGGCACAGATAGAAAAGGTACGCTGTTATAATTCATGGACCATTATAATAGATATATTACCTTAATGTAAGGCTCTGAAATGACTATCTTCATTTTCTGCAGCTAGAAGAAAACTCACTTTAAGAAAAAAAACAAAAAAAAAAAATCCACAGAAAATGTTTCCAAGTATATAACTCATGAACTTTTCTCTGCCTATCACTGAGAGGACATAACACCATTAAGAGGGAATGTCCAATGTGTTCAAAAGTATTGTATGGCCATATGTCATGTGTAAGGGAATGGCATCTTATTAAACTTATACCAGATATTTTAGCATTATGGTCTCTATGAATTTCAGCTGACCACTGCGGGCAGATAAAAGTCAGAAGACTTCTGAGCCTAAGTGCAGCCTCATCTAGTTTTGTGGAATTTTCGAGGTTTAGTGTAAAACATATAATGAGGTTCATTGCAAGATATTTCTCAGAAAGTATTTCTTCAGAACATTTAGCCATAAAGTGATAAAAACAACAGTGGCAGGAATTGTGGCAGAAGTGGCAGCTGTATTGAAGACTCAGGCTCAAACTCACATGATCAGTATAGTTTGTAGCACGATGACCACTAAATATATTCCTCTGGCATTGACAGTGTTTGGATTTCAAGGGGAATGAGTCCCTCAGACTAATTCCCTTTCAATCCTCTGAGAGTTTTAACTATAGCCGCAGGAGTATTTTTTGATACCTCATCTCAGTTCTCCAAAATAAGGCAGGAAATTGTGTGTTAATAGAAGAAAAATGCCCCAAATACACTCTTCTCATTGCAAATGATCATAAAACAAAACAAAGTTAGTTGATATTCGTACTATAAATGTCTGTGCTACTGTCATACAGTGCAGTATGTGAACAAAATAATAAAAGATGATCTGTCAACAAGCTGCTCTCTTAAGTTGGTAATTATTTTGAATGACATCGTATCACATCTAAAATAAATTTAAACAGTATCAGCAAAGTACAAATACAACAATATCACACAGCTAAGATGAACAGCAATAGCTCTCATTCTAGTCAGTACTTTTTGTAATATTTAGTTATTATTTGGAAGAAAACCACTACACCCAACAGTTTTCACATTAAATATAGGCAAATAGTTTAAATTAAACATATGATATTCCATCATTTTACACAGGAAGTCATATTTATATATTTAGGCATTTAATTTCTTGAATTACAGGACACAATGGAAGTAAAGATATTCCTATATTTTCAAGTTCTCTTTTGATTGGTAAGGGACAGTGGAAGCCCATCTGTTTTGCAGCAAAGAAAGCCCCAAACCATCTGTGTAGAACCACATGCCAGCTAAAACATAGAGATATGCACAGTTTTTTGTTATGAAAAATTTTGCAGCATTTTTTTCCTGTATTAGTGTGAATAAATTAGCAACAACTAAATTAAAGAAATCTTCTGAGAATACACTAACTTCCTAGTGAACACTGGAAAATGTATCCATTTAGAATTGGCAGAATATGCTCTTCTGACTAGTTATTATTAAGACACATAGATCTCTGTGTGTTTAATAGCAGTATTTTTATTAGCATCATAATTGATGTTAATTTACCTGTGAGGTGTTCTTCAGAGAAAAACCTATGTAATTGCAACCATGTTTGTATATTGACCTAATAATAGCATTGGAATATACCAAAAACTTTGTTATATATGTTTCTTTTCTATCTTAAAAAAAAAAAATGCCAGAAGAGGGTAAACTCACCCAACTCACTCCTAAATGACCATAGCTTTGCCTACCATCATCTACCATTTAAATAGGTTTAAAAAGAAAAATGCTATATGGAGAATAGTCCCTGAAATGAATACCAGGTGAGACCTGTGGTTAAGTCCCTCACTTGCCCTCATACAGGCAATGTGTTGTGTATCAAGCAGAGGAAACACTGTGAGCTCTGTTGACAATTCATTAATGTTCAATATTTTCTTAACATTAGAGCAATCTTACCAAAGTGGACAGCAGTGGTCCTGAGACCTTCTGAAAGTCCATGAAGTAACTGAAGAAAACCAAGCAAAATGCACAAATAAACAGACTTGCATCATTTCTGGATATATATTAATGGTCATACGCTGGCAAAATAGCAGCCAGTTCTCAGCTGTTTTCAGAGCCTAAAATATTTTTTAAATATAAAAAAATTAGGATTTTGCAAAATGATTGGGCTGTTTCTATAAAAATGTTCGCTTACCAGTCCTGAACACTGGGGAAATAAAAGATGGTCCCTGGATTTTATCCAGAACATCTTTTAACTGAAGAGAGTTGAGCTATTCTGGTCTAGAACAAGAAATTAGATCAGCACAAAGGTTTCACAAGCATGTTTTGGACAAAGATGCATGATCTAAAGAGCAGACATTTTCTAAGTTAAAAAGGCCATCACATCCTTTTGCTTGCATTCTTAATAACAAGACAGATCTCAAAACATTCTAGCAAAGCTTCTAGTTTTTGTTAAAATGTTAAAATTCTCACGTAGATTTAAACCTTCAAAATTGGGCAGTATGAGGACCGAGGACAAAGCTCAACAGTTAGTGTTTTCCATCTTTCTAGAAATCTTGTTTGTTTCTTTTTTTATTTAATTCTTTTTATGGACTGGTAAAGATCAGCTTTTGACAAAGAAAGTACTCATTCAGAATCCATCTCAGAATCTAAATTAGAAGATGTATGATAGTAATAACACTGTCTCTGCCTATGCGGTTTAGACCACTCCTGTGAAAGCAAGGCATCATTTCCAGTAATATGAAGTCTAATATTTATGGTTTTCATGGTTACTATATTACAATCCTAGTTCCTTTTCGTAAATAACCAAATAATATTGTTACGTCTTTATTTCTCCACCTGTGGAGAAATTGATGCTGTCAATGTCTATCTTTATGTTTTTGAATGATGACGCCTGAATCCTGATTCTGGAACTGCTTGCTTTACTGTAGCAGTTGTTACGTACCTAGTTAAGTATTTGTGATAATGGGATATATGTGATAATATTACATGTTGTAAAGAAGATAAAGCGTTGCTAGAATAGAAAACTAGGATACTACAACAAGCAGTTTCTAAGGGAGAATGCTCTGGCATGGAATTTGTTCTGATATGTCTGGGGAGTAACTCCTCATAAATGTTAAGTACAGATGACTTGGTCAGATACTTTAGTGGAGAATTTCATTATTTAACAAAATCAAAAAGATCCATCTTCTTACAGGCCATACTGTAGATTGTTTCCAACCACAATTTGATGATTCCCAAAGCAGTGCCTGCAGTTGCCTTTTGCACCATGTGCAGTTGGGTAAGCAGCACTTTGCAAAAGCATATATTTCATGTTTGATAGCTGGTATTCATATCCAAGCTTTATCAAAGCCTCCAGATTCAAAAAGATTATGCACCTATTGCCTGATGGTTTCCTTGAAGATTTTACACAACATTAACACATTATTTCTATGCTCACTAGCACAGGGTTTAGATCTGGTTTGCAGTGGTATGCAGATTTGTATGCAATCCTGCAGATTTAAGTACTCATCTAGATATTTTACTGAATTACTTTATTCCGTTAATTTAGAAGTTAAAACTCCTATTGTAATTTTATTTTTCTTCAGGGTAAAGATTCATTCAGATTTTAGAAGTAACAAACTTACTTTGCACAGCAGCAATGATTTTGTGTCAAAGTAAAGGAAATATAGACACAAATAAGGGTAGCTATGAACGTACATCTAGGGCAAAAGCAGATCCAATGGCTCCTAAATCCAAAAGCATGAATTTGCAGAGCTGTCCCTAGGCAGACATAAAGTGTATAATTTTTTGCCAACAGTGAATCTTTCTCCAAATGAATTATTTATGGATTGAAAGACCACCAAATGAACCTCAATATTTGCAATTCCTAATAAAGATATAGCAAACTAAACTGATTTCAGAAAAGTGATTTCTTTCAACCAAAAGATACAGCATTATCTTCATGACTAACACTTTATTCACTATGCTATACAAGATAACTTTGTGATCCTATAATTATTTTTACATTCATTATTTTAGAGTGTGTAGAATATCCCCCTCTTGCTAAATAATGAATGACCTGTTTTGAACTATACAAGAGTTTTGAAAGGAGAAACTATTCACACGTGAAGGAGTATAGAAAAGCTGTGATTTTCTGCTTGACTTAAAATCAGCTTATGATTCAGTTATAAGAAGGTTAATCAATTTGAACTAAAATGGAAAAGAATACACATAGAAATGCAAAAAGAGATCATTATTGTTTCAGAATAATATATTTTTATGCACACAAACTGCTGAGATGTTTTCTGTTTGCTCCTATCATGAAACCTCCAATACTTTTATACTTACAATCTTTGGTTACCCATAACTGAGGAACACTGCTTTCAAACGAGACCCTGTTTTGCAATATGGCAGCTCTTAAGACATTCTAACAGAAAAACATATGAATTAAATAAAGAATCCACCTAGCTCTTGACAAAGTTGCTTTAAAAGCAAATTTATAGATATTTTAATGTAATAGCAATTAGCAGGCTTGTTGTAAGTAAAAATAAGCTCAAGCAGATAAAATATTTCTCTTTTAAAAAGAAAATTTATTTCAAATTTCAGCTTTATTGGGGTTAGTTCTCCTGTACAAAGGAAATATAATTAGATTTATTTTTCGAGGAAGAATATAATGTCATGTCTCCAAAAAAACAGCATATTTTCAGGAGTCCTTCACAAAACACGAAGGTCTAATGAGATATTTACCTGTATTAGTCAAGACTATACCCACATACACATAGTGTTTGTGCTTGTTAAAGCCTTTCAGTCATTCTAGGCTTAGGGAAATAGTGTCCAAATGTACCATATTTAGCTTCTATCTCAAATTCTCCCGAGCTGTCAATTTAGGTGTTAAAGAGACCATTTGTAAAGCTTGGCTGGGATTTGCCATTATTGACTGGAATGTGTGTTTATCATTACATTCAATGATGAAAGTGGAACATGTAGCATATGAATAAATGTCAGCAGATGTTTCTTTTAAATGGCCTGATTTCAACCTCCTGTTGTTTGTCTTGAATACAAATATTAAAAAAGAGAAAAAGGCAGAATTTTTTATGACATAAGTGCAAGGGTAGTTATATTAAAAAACCCAACAAAAATAATGATGAAAGTCAAGAACAAGAAAAGTATAAGTAATAAGAATTATGTTGATGCTACTATCTGGTTTGATATTATAAAAACCACAAGAACAGCAGCTCAGTGTAGGCTATATCATTCCATAGTCACTCTGTAAGAAGTAAGGAAGAACTTAGAGTCTATTCTCAGAAGCATATTACATAAGGTTCAATATTTTTTTAAATTTTTTAGCGTTATTATAAAATGCCTTGCTTAAACTCATAACACCAAGAAAAAGGGTGTCTCACAGAAAAGAAGTCTCCAGATACATTAGTCTTGCTACCAAAGAAAGTATTTCCTTTAAAATAATAATAATTTTTTAAGTTCTTGAAAGATTATTACCAGTGGCAATGGATAACATCACTGCAAAATTAAAACTTAAATGTGTAAATATTTCTGTAATGTGTGGAAATGCAAATAAAGAATTTATGTAGACCTCCTATTTTTTCCTCTATTTTTTTTGTAGAATAATAAAGTAAGATTACTATAAAAAACAATATTCAACTATCTGCTGCCAGAGCCGTATTCTGCTGCTCTACGTCACGTAGTGGTGTCTGATTTTGCTCCATGGGACTATCTTGAGAGTAAAATAATGCTCAGTGTGAGCAGTGAAGGCAGAATCTGGCAGGAATTAGTATGCAACACTGTAAACTCAGCAGTATTCCAACTAAATCAATAAAGTGAACAGAGAATAAATCAAATCAGCCTTGTGTTTACTGGAATGTGATGCATTTTGTAGCTATCTAAATGAAAATATAGTATCGAGGTGTTGAATATCTGAGGCCCTCTGTCTTTACCAAGAGATGCAGGTGCTCAGTACCATTGTAAATCTCATTTTCAATAAACAGAACAGCTTTACAATGATTATAGTCCATATTCAGATATTACCATAAATCTACAGTTTAGACAGGGGATTTAGGATAAAAACCAAATTCTTTTGAAACAAGGCATTGTTTCAATATGTTCCTATTCAAGAAAGTATTTCCTACATTGAAGTCTGAAATAATAAATATGTGATATATTTCTCTAAGACTATATCTAATGACTGTAATGGGTACATATTTTGTAATTAAATACTGAGGACTATTTCCAATTCCTATCTAGAAATGTATTATGTGTTTACTAAGAGTTTCATGAAAATCACATGTGAACTTTGAATTAAGATAGAAAGCCTGTATCCCTGTTGCTATACATTCTTCTCAGCTGACCATTCATATTGATGATATCCTAATCACAGGAAATGCAAAAGACCATCCCATATCTCCTAGACAAGAGAATGATTTTTACAAGTGTAACTGTACAGATAGCTAACTGTTCACGGATGCATAATATATACCTTTAGTAACATACAGGCTACAATCTGATTTTCAGTAGCTTCTCTGTTCAAGGTTATGTTCTTTACCTGTTTGTCTGGTATAGCAATATTGGCCAGTTGCTTAGTGGATCTGGTAATAGTAATTTTGGCTGGCTGCTTTCTGGAATTAAGGAAAAATTATTCTCAGTGTATTCCTTTTCCTGTCGATAAGAAGTTTTAAAAATATGCCCAAAAACATATCCAGTATCCCCGGAGGAAAGTCCAGTTTGCAAAAGAAGGTCAGTACAAAAAATAATAGGTTTTAGGCTTATGGTTTTAAAATAATAATCTCAAAACCAGTGAAATCTTCGATTAAATGAGTAAGGAATTATGACTGCTCTACCTCCACCTCATTTTAGTGCAATACATCCAAAGGGTGATACACTCAATACTCACTTTAAGGAAATTCATTTTTTCTCCTAAAGCAGTGGATGAGGAACCATAAGTTTACAGCACTGCTGTCCTTTGCCAGTGGTAATGAGCTGAGAGTTGAGTACAGGGACGCCAGAGTAAATAAAAAATATAATAATAAATATTAAGTGAAAATATAAATATATTTTATAATAGTTAAGACAGTGAATGAAAGTGTTGTCTAACTTCAAGCAGCAAGTGAAAAAAGCAGAGTGAGAATTGCAATTTAATTATCTTGGTCTTCATTCTAGAACTTAATAAGCAGATCAATAACATTATCTCTTTAATTGCATTCCAAGAATATCATGCTAGTTGTTTTTACACTTCATACACTACAGCATTTCATCTTAAGATGTTTTCAGAGTGTTTACAGTCATTTCTGTTCCTAGGCCTGGATTCATCAAAACACTGAGCTTATACTTAGCATTATTTCCATGGCATGAGTAGTATATTTATGTGTATGTATAAATGTTTTCTGGAATAGAGTTGGTTATAAACATGCAAAATGATTTGATGAATTTAAAACAAAAACTAAACCCCCAATATATCCTGACAAAATATGCTGTTTCTTCTGGATTATCCTCAAATAAGAATATCTTCTTATGATTTAAGTCAGTATATAAAAATATATGGATTAGGATGTTTTCTCTATGTTTAAAAATTATTGAATTTAATAATATTACAATATTGATTATAGACTTCTTTTGAGGTTCATCCTTCAAAAACCTTAGGTAGTGCTGACATTCAGCAATCAGAAAGCAAGGGAGAAATCCAAGAGGGAGGCTGAATTTTCTTTATCTGCTTAGATCTTGGCACACTTGCTCTTCAATTGCTCCTCACCCTTCAGATAAGCTTGAAAATAAACTTCAACCTTTCAGCACTATGCACACTTCACACATTCCTTCATTTCAGCAGTTAACTCTTACCTCCTTGGGTAAAACCAAAACACACACAAAAACTATTCCATGTTCTCACTCCTAAGGAAACAATAACTGTAGGTCAAGGTCATTTCAGAATTACTTAAACTTCTCTTTGTATTATTTTACCTTATAAGTTATTTCACTTCCTCTTCTGCCACAGAGGTTTTGGAAATATTTACATGCTTCCTCCCTGCTTCCTCCTGTAATATTTTGGACTGATAAATATAATTCTGAAGAATTTGGAGGGTTTTTTCAGAAAATATTGGAAGTGGCAGGGTATGTCTTGTGGAGCTGTAGAATCTGTGAGAGCAATGGTCTGATATAAGGTGGTGCGAGAATGCACAGAATAAGGCACCACCTTTACAGGACACTTCCTTGTGTATCAATAACTAGGTGCACTAGTTTTTCGTTTAAGGAGTCTTACTCATAAACCAACTAAGTTTTTTGGCTGTTGGGTGTAATATTAATTAACAGCTTGTTATTTGGCACAGTTCCAGGAAATCTTCTTCCTCTGTTACCCTGCTTGTCCCTTGATAAAAGGGCACTGACAGCATAATATTATGACCATTAAATCTGCTTATTTTTCCATTTCTTCTCACATAATACTCCTAGATAGTTTGTACCGTCCTGATTCTTCATTTTTAGGTTCAACAACAAGTATTCATGTGCATTATTGTGGAAATTGTACACAACACTTAAATTTTATCTGTAAGAATAGTTTGATTTATCACTTTTGATCTTTGTCCAAATCTTGTGTCTCGAACTTTTGCAATCTTTACCCAAAGAGTAACCTTTTGTATTCTATGTACAATTGTTTGGGTTTTTTTAAAGTAATGTATGATATATTACTTTTTCGTTCAACATGCATATTGTTCTTCTTGCTCTTGGCTTCTCCTTGAAGTCGTGTTAGCTGTTAGTGGTTACAGTAGAGCTAATGCAAAAAGTCAAAAGTAAAACATGACGGAGTTTGCTCATTTTTCTTGTTCACAAATATGAGCTTGTGTCTGACTTTAGTTGCAGTTGTAATGCCTATGATTCTCCTGCTGAGTCTACCTATCTGTCAAAAATTACCTGGAAGTTACAAGGAACAATAAAAAGTCCCCTTTATTCCTACAAGATGCCTGTTTTTTAAGGCTGAGAGATGATCTAGAACTAGACATAGGATCCTATGAAAGTCTGGGGACAATTGTAAAGAGTGAGTATTGTGTGATATTAAGAAATGGAGCTCAAAGTTCAGGTCTAGACTCCCCAGACACCCACAGACCTATGACAACAGTCATCTCCAAAGGCAGTGCAGTAGCAGATGACAACCCCTTTCCCAACTAAGTGTGCTAATCGTTGCAAAATGAATACAGAACAGTCAGGTGACATTTGTCCCCTTTCCACATGGCAATTTAAAAAGATTGAGTCCCCTCAGGAATCCTGCCTCAGGAGAAACCTCTGTAGTTAGAGGTCACCTAAGTAAGTGGAAGCAGAGCACTTGCAGTGAAGTGCCTACATGACAGAGAGCCTTGGTCTTCTTTGTCTCTCATCTCTCATTCTGCTTTACATTTTTTATGGGCTATCTCCAGGCAGCTCCATGATTGGTGAGTGGGAAGTACTGGAGGACATGTTTTTGTTTTAGTCAGGGAAACACCCACACTCCTGCAATAGGCAAGCAGTCTGATCCTTATCCTTACCTATGTTGAGTAAATGAGGTGGACAAAAGGAACGAAGATCTAAATAAAACAGAAAACAGGGATATAACTGTCCAGCCTCTCTGGACACTTCAGGCAGAACTTAAGTATATCTAATTCATTTTTGTGCAAGTGGTCTGACAAAGCCGTTTTGGTGTGAGTGAGCATTCTTCTGTTCCCAAATACAATTAACTATTTTCTGTTAGCCCAAGCTGCATATTTGTCAATCTCATTCTTTACCTGAATGCATGAATATGTCACTCATGGCAACTCTCAGAGTAAAAATGTGATTCCCATACAGTGCCTCTGTACAAGCAAATCATACACTAACTCAGTAAGAATTTTTATGCTAGTATGGACTTTGGATAATTTCTTTTTTCTTCTTTTAATATGCATCTTTTACTCCCCTTGACAATGCACTCATACTGAAGAAAGTATAGACACCTTAATCCTGCTTGGCAAGATTTCCCTTTAAAGCCTTAGTCCCAAGCAGGCATGTGTAGTGTTTGTTGACCTTTTGCACCAGAACAATCACTCCACTGTGATCTAAAGTAACACTTCCTTTTCTTGGCATGCAGCAAGGCAGAGTTTGATGATGAAGTCTTTGAAGTATAGCATCTGAAGCCCCAAGTATAAAAACCTCTTAAGCAGCCATGTCAGTAGCAAAGGTTGCTACATTTTTTTTAATTGTAATGTAATTTCAAATAATTTCAAAAAACTCTGAATATTAAAAAGCTCTGTTCTAGTGAAGGATTGGTGAATAAGTCTCCAAGTGTTTCCACTAGACCTGATTCTCTCCATGTAAAATGTCAATTGCTTCAGTAGGACCAGAGTAAGACCCAATGCCACCCTGGTGTCAATATGTGAAGAACAAACTCTTTTTTACAGTCAATTTAACAACTTAAATATTCATAGTAGGGAGATATCTGGGGTGCTTGAATGTTGTTAATAAAGCTTGCCCATTTCTTTTAATGCTGTTTATAAATTGAACAAAGATCTCAGTACTTGAGGAGACAAAAAAGAACAGCTCTTAGATCTTTTTTTCAAATTCTCTAATGTAAATGCCCATTTGCATCCACGTGTGTGTGTGATTTTATGTTTGAAATTTCAGTATGATATATTATATAAACTATAAAAATGGTTCCAAAGAGTCACAACCTTTATAAAATAAATGACCAGAGAAAAGAAAGATGCTAATTTATATGTTCACATTTCCTGAAAGAAACTAATAGTTCTCATTCATCCATGTACCTTAAGTAACGACATTAGTTATAATCAGTTATTTTAAATATTTTATGAAAGATATAATGGTTTACCACCATGCTAAACAACATGAAGTAGTATTAGCCACAAATATGATCAACAAAAATAACATTGTAAAGCTAAAAAAGGAGTTGCATATCCAGTTAAATGGATAAATAATTTCAATTGCACAAAAATCTTGAAACATCTATTTCAAGGACACATGACCTGTTCTAAATGGAAAGCTTGCAATGTAAGAACCACAACAAACCAGTTTTGGTGTTTGCAACATCTGATGTGGAACAGGAATTTATAATAGCATTACATAATGGTAGTATAACAGTAGTCTTTCGTTTTGTAATTTTTCCTGTTTTGCCTGCTCCTCTTCTCCTTTCCCAAGTCTATCTGCCCTTGATGATGAGTTTACAATCTTAAATTCTGCTGCTTCCAATGAAGTATTATTCTATGGATCCTTCTTGGTCTTTGATCATTTGGTTTATCTCCAGGACCTAAAAGGGAAGCCTAACAATAGCTCCAGATATGCTGTATAAGTGAGGAACTAGACATAAAAGAAGAAAAGGTGCTAAAAAAGTCAAGACACTACAGAGCCCACGATGTCATGCTTGAATAATTACACCAGCAAGGAGGAGATTGGTTGAGTAATAAGAGCCTCGCAGTCTCCTGCTTTTGTAAGAAGCTCTGAATTCACTGTTCTAATCACAATATCACAGTACCTAATCACAATAATCCCCATGATCTTGCTACGATCATGGGTGAGAAAATGACACCCAGATTTCCCACAAGCTTGTTCAGTACCTTATTTGAATAATGAGATGTTAGGGTCTTTGGTTAGGTTTCTACCCCATGCATCTTGGGCAGCTACCAATATATTTTCCATACAATAAAGTCAATGAGTTTGCACATATGGCATATGGTGTATGCTGTAGTAATCAGCACTCTATTACTCTCAACTGTGTATGTTCTCTTCCCTGTGTTTTGTTCACACTAGCTAAGTGACACTACCTTGACTCTCTACCCACACTGTACCTTTGAAGTGCACCTGCCTATAAAGGGAGGGCTCTTTACTTGGAGCTCCCTGCACCAAGTCACAATCACAAAATAAGTGAATGGTCATCTTTCATGAACATCCGCACACATGCCTCTTGTGTCATGCTCTAACAATAAGACACTCAGTTAAAAGGAATATTCAAGTTAATGAAAACCCTGAAAAAGTCAGATTAGTTTATTAATTTCATTGTTTCTTACACTAGTCCCTATGAAATGGAATTCTCCCCTCTCTTATTCTTATCTTTGATTCTTATTTGGTTGTTTGATATTCCTTTATTTTATTTATTTTTTCAAAAGATCAGAACTTGTCATTCCTGTTACTTTATTTCTACTCTTTTTCTTTTAGGAAACTATTTTTACTATTCCTCATAGTCACTATTTTTCATTGTTCTAACTCACTTTCCTGGAGCCATTGGAAATGTACTGCTTGCTCTTTTTTTGCTACCCTTTGCTCAGTAAAAGAAATTGGCTGAGGATAATAGACAGTTGCAATTGCATAGTCAACATTTTTATGTATATAGGATCTGGTGCAATATGTGGGACCTAATTCAATAGAAAAGGGAATTTTTCTGCATAGGCCAAGATTATATCAAAGGATACGCTGCTTTGGGCTTGTAATGAATTGTATCTCACAACACAATGCAAAATTTTACCTTTGTGATAGAAAAAGCAATATGTGACTTTCTGTTTCAAATCAAAACTAGTGGGGTTGAAGGTCTGCTGCAAGTAAAATGTGTTTTTCCACCATCTTACATGTAAATTTTAAAATCCAACATTGTACCATTATACACGTAATGCTCCTTAGCCATGTTCAATTCTGGCATAATGTATAATGGCACAATGCTAGAGATTATTTTAACCCCTCCTTATTCCTAATAATGATCATGAAAAGCCTACTCTATTATATCAGATGTATAGCCTACTCAATCTCATTTTTGATGAGCAAAAATGAGGAGAGGACTGGGGAGAGGGAAAAGGAAGTGGAATTAAACACAGTCTTTCCATAAACTCGTATAGCATACAATTTTGTGATATTCTGTAAATTGATATTGTCTTACAGACCTTTCATGTTTATGGCTATAAAGATATGTTTTTCGTACAATAATGGATTTTGCAAAAATAATGAGATCCTCTGATCATTTTCCTCCCTATTATTGGATAGCTCTTCCAGTGCTTTGCAAGCACAGTTGGCTACCCAGGGACCCTGATGCCAAGTTGTGGAGGATATTCTTGTAGCAGTGACAAATAGCTTGCTGGTGGGCTGTACAGAGTGTTGTTCTGGCAGCAATGAAGTTGTCTATGTGTCTGTCACTTGGTTAGGCTACAGAAAGTCTAGGTGGTTTGATTTTTTTTTTCCGCCTTAGGAGAACTTTGTTTTAAACTTGCATGTGTTTCTGGCGAATTAGTTCATTTGACAGCAAGGTTCTTAGCAGACCCCTCACAAGTGTTACATGTGAGTACCTATACGATGAAAGAGAGAAAAAATCTTCACAGTGCCATACTTGTTTTCCATACAAACCTACATGCTGCCATTACAGCCACCCACATATCGTTTGACAACTCACTTACGCATCAAGCATCTTAATGAATCAGGACTGAACAACAGTGCCCTTGTATAAAGCCACATATTTTAAATGTTACTCTGATTTTTGCCTTTCGAGTGAAAAATTTGGGTAGACCCTGTGATCTGTTAACAAAAATTCCGGGAAAGGTTCTGTTTTGCTGCTCATAATTCTCATATTGACCGCATTCTATGTTGTTGATTTAATTTTAAAAATACAATTACTTAAACTCGGCTGATTAGCGAAAAAACAGCAACTCTTAGTAGATAAATTAGCTTGTAAACATATACAAGCAATGCCTACAGGCAATCCCCCATTTCTAGTGTCTTTTGACTACCTAGAAAGTATATAATTTAAAGCTTCTAGATAATTTATGGGTAAAATGCAAACTAGCTGACACTGCTGGCTAAAAAATAAATACTCCACCTATTGTACTTCTGAGTTTATAATTAAGGGTAATTGTGAAATTTAAACAAAAAAACCAAACAAATATATGCATTATTGTATGTAAAAACAGGAAACAAAGGCATCAATATTTGTATAAAGATACAGGAATAATTTAAGAACCTTTGGAATGGTAACAAATCTACTACATAATAGCTCTGCTGAATGATGTAAGCCTAGACTAAGTAAAAGGAAGTAAACACTATTTTCATGAAAGTCAATATACAATGGCAGTGTTTTAAAAGGACCTAACAGGCTTTTAATCTTTTAAAGGAAAAAATGTTTATTTTTGTTCTTTCTCTGTATATAGATATATTTGCTGATTTGATTATTCATATTGACAGATAAGGTTAAATGCACTTTGAGACTGCCTTACATTCTTTAGTAAGTCACTGTACTGGTTTTACATTTACAAAAATATTCTTTTTTTTTTTTAATTACTAATATAAAAAAGAAAAAATTCTACTGCTAGAAAGTAGAAAAATAATCAAAGAACTCTAAGCAGAAGTACTTGGAAGAGACGCTGAGAGGTATTTTAACATTGTAAATTAAGGGTAAAGAGAGGAAATTTCACCTAAAAGTGATGTTTGAATAAGTTTGTTTTTCATGGTGACCAGTGATAATACTTAAGTCAGCCTTCTAGACTACATGGGTATTGCTAAACTGAACTCATCAAATTTGCAACTAAATCTTTGCCAGAAACATTTTTAAAAAGAGCTGACAGCAGAGATTTTCTAGCTTTCATCACTTAGAAGCACAGAGTGAGGCTATTGATCCTAAAATTGCTGGGATTTTCAAAGGCCACTGCTTGTTTGTTCTGTGCTGTTGTCACTGAAGTGGTTAAAGCTTTGTTTGTTTGTTTTGGTTCTGAATGGCTCTTAATGGATTAAGCTTTCCAGCTTTCACCAAAGCTGAAACTATTTATTAAAGTATCAAGATTTAAACTAAACTCTGAGAATTTTAACTAACTATTTGAGGCCATGTAGCCCTAATGACCTATGCATGTGAATCCTTTTGAAGGCTAGTGTGTTTGTTTTTGCAACATACACCATATCGAATTAATTTGGTTGTTTTGGGGAAAACAAATCTACGTGGAGTTGGACATTATAATGAAAAAAGGATTTTTTTCCCTCACAGATGTTATGTGAGTGCTCTAAGTGCTTCATGAAACAATGAGTACAGAATACTGCAATGAAATATTTATAGTGTTTTATTGGAACTAAATATTTTAAGATATTTACCACAAAAATAACCAAAACAAAACCTTCATGGTATTTAACCTAATAGATGATACCTGTTCTGAAAAATCACCAGTCTGGACATGGACAGAGATACACTAGAGTATTTAAGATTAACATTAAATATATTTATGGAATACATTAGATTTGTTGTTTCTACAATCAGTTTAACCAGGTTTTCAACAGAAAGGTTTAAAAGCCTATCTCAGAGTAACCCAGTAACCTGTTGGACATACGGAGCTGGTACAAAATATAATTCACGAAATGACTGATTATAGCAGACCAATAAGAATCCTTTAATTTCCAAATTTTAACAGGTCCATGTTTTTATTGTGCTACCAAGTATCATCCTCATTGCAATGGCAGGAACAGATTACCTTGCTGTAAGACCAGAAATGTATTCAAAGAGTTAGAGACTCTTTCAAAACCCTTCAGGAAGGGCTTCAGCTTCAAAATCCTTAATTAAAAAAAAAAAAAAAATTAAAATCCAATTAGTAGGTTTTTTCAGGTGGTGATATCTACCCTCACAGGATATTAGACCACCAGCATTCTATCCAAAGAGGCTGCCATTATACTTTTTCATTATAGGCTTTTGCACTGTATGGAGCCTAAGAACAGGCAAAAAATAAGAGTGTATAATGGAAATCTGAATCTCAACACTTATTTTTATTTTCACTTTTGCTATCTAGTACCAGCTAGAGTAGTCTTATGCCAGGCAACTTCCAGATGCACAATATTTGTCTCAGTGTAAGGAGAAGTTAAAACAATTGTACCAACGTAAAAAGAGATGCATGTGTGTGTGGGGAAAGTTATTTGATATCAACTACCCAATAAGATTAGGATTATTTTTAAAATGCACTCCACCTGGCTTGGTATATATAATTCTAATATCTTCAGTGAATTCCCTTACACTTACATGCCTTTTAATACAACATATGTATAGGTATATATACAACATATGCATATGTATATAAACATGTTTAGTATCTATTTCTCCTTACCTGTATACTCATTCCTTAATAACTAGTGTTCTAAACCAGAAATCAATAAATAATGTTTATCAGTATTTGTGAGTGGCAGGTTTTTGACACATACACAGGTCTCAGAAAAGCTTTGGAGTTCTGGAGAAAACCTCAAAAGTTCTGCTACTAACTAGTGTTAATTGAATTAGAAAGAAGAGTATGAAAGCCTGGCATAGGCAAAAGCACTTTTGAGTGATGCTGTATCTGAAGAGTCATTGATTTTAGTATAGGTCAATAACATCGTGATGTCTCTGTTTCTTTAGATAAACTCACACATTCATTGGAGAAATAATCACTATAATATTTCAGGTCCTAATAGTAAAAGACACTGCTAGATTAAGTGCAATATATTGTGGCACAATATTTTTTTTCTTGTATATCAGTGCAGGAAGAAAATTTTTCCTCACCATTTGCACTGAGGTAACATTATAGGAATTCTTGCTCCAAGTTCTCAATAAGAACTTCTGAAACATTAAAGGCAGTTTTTGTTCTTTTAGGTATTTTTGTTTGTTAGTTTCAGATAGGTAAGAAATATGAGCAGCATCAGGAATTGCCAGTTTCTCTGTCTAAGCACTGTCAAAAGGACATTTAATACAGATATCTACTTCTGGAAGAAAAGTCTGGAACTGATGCAAGCGTTATGACTGAATTCATTGAAAATGCATACACCAAAACATTCATAAATAATTACAAGAGTCGTGCAGCTTGAGTAGTAAAAGAGCCCACAGCAGCTGACAACTCTCATGAACTCATATCCTACGTGAACCATCACACAAGTGTGTATATAACACTGAATGTGTTGCACATCCAGAAATGGCACAAGGAATTGGAGGAAAGTGGCTAAGACCTAGAGTTTCGTAAACACTATTCTTGAAACAATTTGACTCCAGTGAGACAAAACCAAAGTACAGTTACAGAGGTAGAGCCATAATGGGATGTTACATTACCAGAAAAATATAGTATCATAGAATCATAGAATCATAGAATCAGCCGGGTTGGAAGGGATCTCTGAGATCATCAAGTCCAACCCTTGATCCACTACTTCAATTACTTTATTTTTTTTCTACAATAGAAAGTTTTTGATTTTTTAAAGACCCTTTTGTGTCATTGTATTAAGAAAAAATTCTAATCTATTATCTGAGAATATAAACATAAGTTGTTTTATTCATTCTATTTCTTTAATCTGTAGTAAGGAATGGAAAATATTGTGTTAACACTATCAATGACAGCAAGATTGTTTTGAGCACCTATTTATGTTTAAATACCTTTCTCATTTTTTGCCACAATTATTGGTTAACAAATTTTTATCTCAGTTAAATTCAAAGTGCTCTGCAAGAAATATTTATGTGAGACCAATCATAGGTAGTAACGGCAGTAGAACGAAAGAATGAAGAAGGGAGTAGAAGTATAATCTGTAGCTCAGGCAAAATGTTAGGAGTATTCATGCTCATTTCTCTTTCACAGAGTCACAGAATGGTGTAGGTTGAAAGGGACCTATGGACATCACCTTGTCCAACCCCCCTGTAGAAGCAGGGACACCTAGACCTTGTCACCCAGGCACTTGTCTGACGGCTTTTGAACATCTTCAAGGATGAAAGCTACACAGCTTCTCTGGGCAACCTTTATATAAATGTTTTAATTCTTTAAAAATACATTTATTATATTAAGATTTCCCTTCATATTAATTTTCTAGAGGATTTTTTAGCAATTTACACAATGTCAGAATTTATTACTGTGGTTCAATCAGCCTTCAAACTGTATCAACCTTTTATTTGAGGCATGACTCTGTTGTAGATAGATTACAACTTGATTTGGAGAGAATTCAATAAGTAATAAAAATGTTTTAAAGAATGTGCTGTAATGGTAGCTTGACTGTCTCTTCTTGTAATGCATACTCATATCTTTTCATCCTGGGTCAGTCTTTCACAATCAGCTGAGAAAGGAATCCACTTGTTCCTCAGAGTCAAGAGGAGCTACATGTCATTCCCTGGCAGGATGAATGCTTATAAACAGTTTGACATTCTGGTGAAATGCCACCAGTGTCAACTGGTATATAAGCTAAGAGAACACAGGTGGAGGAAATGTGGATGCAGACAAAGTTAAGTTGCATTTACCTTTTAAGTTGCACTTGAAGTAAAAATTTAAGAGTACAGAGCATTTTATTGGTACCTAAAATATTACTGGTAGTAATACACCAAACTCACAACTGTGCTGTAGGTAAGGTACATACTTCTGGTAGTACCAAGCTGAAGCAATGTACTTATGTGATAGAAAATTGTCCAGGATGTAGGAATGCATTCACTGTTTAAAGTTTACTGTAGTAGTTCTAACTCCTGCTCCATCTCCTGTATATGGCATATATATCACAGAGTGAGGAATACATAAGTATTCAGTCAACTTGTTCACATGTAGGATTAACTGCGCTTGATTTAAAATTTTTGTACTGACATGATATGTTCAAAATTACAGAAAAAGCTTGAGAACAATGAGAACTTCTACTGTGATTCAGAAGAAAATCATGAGATCCTTCTCTGCATATTTTGCTACTTTAAAAGATTCTTACTTTCTAGTAAAGAGCTGAATTGTGAGCTTAGAATCCTGATATCTACCAGCTCAATTGTCTTCTGAACTTTTCCACTGTATGAGTACAACTAACAGTGAAAATAAATGTAGATCAGTTCTTTAGGCCCTGTAGCTCAAAACTTAAAAGTATCAAATTAAATGAGTCTTGATTCTGTGCTTTCTGATCTAAGTTATAGGACAATCTGCAACTCCTTGGCATTAACAGACATGATCTACCTTTGCTTACAATTTTCACTGCAGAAAAATTTTAATTCTTGAAAATCTTATGTATAGATTATTTTGAATGAAGTTGAAATTAGCAGATGCAATGAAACCAAGTTACATAATAGTATGTAGGAATTCAGATAATACCTAATCATACCACATAATATAGAAATCTTCATTTGAAATATTGATGACAAAGTTGAAAAGTCCTGTTTTTCAGCATTTATATAAACTTGAAAGGTAAAAGTCTTTGATTCTTGAAAACCAAGGAAACAATTTGATGGCTGAGGTGAAGAGGGTGTTTACTTTATTATGCATACTCCTGGTTTTCTCTTCAGTATTCAAACCGGAAGATGTTGCAGTCTCAGGTGCCATGTTGAGAGGTAAATGCTTCTTCCTTGTTTGCACAATCTAACAACACATTCAAATTTTGGGGTGGAAAAACAAACAAACAAACAAAAGACAGGAATAAGTCTCTCTTGAAACAGACTTCCCACAGTGATATATGTGATAAATTGAGTTGGATTCCAATTTGGTAGGTAAGCAAAGAATCTTTTCTTTGGGACTGTGTAATATATTAATGATATCCAGTCATGTATTTGAGTTGTTTCTTCTCTCAGAAAGCTTTCAGTTTTCATGTTACTATATTCATGTTACTATTACAACATCTGTCATCCTTGCTGGAAAAAAATCCCTTTATACACTGCTAGGTTTCTTTGTTTTATTTAACTTTCCTATCTAATCTATTGCAATCAATCATGTAGCAGTTGCTTAGCTTATGAGTCTAAAAGTAGTCACAAGCTCTATTTTGTTTACTTTTCTTGCTTAGCATATGCAAGGATAGCAATATGACTGGCAAATAAGACGGATAGCAATCCTAATTATACTGCATTTAATTTTCTGAGATAAATATTCTGTGTTTCTTATTAGGGAGGGACACAAAACATTCCTAAAGAATTATTAGTTTCTTAGATGGTAGAATTTCTGATTTATTTTGCTGAGAGAATGTGTTTCCTGTGCTCACGAGACTTCGTTGGGACACATGAGAGAGAGACAGATTCAAAGTGAGAGACCATAATTTCAGCAGCAGATCGGCAAGAAGCCAGTGAATACTCTTTTCCCAGTCACTAACACTTTCTTTTCATCACACAATTTTAATTACAGCACCTTCTTCATACAGGAGAAAAATTGCAGTTGAAGCTGTGTAAAGTTACGTTTTTATAGTTCTGGCAATTGAAAACTATCAGGCAACTGGGCACTGGAGGCAGCAGGACATTCACTTTATCCAACTTCAGGACCTTAGCAGGCCACTCATCAGGTTCCCACTGTGGTCAGTGCAGAGTAACAAAGTCCTTCAGATGTAAATAACATTCCCTAGTACTAGTGTAGTGGAAGTGTAAATATTCCACATGGAGTTAATCATCTCCTGGTACCGATAGTTAAATTATTATTAATTTTTCCCATTAGTAATTCCTATGCCTTATATCTAAAAGATTGTGAAGAAACTAAAAATGCTTACTCGACTGCTTTACAGGATCAAAGTAAACATTGCAATTCCTAATTAAAACTCATAGTCTGGTCAGACCTGTGCTCTATACAGATATGAAATTCTAACATTATGTAATCAATACGGTGAGAGACTGGGGCATCAAGCCTGCTGGTACAGGAGGCAAATAAGAGTGAACGGGCTTCTGGATGTAATTCACAAACAGGGAAATAAAAATTAGGAGAAGGGAAACATTACTCTTCCCATTCTTCATCTGCTCGTGCATGTCTTCTGGTTATCAGTAAAGAGTTAGCTAATCCAGACGGCATGTCTTCTCTATCCTTTCATTGCCCCTGTTCTGATCACAATATGCACAACATTTTCTACAAATAAGGGAAGGGAGACCTAGGCTTTTACTTTAACTACCAGTGGAAAATTGCGCTTATGACAGAAGGCAAAGCTACACACAAGATTAGGGTTTATATTTCATTATTACTTCCTGAAGAACAATTAGACACAATTTTGCCTATAAAGTAAATTAATGTGAATGTCCACATATGGGAAGAAATGAAGTAAATGGCAAAGCACAAGAAACATCATGGGGAAATTTTACCTTAGAGTAAAAAATTCAAAATCAGTGGAGGTATACCAGTAACTTCAGGTTGAGAGAGTGTTGCCCTGCTACTGAAGGCAAATATTGTGAGTTTGAGTTTACTAGTTCACCTCTTCAGTGGAATGAATGTGAGAATTTTGTTCACAGTGCCATCTGATCAGCAGTTCATGTCTATGCATATATACCTGTTGCTGATTTCTTTGTCAGTTCTCTGAAGAAACTAAAACAATTAACCTGTCAAAGGTATGTTTTTATGAACATTACACAACTACTTGAACTTATGTATAGAAAAGTATCTCTGTTGTTAATCCTGTATTTTTTTAATACATTATTCCCAACAGATCAAGACTAACTTTAATTGTATCACTGTACAAGCATAACCTTAGCTATATAACTATATTTCAGTGTATAGGTTTAACATTTTCAAATAGCTATTCCTCTGTGACTTAAGCCACTGCTGGCTCTGGTCTGAGGTTAAAGAGTTAC
>VZRE01006430.1:113684-138684 GCA_013396775.1 Cephalopterus ornatus | reverse complement strand
GTCTAGAAAAGGCTATAAAAAAAAAAAAAACCAAAAACCCAACACCTGTAATGCTGAAAGACTCAGGCTTTTGTCTGTTTCTAATATTACTTTTCTGCCTAATTGCCATCACTGCCACGTACATTAGGCCCTTTTTCAGCAGGGTTAAAACAGGGCCAGTGATGAATGGAAAACTGATTGTACTGCTGTCAAACTTGAATGTGAGGCTTATTCTGGAGATAGAAGTATGAGGAAAAGGACAGAGAATTGCACTTCATTAAAGCTCTACCAAGCTGATTGGAGTGGAGGAGGTAATTGAGATTTAAAGTGGCATTCCCATCACACTGTCCCTTTTTCAACTTAACAACTGTCATTCAAGCCACATAGGGCAACAATTGGCCAGATTTCCCAGCTCTTCTGAGTAATAAAACAGACACTCACCTTCTGGCTATTCGTTTTACTTACTTTGTTCTAATTTCCAATTCATGTGTCATTAGTGAACGAAGATTGACAAGAAATAGCTTTGACCTCACAGATTTGACCTTCAACCTCGGAGACCCAACTCTAGACTGAACATAGGTTGGAATATGCTAAGAAACACCTTTCCTTTGCACAAGAATGAATGGCAGTTTTTTTCATCATTGTACCACCCCCTGCTTGCCACTACATTTAGACTATGAGACATGTCAACTGCCTGTCACAATTACAATAGACACAGCAAACCAGAATTTTACCCAAATCCAAGGGGAACTTCCTGAACAAAGAGTAAATTTTACTGCACAGATTTTGGAGACCTCCAATTTGTGCAGACATAATGAATGCAGCCAACAGACAAATAGGTAGTTGTTAATTATCCCAGCAATTTCTTTTTTTTAATGTGCTAAAAACACGGAGTGCTAAGCCTTCATATCTTACACTGTTACCTGATGATCTCATCACATTTGAAAAGATGGTAATCTGAAGAAAGACATTATTATTGTAAGTGTTCATGACAATAAGTTGCATTGGAATAATCCTTTTATTTTTTATCATTTAATAATATGTGTCAGAATAAAACCAGATTCTACTGCATCTTTCACAGTGGACTGAAGTTGTCTACCTGTATAATAGTTCTTTTGGAGTAACTTAATCTTTTTATTTTCTTTACACAATTATCCCAAGGCTTGTGTATACTAATTTAGTGTCATATTACTTATCAGAGCATTTCGTGGATGAATAATAACCACAGGGCAAGACCTATGACCTTAATAAGAACCTTCAACGAATTTTAGAGTAATTTGTGCCTTTTGCATAGAGGTCTTTTAGAGCTCTACTGTTCTGAGCAGAAACTTGATCTCAGTAAGTCTATTGTACTTAGAACATTGTTTTTGTCCCTTCATATTTAGCGAATAAATATTTGGATGGTCCTGGTATTAAGCACCAATAAACACAATAACTAAATACAGAAATTCATTGTTGTCAGGTGTTTAAGAAGTTGATTGTGGGGTTTTTGGTTTGTTTTGTTTCATTTTCCAAGATGAAACGTTTGGAAAACAAAGGCAGGCTTTCTTAACACATTGACTAAGATGTGCAGTCCTTACTTTTTTTCTCTTTGTCCTATGTAATATTAATTTTTCTATGCATAAAAACCCCAACATGGACAGGTTACTGCATTGACTTCACTCTAATGGGAGACACAGTAATTTTGTTTTCTATTATAAAATATATTTGCATAGCTCATTGTGTTGCTCTGTGTTTTCTGAATTCCCCATTCATATTGGTGGGAAAAAAAAGAGTAAAATGTACTCTATTTTCCAACAGAAGGAGCTATAAACTTTTGTGAAGTCTCACAGTTGTCAGCATGTCATTTATAAATACTGTTACAATCCTCTACCTTCCTAAAATTTAAATACAATTCAAAGAACTGGCTTCTATTGAAAGGATGCTATTAGCATATAAATACAACAGAATCATTTTGGAATAGTACAAATATTCCAAGTATGACATAGTAAAGAATTTACTCATAATTATAAAACCCATGAACCCTATTGAGTGTATAATACTGGTCTTTGTTGAAACCCTGTTACAATTGTGTGAGAAACATGCTTTTGTGTTGATGAAAATAAATTACTTTACCATCATTCAACTTTGTTTGTCAACTTAATTATTATACTGTTAAAATATTGCTTTGCATTAGTCAGAACAGAGTATTTTCCTTTTATATAGTTTCCTTTTCCCAGGGGTAAATTTTAATGCCCTGAAAGGTCATCAGAGGTCAGGACTTCTTGACTATATCTCAACAGTGCATTTCTGGTCATCAAAAGAAATAAGCCTCTGACCACTGGTAGCTGCTGTAAGGGTTTCTTTTATCCTGCACCTGTGACAATTACCCTGTGTTAGTGAAGCTAACAGGAGTCAGATTGTAGGTTAAGGGTCAGGGCACTGTCAAGAGGAAGTTAGTCTTCAGTCCACTAAATCTGTTATCATTTTCATCTAATGTGACATCCATCTGTCAATCAGGGAATTTAGGCAATTGTCTTATTCTAAGTGCTGCACTTTATGCCTCTGCCAGCTCACATTTTACTACTTTTCCTATAATTACATTTTTCTACCTCTGAAAACCCATCTGCAAAATAAACACTGAAAATCTTACTTGATCATTTTGAAGATCCAGGCTTTTTATGCTAAAAGCTGTTTCACTTACAAAATTGAGTGATTCCTCTGCAAAGTTTTATATTCATTTAATTTTCATTGTTATGGCTTTTTAACACACAGAAAGAGAATAAAGCTCCTCTAACTACATGGATATCAAAATAAGTTTGCATTTAAAATTGCCGAAAGCATACCCATCAAAAGGGGTATGCCTCGTACCCTTCTCAGAAACACCATACTTCTCAAACACCACAAAACAGCGTGCTATAGGTATGAATGACAAGGATAAAGGTTTATAATGGACTTCTGAGGAATTAGAAGCTAGCATACGGCTGAATTGACTACATCTCCATGTATAACACCATAGAATGAAGTTTCAAACTCTGTCAATTCTAAGTCAGTGCTGCTTTTAAAGATGTGCTCAATTTCAAGCACATGAACAATGCCAGCCAGTGACCAAAACACTTAGATAAATAGGAAGGCGTATAAAACCTAGGTGTAAAGGTAAATGTTCTACTGAATATGGGTGAGATTGCTCGTACACCTCAATTTATGCATACTTTTAATTGCTTTGGTGAACAAGAGTCTAAATACTTTGCCAAGCATAAAAATCATGGTGTGGTTATATGATGCAGTTGAGCCAATCTAACAGCTTGTTACCACTGAAAAGAATAGTACTGTTCCCCCTATTTCCTCCCCCTGCCTTCCCACCCCAGATTAGTTTTCTGCTGGGTTAGCAAATTTAATTGCCTCACCAAGTGGTTAGGCAAGCATGCAAGCCAGTGTAGGGACAGTGACAAGAGTATGTGGCTGGAGAGAATGTTATTGGCAAAACATTACATAGATCCACTCATCTAATTAAACTGTAGTTTCTCCTTTCACTCTTGCAGAAATTCCCCTTTTTAAAAATTACACTTAACCAGCAGTTATTACCAACAAACTCTCTAGGACCTATACTGCTACAATTTCACTGACAGCAAAGGTGATACTTATGAGATGCTCTTACAGATTCTAGAACAGAACCTGTCTCTGTACAGATGCAATAATATTAACTGTGTTTTGATATATTTTATTAGCAGTCTTGAAAGAAGGCTAGGATTCTCATTTGTGTATTACAGATGGGGAAATCGAGGCACTGAAAGGGATAAAAAACTGCCATGGAAAGTCACTACAGAAATATAAAAGGACTATAGTATTCCTCGTCCACTACAAGAGTTTATGCTCTAGGCCGTAGCATTCTCCTATCAAATTTGTGGGCTTCTCTATGTATTAGTGTCAGATGTTTACCTTGTTCCAGAGGAACTTGTGTTCCTTGCAGCATCCACGAATTCTTGTACTCTTCTACTCTTGCCAGCATGGTTTCCTAGTCCGTCCACACTCTGTGAACTTTCTGTTTAAGGGATTGTTTCCAGCTACTCAAAGTTTTCCTTTTAGTAGAATTTACTCTACTTTTTTCCACCTAATTTCTCCAGAGATGAGTTAGATACTCTTTCCTTCCTGCCACACTTTTAACTCTTCCTGATTTCTGGATTTCATCATAGGGTTTTCAATTGATTCTAGAAGTGCTTTTTGATCAACATATTTTTATAAAACCTTGCTTCACTTAACCATTTAATTCTGTTTCTTGAAGAAGCCAATGACTGTAGAATCTGTTGCAGTCCCAGAATGGGGACACAAAAATAACTGTTCATGCAAGAGAATAGTTGTGCAAAGATCAGTGCAAAGAGATGTAGCTAATTTTAATACCTTGTCCTGATCTGTGGTCAGATTTTTGCTGGATCATGTACATCGATGTGGAAGTGGAGAAACACTTCCTGTTTCCTCATTATAGCTCTGACCATGCAAAAATTTCAAGGCAAATAGTAATTGTCAAATTACATGTTTGTGTGGTTTGAGGCTGGTCTTCCACAGTCCAGTCATCTTCTCACTTCAGAACTCTGTTTGTGCTCATAATTACTTGCTAGATTGAGTTAAGAACATAGCAACAATATAGATTGCCCTTGGTATTTGACATGCTGATATAGGATTTATGGCTAAATAACAGTGAAATTTTAAGTAAGGTTATAGTAGCATTTTTAAAAATAACTACAGGCTGCAGTTTCCATATTCAAGGCCACAGGAAAAACTATCCAAGAAATGTCCCATTTCAAGTTTGTTAACCGGTAGTCATATTCAGTGGAACACTTCAGAAGAAATAAGTCAAATTTTGCATAAGCGAGGTCCTCATGCAAAAATATATTCTGGTAATAATATGAGTCATCCCTATTAACCCTGTGTCCTGGTTACAGAAAAGCATTTTAGACTTTTGCTACTAGCCTGGAACCTCTTATAAGCTACATGTACTACATGAACACAAATAAAGCTGTAGTTTCTTTGTATGTTTGGATGGTAATAATTTTCCATTAAATTTCCAGAAAATCTCGTATTTGATATCTCTGAATACCATTTTAACATCCTGTCTTCCTATTTCTCTTTAGTATTTATGAATAAATTAAAATCACACCCATTTATTTCTCTTGCTCTAACTGTTTTGGAAATGAGTAAATTCTGTAGAGAAACCATTAAGGCTGAGCAAATCCAATTAGGCAAATATAATTGTTTCCTGTGCTAAGGCAGTAACACAGGGTATATTAAAGAGGGAAGCATATGAATGATTTTGAGTTTGTTGGTTTTGATTGCCTGTATTTAAGGTGAATTAAAGTATTTTTTGACCTTTCATATAACAAGGAGAAAGGCCAACAATTAGAAAGAAAGCCTGCACTGCTTTCAGTGCCCAAGCTATGCATTTTCACAGATGAAAAATCTTGGAATATTTCTAAGATTTAAGTAGAGAAATGATACCTCTAAAAGGAAAGTATGAAATTCACAGTAAGTAAAAACAATGTCTTCTCCAAACTTTTTTATTCAATTAAGTCAATAACTGGAGTAGGACACACTAAAACAAGTTTTCAGAAGTAATTTAAAGGGAGTTGTAAAGTCCAGCTGTTCATAACATCTCTGGTGTTACGTTATAGGTTATAAAGAAAGACAGAGGGAAATAAAGACTTTTAAAAAGAAAATATGCAGAAATATGATGGTATTTTCTGTTATTTATTTAAGAAACCTTTGGAGGATACTATTGTAATTTTCTTGTTTAGTTTTAGGAATAGAACAGTGTGTTTCAGTTGGAAGGGATCTACAGCAATTGTCTAATCCAACTGCCTGACTGATTCAGGGCTATTATTAAGGGCATTGTCCAAATGCATCTTAAACACTGATGGGCTTGGGGCACTGACACCTTTTTAAGAAGGTTGTTTTAGTGTTTGACCACCCTCTTGGTAAAGAAATGCTTCCTAATGTGTAATCTGAATCTCCCCTGGCACAGTGCTCAACCATTCCAACATGTCCTGTCACTGGATGCCAGGGAGAAGAGCTCAGTTCCTTAGTCTCCACTTCTCCTCTTCAGGAAGCTGTAGAGAGCAATGAGGTTTTGCCTCACAGCCTTCTTTTCTCCAGATTAGACAAGCCCAAAGTATTCAGCTTCTCCTGATAGGACATGCCTTTCAGACCTTTCACCGGCTCTGATGCCTTCCTCTTCTGTTTTGAGATGTGAGAATTTATATACAACAAAATGACCACAACAACTGTGGCAGGTTGACCCTGACTGGACTCCAGGTGCCCACCAAAGTTCTCCATCACTTCCCTCTTCTGATGGACAGGGGAGAGAAAGTATAAGGGAAGGCTCCTGAACTGAAATAAGGGCAGGAAGAGCCTGCTCACCAATTACCACCATGGCAAAACAGACTCGACTTGGGGAAATCATTGTAATTTATTAACAGTTATATCAGAGTGGAATAACAAGAAACAAAATTAAAAACACCCTCTTCTTCCCAGGCTCAACTTCATGGGTTGTGGTCAGTTCATCAGGTGGTGTTTCTGCCAAATCCTCCTTCCTCAGGGAGGCTATCTTTAGCTGAGAAAGTGAAAAAGCACCCAACTAATATGAGGCATGCTTAGCTTTGGCACTTTGAGACTGTGTATAGATCTAATGATTCCTATAGCATTATGGAAATTTTTCCTCCCTGGTGTTAGCTCGAGGAGAAAAAAATATCTAGAAATATTTATGCATTATGTTTCATGTCCATATTTTAATTGTCACAGAAGGAATAATTAAAATAACATTTATTTGGCTTTATTGTTAGGCCCTCGCTGCCCTCTGACAACAGCTATATAGGAAGCCATTACGGTTTTCTGATATCTGTTGTATTTGTGCGGCTAAATGAGGAACATCTGGCTACCTTTAGCCTCCAGAAACTTTGGGACCACTGAATTTCCAAGTAATTGTTAGTTTAACACATTTGCTTTTAAAATTTTATCTACCATTGATTTACAGAACCTGATCCCTGGTTCTGTGTTAAAAATACGTTAAAAAAAAAAAGTTTTCATGTACAAATTCTTTGTGGAAGTGGTCTGTGCCAATTCTTCCCTTGTGCAAAAATTGCCCTTGCTTTCTTGGATTTTTTTACCTCTAGCTGGTACTTGGAAGTCCTTTAAGGCAGAAACTGTCCTTTTTGTTTATTAATACTACATTCCTAGAGTAATTAGGCACCAATAACAAGAATTAAAAATTACAATTATCTCTGGCATAAAAAGGTAGTATGTATTCTTATATGTTTGGTTGGAGAGAGTGAATTTTACATATGATAGTGTTAACCTATATTTTAATGACTATCTTCATTACAAATAGTAAGAGGTTATATTTCTAAGTAAGGCTAAGTAGTCAGAAAACAGTAGAAATTGCAAGCAAGCTTTGAAATAGCTGAATCTTCAATGTTTTGTGATTACAAGTTCCCAACAGCCCAGCAGAAAACCATCAAATTAAATGGAAATAGGAGATGCTATCAGCTGCAAGTAGTCATCTTTTTTATTAGCTCTGCAACAACCAATCAGTCACACCACAGTGTGCAACTGTAATGAAATATAGATTTCTTTTTTGTTGTTGTTAGAAAGAAAATCCTATCATTTTATGAATCTACACATGCCCTTTAGAGGGCAGTAGATGTTGTTGCCAACAGCATTCCATTCTTTAATTTTTCAAGTTTCTTTGAAGTACCAAAATGTCAGGTGTGTGAGGCCTGGAAACTGAAGTCCTCAGTTTATTTGATGAATTGTTGCACTGTGTCTGATTTTCCTATCCAGTTATGATTGTATGCTAGAGGGAAGATCTAGTAAAGTGAGGGTAAGACATATTTTCCCAATAGAAGTCTATATTGAGACTACAAGTAATTACAACCATCATTATCTATTGTAATGATATCTTTTTAATTTTGCAAACACACAGACATTAAAACAGGACTGAAACAAAAAGTACTCATTTTCCATGTTTCCTAATGGTTGTCCAGTGTTAAAAACCTTGAGGGAAAGGATTTTAAAATAACATGAGAATTAAAGGGTTTCAATTGCTTGAAATATTCATATCTAAGAAATTAACTCCCACTGCAAACAAGGATGAATATAGGCTGCTCCAACATTGAGCAGCTTAACTCTAGAGCTTTGAGCCACAAGGTGGCTAGACTCACAAGGGAAAAGCTAGACAATGATAAATCTTGTAAGCCCTCTGAGGCTTATTATGACAATTTCTTCTTTGGAGGAGAAATACATCCCATCCATTTCCATGGCTCAGTAGTCTCTCTGCCAGTATGACTTTTTCGATTTAAGTACGGTGGAAGCAAGTTACAATGACTGAAAATCCCTCATGTTAGTTTGGAGTGGACATTAAAGTGGCCTAAAACTTCTCTGGTATGCACCACACCAGGTAGTTTTCTTTTCACTTCCATTTGACTATATTTAATGTACATTTTATGTCAGCCATTTAGGTTTTTTATGTAACCAGTGGAGAATAAAATTATTCCAAAGAATTATTCATTCATCTGGCTTAGATCCTGCATGGGGAAAGAATGAATTGTACTCTAAAGATTTGTAGCCCTGCATTTCTGTAGAGGGAGAGCTGACAAATTGCTTAGACAGTTTAAAGTTAAGTGAGATGAATCCTGCCCATCACTTCTGACACATACCCTTGAAAGATAAATTTCAGCTCCTTGAAATCAGTAGGATTCAAGCCATCTAAATAATTTTTAGAATTTTGTCATTCATCTTAAAATCTACTAGCTCTTCATTTGTATGAACAATTGCACTTTTTTATCTCACAAGAACGCTGTGAATTTAAATGCAGTAAACACTGTGAAGCAGACAGTAATCATTGCAATTGAGGTCAGATACCTTGTGTAAATTCTTAATCAGTGGTATTTGGAAGCAATAAAAATAAGGTTATATCTTTTAGTGATTAGTGAATAACAGAAATGAGTTGGATTTGCTTAGTTGCTTCATAAATCAAACCTGTATGCATTTAAAATATTTGATCCCCTTCAGGTCTGAGCAACAGCTCTTTTTGTGCTGTTGTGAGGAGGATGTGTTAATACAGCCTTTCTTCGAGCCTTTGTGATTATCCTCTAATGATGACTCTTCCTATGACTCATGAGTGAAGGCATTTGTGCATAGATGATAGATATATATTAAACATTTACTTCTAGACAGTGTGCTACTTCTTATTATTAAATCAATGCTCGAAAGTTGACTTGTGAGTGCACTGGCAGAAATAATTTCCACCTATACAAAGATGTCACTTAGAAGGAGAAGTTCTTATTAGATTAAAATTTTCTCTGTTGTCTCAGTTATTTTTACTGAGAAGTAAAAGTTGGTGTCATCTTCATCCAAGGGAAATTGTTTTTTTACTGTAATACTGAAAAGAATACAGAAAATATGCATGGTAGTCAGGAGTCCAGAGTCACAAGGTCAGTGTCTGGTAGTCAAATTTTAGCATATATTTTCTTCTATGTCTGCCATCATTTACTCCTCCATTACTTACCATGTTCAATGGAATCCTAGCACATTTTTTTCTTAAAAGACACGAAAATTTCTCTAGGCTGACCAAGCACTGGAACAATGGTAGATAAGGAACTCGGACCTGGGTCCTCTGTATACCAATTGCATTACCTGACAGGATGCTTAGCAGCTATTCCCTTTCTTCCTTTTCATAAGGAAAAGTCTGATTTGTTCCTATGGTACAACAAAAAAAAACCCCAACTAAAATCTTGTAAAATTTAATAGGACAGAAAAAACATCGTGGTTAGTTTTAAAATGCATTAATTCTTCCCATTAAATATTAAGCAGTTTATTTTTCATTCAATAATCTTCACATGATTATCACAAACTCATCCCCACATCATCCTTGAAAAAATCCCAGTACTTTCTGTAACCATTTGTGACATGCTATTTTTATGTATTGAATCAAGATTATTGTTCATTAGGGATGAGAAATGTTAATTTGAAGTCTGTCTACTCCTGAGCAACTGTGTCTCTAGAAGATACCTTCAGAGCCCTTCAAACATTATTCCATAACATGTGCAAGTTTTGTTCTGAATTTAGATTTGAATATACCTTGGGTATTATTTACTGAATGAAGCTTTACATTATTACATGTCATTTGAACTCACATTTATTTAAAAGAGGACCAGTAAATTTCCTACACAAAAGGATACTCCTCCATATTTCAAGCTTTCATAAATTTAACTTTAGTTACAAAGTAGAAAATATAGTTCCAATTTGAAATAAATGGACTATTGTTATTTTAAAAAAATTCCATTTATCCTTTCATGTTGTTCCTCTTTATCTTGGCTGATTTCTTTTTTTAAGCTCTGTACATCCTCTTCATAATCCTACTGGAATTCCACTGCTACTGCATTTACAGCCATAGCACACTTGCAGAATTCCAAAGGTCTATTTTCTTCCATTTAATGTAGCAAAAAGAATTCTTGCCTGAATGTAAAACATATCTGTTTTGATTATGCAAAATGTTGTGTGTAATTTTGCATCTTCTTTTTATATCATGTCCATTGAATCCATTTTAAAGGGAAATCATTTTTTAGACTAAAATGTTATCCTAAGAGGAGCTCTACTTTTGCTGACATGATTGTGATTAGGAAATGTAGATCACTGCATATGAATACATTCAAAAAGAATTTTTCTGATCTAAACTCTACAAGAGAACAAAATAGACCACAAATAAATAATCAGGCAGCTTTTATAAGTTTAAAAATAAGTCATGTATTGCACAATTTAAAAAAAAAGTAAACCAGTTTGATCTGAAAAAAACCCCACCATATCTAATTTACAGCAGAGAGAATCCAGCAACATTGTTTTTTAATTGGGTAGTAGAAGTGTTAAGGTGACAGGACTGAGAACAGGTAAATCATCTAGGAATAGAAATGCTCTAAGACAGAAAGCCAGCTGGTGTAGTGCTTCCTTTGTGTCAGTGATCCATGCTGCATTCTGTAATAGGAACTGTTCAGACAGTCTGTTGCACAGCTGTTCTTCCTTAGAAACAAACAGCCAGGTCTGTTAGTGGTATCACTCTGCAGGTACTATAATGACAGTAGGGTTTTCTAGTTTGGATTTTGGTTTTTCATTTTATTTTCTTGAAAGTAGTATTCATCTTATTGAGGAGCATCTTCATAAGCACATAAATTAAAGTTGTTTTATGTTGCCATCCATGCTGGATTATGTCCTTATAATGTGTCTGTAGGAAGAAATTGTTGGGGGCTGTCTATTTTTTAGTGCTGTTGTGATTTGGGTATATAGAAGACATAGGAGACATTATTTTTGTGATAAATATTATCTAATATTAGAAATAATTTATAAAGCACCTGAACTTTGATTATTTTGTCTGAAGAGTTTAATTTTCAAAGCACAAATTTGGTTCTGCCCCATCCCTGACTGCTGCAGTGATGCAAGGAGATTGAAAAATATTAAAATGTGTCTTTTAGGATTTCTCTAACTTACCAAGCATATCGAGAAGAAGAAGATGATGCTCGAATAACTCTGTTCCCTGACTCTTCCTATGCATAAAACTAATCTGGATTATGGACTGCCAGTTATTAAGGCAGGTTTAGTCCAGCAGTCCAAATATTTTTGAGAAAATTGGCAATTCTCTACACTCTAAACCCTGTGAAGTTATTTTCCTCCAAAGTGTAGAATCAAATCATAAAGAATCATAAATATTTTTAAAGTCACAAATTAACTGTGTCACACCACTAATTAGCTGATTTTTTTAAAAACAAACACAAAATTAATTATGCTCGCTAGTGAGAGGTGTTTTTTTCCCCCCCCATGTAGTCCTTATGGAAGGAATCTGGAGAAACAAATTGTGATGATACTGAATAATGGTATTCTGGGACTGGGTTCACACTGAAGTAGTCATAGCTGTGTGTAAAATAAAGTTTAAAGTCTTACTGAGATTTTAGTCTATGCTGGGGATGAAATAGGAATGTGTTGAGTGGAAATACAAGGTCACAGGTGATACTGGGTTTAAAATGCTCTGGAGGAAGAAATGACAGACATGTTATTAGGACTGGAAGAAGTTATAGACTAATAGACATTCGGGATGTTATTACCAGCAGTGACTACCAGGGTTTATCCAAAACTCAGTAGAGTTGCTGTTTGCTGTAAATGCTTTTTCCTTGGCTTAAACACCATTAACGCACCATTAGTCTTTGCTGCCATCCTTTTCCCTCACTGCTTCTAGACAAAGTGATCATGTGGCTTCAGTGCCAGACTTGTGCCAGAAGCACCACTACTTGGAGGCCACTGTACCTTTTATCTGCTGGTCAGTAAGGTAGGAAACAGAGCCGCCACAGCCTAATCCAGCTAAATTGCAGGTGTTAGAACGAATGAGAAGAGTTGTCAGTACAAGCTGACACAGGATTGCCTGCCCTATCTACACTAGGGATAGCTTGTTAAATATTCTTTTTTGAGCACTAGAATTTATACCACAAAACAGATGGGTGTTTGGATCCAAGTTTTGGGACTCAGTACTATGCAGGCAGGAAACAATTTCCTAGGACAAATACCGGATGAAACAAATTCGCAATTTAACTGCAAAACTTTCAATCTTCACCTTCAGGTGATATGTATGCATGTTCCTGGTTTCACTAAGCTACACTATGTGTACCTCCAAAGTAACTCCAGACCTAGACCTGGGAACCCCAGAGAATACACGACCAAAAAATTCAAAATGTGGGATTTAACAGGACTGTCAGTTATTATAGCAAATTTCTCTGCAAACATTTCAATTAAAACTAGATTGCTATTTGTGAAAAAGTTGGAGGTTTTGAAAAATTAATTCCATGATCAAAATAGACAGCTGTTAGGTACGCCAACATAAAAAGAAGCCTCTTATTCTATTGCATTTATTATGATAAAATTTTTGGCAGAAACAGGACAACAAGGATATAATATCTCACATGGTGACAGTGCTAAATTGTCATTAGCCAGATAGGACAAATCATTACTGTTACTTTTGGAAATGAGAAATTAGAGATTTAATCCAAAACCAACTCTAACCTGAAAGACGCTATTGCAATAAGCACATAGAAGGGAACTTAAGGTACAAAGTATCAGAGCGACACTGGCAATTTTGCAGATTCAATCAAAAAAAGCTTTAATATTAGGGAAGTTTTGAAGGGTCATAAAGGAAAGGAAGAAGACTAGGCTGCTTATTTCTTTTTGTTTTCAGAAGGGTTGTTTTAAGAAAAAAGTGTTGCTAGATGAATAGAATTAGTTGTTTTTTCTATCCCAAGTTGCCTACAGAAGTACCATTGTTTTGAACCACCAAGCTGATCACCAAGCAAATCAAAGGAGATAACTAAAAATGTACACCTTGATGGCGTGTTGGTATATAAGGAGAAAGTGTATCTCAGGAGGCTTCTGACAGCTTAGAATATTTCAGTTTAGCCACTACATGCTAGAGAATTTAGCAAAAATTGAGAGGCGATTGTATGAGGCATTATCTTTCCTCCATCCCTGGTACAAACCATGAAATTCTGTAAAAAGTACTGTGCCATGTTCCCTTCAGATTTGCTAATTTAATCTGCTATGGAATACTCTCTAAACACAGTTTCTATGGCTTTTGCAACTTTTAAATAGATAATAGCGATCCAATATATGATAGGCAAAAACTGTATTGTTTTCCTCTATATTTTTACTCTTTCATACATGTTTTGTACAATAATTAAGAGCTTACCTAGACTGACATGGGGACAATATGAACTGTTTTCTCTTGGGCACAAGGACTTAGTAGTGAATAACAAAATATGTTTAGAACTAGAACTTCTGTGTTTATTAACTTAGCTTCACAGTTGACTGGAGATAGATAAACACTGTTACTTTTCTCTTTCAATACTCTGGAAATTTTCTTATCATGTTTATCCAGAATAAAATAATTCTGAGGATAATTTTGATAGCTGCTGTCATTTTTCATTCATTGTGTATTTGATTTATCATATATAATGCCAAATAGAAAGTAAAAAATCTATTAAAAAATATAATCACCTAATAGGTGATTTAATTAGTGCATGTATGTAGAAAATGTAATCTGCGGTAATTATCTATAATTATGTTTTCCTTGCAATTTAAAATAACTTGCCTTTTTCAGTGGGGAACAATTCTTTTTTTTTTTCACTTTTCACCATCTTCCATAACATTGATTGCTTTTTTGGCAAGAAAAAAATCAAGCCAGGGCTTCCTTTCTTTCCAACACTTTTTGCAGCATAAAAGTGAGATTGAGGCTCCTACATTTTTTTTTCTGAAGAATTTGCAACTTTTTTTAAAGAGGAGGCCTAAGGGGGATGAGAAGAGGGGATGAAGTGTTCTCAGAATATGCCTTTGTGATAACTAGTTCTTCCATAACAGGCAGAGATGACTAATATACCATATATGAGTAAATGCAGCTTGAAATGTAGCTCAGTTGTTTATATTGATTGGGATGTCACTTTCCCGATATTAAGTAGCAGAATATTTTATCTGATGCAAATTTATTATTAGTTAATATTTTATGCAGACAGCAGATCTTATCTGTGTGATTGCCAAAAAACTGTTATATTCTAACAGTTGGCACTTAAGGAAAATAGGAACCTGCTTTTGGAAGATATAGGAAAGAATAAAAAAAATTCGGAATAAAGAAAGATTGTAAAAGCTACAGAGGAGTGTTTCAATTTGACATCCATAGCTCTGGATAGGTGATTGAGAGCCATGTTAAATAACACTGCTCCTGAAAGGGTGGCTTCAATCATTGTAGAAAAGACTGGTGCATGAAATTCACACCAGAAGCATTTCATATGCTATTTTAAATTACTAATTCCTATTTTTCACATTATTCAGTCATGACATCCCGAGATGTCCAGAACATAAATGCAGTCAGGGTAGTGTGGCTCGATGCCAGGCACCCACCAAAGCAGCTCTATCACTCCCCTTCTCTGCTGGACAGGGGAGAGAAAATATAACAACAGTTCATGAGTTGAGATAAGGACCAGGAGAGATCACTCACCAAATACAATGATGGGCAAAACAGACTCAAGCTTGAGATACTAATTGAATGTTATTACTATCAAAATCAGAGCAGGATAATGAGAAATAAAATAAATCTTAAAAAACACTTTTCCCCACCCCTCCCTCCTTCCCAAGCTCTACCTCTTCCCACACAGAGTTGCAGGGAGACAGGGAAGGAGCTTATGGTCAGTTCATCACAGGTTGTTCCTGCCACTGCTCAGGGAGAGGAGACTTTCCCCTGCTCCATTGTGGTGTCCCTCCCATGGGAGTCAGTCCTTCACAAAAATTCTCCAATATGGGTCCATCCTATAGGCAACAGTTATCCGTGAACTGCTGCAATGTGGATCCCTCTTCCATGGGGTGCTGTCCTTCAGGCACAGGCTGCTCCAGCATGGGTCCCCTGCAGGGTCATAAGTCCTACCAGGAAACCTACCCCAATGTGGGCTCCTCCCTCCTTGGATCAACAGGTCTCTGCCAGGAACCTGCTCCAGCACAAGTTTCCCACAGGTTCACAGCCTTTTTTCATGCATTCACCTGCTCCAGCATGAGTCGTCTCCACAGGCTGCAGGTGGACCTCTGCATCCCAGTGGATCTCTGCATCCCAGTGGTCCTCCACGTGCTGCAGGAGCACAGCTGCTCCACTATGGTCTGCACCACGGGCTGCAGGGGAGCCTCAGCTCCAGCACCTGGAGCGCCTCCTCCCCCTCCTTCACCAACCTTGTTTCTGCAGAGTTTTTCCTCTCACATGTTCTCTCTCCACTCTTCTCTGGGTGCAATTACATCTGCACAATAATGTTTTGGCTTTTTTTCTTTTTTAAATATCCCAGAGACGTTACCACCATTTCTGATTGTCTCAGCCTCGGTCAGCGGTGAATCCATCCTGGAGCCAGCTGGCACTGTTTGTACTAGACATGAAGCCACTCCTGTAGCACCCCACTACCCATACCTGGCCACAAAAACTCAACACAGTAAGGTTTAAAAATCGTATTTTCATTTCTAGGCTGAATTTACTCAGGGTTAGTTTACGTCTGCTCCTTCGCAAACATAGCTTAAATAGTTCATCCTTTCTCCTGATACTTGACTGAAGATTTTATATATAAGAATTATCCTCCTTTCAACTTTCAATTTGATAGACTAGATATACCAGCAATGTCTTTCAGCACCCTTTAGGCAAAATGATTATCAGATTATTAAACAGATTATTATCTGTTCGCCCTGCTAGCCTCTCCTTGCTCCTTTCCAGTTTGAATTTACCTCTTCTGAATGTTGGTGTCCAGAATTGTAAAGGTGTTTCACGTGACACTTTAGATATGTGTATATGCATTGCCCAAATTAGTGGAAATGAGGTCAGACTCATGTTTTGCGTGGGGGACAGAGATTATGAAATTCAAATGTCAAAACAAAGTAATTTGTTGCCTTCATTTATTCCAGGCATTAGGTATGAGAAACAGAAGCACACCAAAGAAAACTTCATTTACAGTGTTATCTCTGTTCACTGAATTTCTCTCCAGCTACTTGGAGGCTTTTTTTTTTTTTTTTGCTTTTAGGCTATGAATATCCATAACTATAGCTATTTTCTATTTCATATTTTCATTTCTAAAATATCAGTTCAGTTCTCTGTAAATTTTCAATATTGTGCAGCTCGTGTAATTACATATAACAATAAATCATGCACCTTTATCATACCACTTATTCCTACTCATAACTGTCAAGAAACAACTATGCCATCATATTTCAGTTTCAGTAAAAAAATCTTATTTTATTGTGGCTTTCACTCATTTCCAGATGTCCTCCCTTTCTTGAAAGAGACAAGTCTGGGCGATGTCAGATTAAGATGAAATATCATCATCGCAACATATTAATTTTTCTTCAAAGATCTTAAAATAGCTTTCTTATGCCTTTGCTGGAACATTTTTCATCTTGCTTCAAGGGGAAAAACATGGATAGGAAAATCAACATCATAACTTCAAATTGAGTGGTATGTCCTCAAAATGTGGGCTGCAAATTTAACTGCAGTGGCACAAACACTGTGCAGACATAAACAAATACATCCTGTTATACTGGAGAAACATGTCCTTATTGGAGGCTGCACCCTTTATACATAAGTAACAAGATGAATGTAAATAAGTAATATTTTCTAAGCATACTTATGAGATATATGCAAATAAGATAAAAAGGCAAACATCTTTTGTGCACTTTTGAATGCTGTAGGCTTGTCTTCTGAATCAGATTTTTAATTTCTAAATTCTTATAGATATATCAGCACAAATTTTGCTAGGGAAAATGATCATAAAAAACACTCAGCTCAAAATCACTGAAGTTGTTTTCACTAGTCTGGGATCTGACAGTATCTACTTGTCTTAGTTCATATGACAGAACAGAGCTAGACTAATAACACATATGATATGAAGTTTTACAAGGTAACAGTAAAGACATTTTCAAACAATTTAAAACGCAAAGAGAATGTCAGTACTATGTTGTACAGAAAGCTTTTAGGGTACATGAATGTACCCATAATTATATTTTTTCTCATTAAGTACTTTATGAAAACAAACAAACAAACAAACAAACAAAAAGCTTCAAGGTGGGATTACAATACAAAATAAGAGAAAAAGAATGAAATAAAAAGTGTTCTTATTTTCTTGTGCTTTAATTATCAGTCAAGATAACAGTGAATTACTAGAACACTACCAGGGAAACAATCAAGTACCAGAAAGCAAACTGGAAAAGTTCATGTAAAGTCACACTGGCAGAGAAACACCAAGTTCAGTCACTATAGGCTCTTTGTTTCAATGCTGAAGAATGGAAATAGCTAATTTGGATTTTTATTTATGATTTTTCTGCCATATGCAGAACATATAACAGTTAGAATTTCTTCATCCATTTCAGCAATTCTGTTCTCCCTTAAGGATCACTCATTTTTTGGCATAATAACCAAGCTCAGATTTAATCTAAATAACATTTTGGATTATCCTAATTGTTTTTGTTAGTGAGGAGATTTTTTTAAAAGAAACGTAATTTAACTGGAGACAGCTTACTTTTCTTCCATTTTGATCTTGAGCATGCTGTAACTTCACACTACAATATGTTTCTCGTGATGTTCAAGACTTAAGTGTGCTTCCCAATTTCTTTCTGCAGACCAGAGATTTTGTGTTCTTGTGGCAAGTTCTGTCCCTCATGGCGTCACTGGGGCTAAATCTTTACTTGGCCTGTGCAGCTGAAAAGGAGGGCTGAGAAATTAATGGTCCCACCTCTCAGTTTAAACATTTGCCGTTTTCCTGTGTGTAGAATAACTTATTTCGCAATTTGTTGTGGTCAAGTGAAAATACAAGGGTTTACTCATGACACCCAAAGCAGACAACATGGTTGCAAATGTTTATAGAAGACAGAAATGCTGAAATAGAAGGAAGAAAGCATATTTCATCTGCTTACGCTAGGGATACATGACGTGCATTGCTCTCTTTCATTTATCCAGCTGATTTTATGTCCTTCCTAAAAATGTGGCATTCAGGGCCATGAGGAGAGACACTTCCCTGTGAGAAATCTGCTGTCTGAGATTTCCATCAGAAAACACTTTCAGTAGCACTCTCAAAGAGCCACCTTCAGAGGTATATTCAGGTTCTCAGGCTCAATTCCTGTGAGACATGATATTTAACAGCTCACAACCACTAAAAGTGGCAGAAAGAGGAAGGAAAGTATAAGATGAAAGGAAAATAATTTTTTTCTTTTGGCAGCAGTAATCTCTTCTGGTGAGGTAACTGCTTTTGAGATGGTAATCTTATCCCTTAGCACCCTGAGATAGCCACGTTTGGTAAAAGTATATTTGCTCATACAGTTCATCTGCTTTTTGAAGTACTACCATGATTCCAAAAATTTGAAATTTTTTAATAAAGTACCACAAACATAAAAAATGAATAATTCATTAAAATGTCATATGTAATAATAAAAACAATCATGACAAGAAAAATAATTAGCAAATATTGGGATTTTAAATAGTAAATTGCAAGGGATTCTATATGTCCTGAAAATTTGCATTAAACTTAGCCACGCAACACATATCAAATATATTACTCCTTGATGGTCTAAAATTATAGCATGCAGGCAGAAGCATTTGTTCACTTTGAGAGTTTGCTAGATTCAATCCAGATATTGCATTATGGAGGCAAGAATGGATGTAATGCTGAAATTATTGAACAGGGATGCCCCCTATAAATATGTAAACCATTGGAATCTGTTATATGAGGACCAGGTCCGTTCTTCTGTGCAACAGTGACGAACCTCCCTTGCTACCATTGAGTTTACCTTCTTGCCATGATTGTCCAGTGCCTCTTGCCTTCCCCTTCTTACTGTAGATAATGTCCTCCCACCTACCCATATGTCTGGCCAGGAGATACACATTCCATCCACTGCTTTCTGTTAGGGGGTTGGTTAAAACCCAGCCAGGATGCACACTCTCTTTTTTATAACAGTGCACATTGCTGTTAAATAGCTGGCATGCTAGAGAAGATCTGCAGGCTGCACAAAGTCCTTGAGCTGTATGCTATGCAGGTCTGTTCTCCAACTCAATTTCATTTTTTCTCTGTGTGTCAGTAGTAGGATATGGAACTGTGATCTCTCTTCTCATTTAACTATATTAATGTATTTCAAAGGCAGAGGGCTTTTAAAAATCTTTATTTCGTTGATATGTTATCACTTATTTCTGATATGAATTTTTATATATGGTAGTTAGTCATCTCAGAGTAAACAACAGATGTATACACCTATATTATGGTTTAACACTGACATTACTATTAAACAATAATAAGAAAACATGTCAGAAACTTTAATGATTAATAAATGTGACAAGAAGAAGAAACACTTGAAGTTCAGTTCTGCTCTAAAAAAAATTACTGAAAAAGGCACATACTGCTTTTCAGGACATTTTAAAATGCCAAAATTCCTGGTCAGACAAATATGTATTTGTTGCTATATATGAGAACTAACTTAGCACAGATTTGTTTTTTATTAATATTTCCCCTCATACCATGCCTTCCCTTGCTTCTGGAGTAAACCAGTACTGGAAAAAAAAGTTATTCCTACAATGTAGCAGCTCCAGCTACCACAAAAATGTGTAACTTTAGTACTGAATAAAAAGAAAGACTTTTTAACACTTGAAACCAGATTTTCTTTTCACTCTAGAAGTTTTAAATGTCGCTATTCTCAAACCAGTGTACAGCAATACCTGTGAGATATCAAACATGAGTTGCTACCTCTGTAAAGTACTACTCTGTTGAGTAGTTCAGTCCATGTCAGTAAAAACACAATAAATGTGTGACTTCAATAAGGAGAAAAGAGCAGTAACTTAGGCAAAAAGTGAGAGAATGGAGTTGACATGGATGACTGCAGCACCACATAAGAAACTGGTGCAGGGCCAGAAGACAAATCTGTCCATCTCAGGGTATTGGGGGAGACGTACTGAAGCTTAACATATTAATAAAATTAATTTGTTTTAAACGTAGGCGTATTGCATAACACTAGTCTGAACAGGAGAAAATCAAGGCCATCATCCATCAGGATGGAAATAATTTTTTATAGCTGGTTGGAGATGATGGAAAACATTTAATAAATTATTGTGTGGTAGCTTACTGTCAACAAGATAGTCATGAGCACTTATGACCTGAATTGTTTAATTGTGTGTATCAATCCAATAAGCAGCATGATTTAATACTTTCTAATACGCTGTCTTTTTGTTCTAACAGAACTGCAATTTTAACCTGACTGTCTGGGCAGGGGTAGCTTGGTGCAGGAGTAATTTTTTTATAATTGCACAGTATAGGGAAAACAATGAATCAGTATTTTCAAACTGTCTCTATATATCTGTATATACATATAAACAACACTGAATTTATTAATTGACAAAGATTGTATTGCTGGACTGTAGAGGCATGAAAAAATAAGTCTTGATGATCGATGAAATGTTTTATTCATTATAAGCAAGGAAAAAATAAGTTTACTTTTCACTTTGCAACTAACAAACCACAACAGAGCGGTCTTAAGAAGGAGATAGCAGGAAACCTTAGCTATGGAAACATGAAAAACACCTTATCAGCAGTGTAAGGTGTTACTAACTTTTTTCCTGTCATCTACTCCATATTTGTATTCTTTCTGAGTGGTACAATGCAGCATAAAAGTGTATTGCAGGCAATTCTTTCAGAGCATGAGAAACATAAGTTCAGAGGGTAACTCGTTCGTCTGCACACACCCTTAATGCCTCTCAAGTTGTCCAAGTGAGGGATGCTTACAGATAAGACAAAAGCGAGTCCTATCACATCTGCAGCTGACTGCAGAAAACTTGCAGCCTGGAGCATGGACTAGCATCCATTTAGAGAAAGACTGGACCACAGAGATATATACTTTCAGTAAATGAACTCCATCTATGTTTCATGTTCTAAAACACTCTGTATTTTGTGAATTTTTCATATAACTGTGTTCCTCACTAATGGTTTTCCCCCATATGTCAGATTCCACAGATTCCAGGTTCCTAAAACACAGGAAAGCTTTTAGTATTATACCTTAAATCATGTATTGATACATCAATTAAATTAAAACTATTTGATGAATGAGGAAAAGAGCTATTCTTATCAAAATGAAATTTCAAATCTTGCTTAAGTCTGTCAAGAAGGAAAAATAATTCCAAATTACAAGTGTAAGAACCACAACATTCTCACTAGTTTGTTACTGCTCTGATTTTTGGCACGTACATGTATCTACTTCCAACTTCTGTGGAAAATACATTCACAGAATAAATGGTCATCCTTTTGTTCTGAATGTAAACATTTGTGTACAGACTCTAAAGCACTTCAGCATTGCATCTTTACCCTTGTGATCACTTATCATCCTGTTGCTTCTGGTAATATCTATGATGGAACAAGGAAATGTCATCCTACCTCAAACACTGGATACGATAGTACTGGATATGATAGTACTAGCAGTGAGTAACTAACCACTGTCAGCAAAGTTATCCACCTCTACACAGCTCTTAGCCCTTATCTGGAGGGGTAGGAAATAATTTAGAAAGTGTCAAATCAAGATTTTGTCCTCAGACCGGTATTGTTTAACTTATTAATCAATTACTTGAATGAAGGGGCAGATGCCTCCTCAGCAACATCACTAATGACACAAAGCCGGGAGGAGTGGCCGATACCCCAGAGGGTTGTGCAGCCCTTCAGAAGGGACCTCAACAGGGTGGAGAGATGGGTAGAGAAGAACAGGCTGAAATTTAACATAGGCAAATGCAGGGAGGGTCCTGAACCTGATGAATAATAACAGGCTGATGGCTGAACTGCCGGAAAGCAGCTCTGTTGAGAAGGACCTGGAAGTTGTGGTGGACAACAAACTGTCGATGAGACAGCACTGTGTCCATGTGTCCAAGAAAGCAAATGGTATCCTGGGGTGTATTAGGAAGAGCATTGGCAACCGATAGAGTGATGTAATCCTACCTCTCTGCTCAGCCCTTGTGAGGCCACATCTGGAGGGCTGTGTCCAGGTCTGGGCTCCTCAGCACAGAAGAGACATGGAGCTCCTGAACCAGGTCCAGTGGAGGCCTACAAAGATGATTAAGATGCTGGAGCATCTCTATTATGAGAACAGGCTGAGGGAGCTGAGCCTGTTCAGGCTCAAGAAGACTAAGAGGTGCCTCATCAATGTACATAGGTATGTGAAGGGAGGGTCTTAAGAGGATGGACTCAGGCTCTTCTTGGTGGTACAGATCAATAAAAGACAATGGGCAGAAAATTATGCACAGGAGTTTCCACCTGAACATGAGGAAGAATTTACTGTGCAGATGACCAAGCACTGGAACAGGTTGCCCAGAGAGCTTGTAGAGTCTCCCACACTGGAGATATTTAAGAACTATCTGGACACAATCCTGTGCAACGTGCTCTAGGATCAACCTGCTTGATAAAGGATGTTGGACCAGATGACACACTATAGTCCCTTCCAGCCTTACCCATTCTCTGATTCTGTGATTTTGTGAAATCAAATGAACATTGCCAAAAGAAGGATGATTTCATGAAGTCATCTTTGTTCAGTTGTACTCTGTTGTTATAACATTTTCCATTAATCATTGAAAAGCTTTCACTCGCTCTTCACCTGAGTACTTGATATCTAACTGGCAAAGAGGAGGTCTTGAACTTACTGAATTTGAGCTGCAAGTGACTTAAGCACTTAGGAGAATTGTACTGTATAAGTTTAGGTTGATTTAAATTTGTAAAAGGAGTTTTTAAGATGAGAACCTGTTAACCTTTGTATGCTGAGTGTGAACAAAGACTACTAAAGGCCATAGAAAGTTAGAATCTTTCCTGGCTAGATATTTTTAAATAAACATAGACAGCAGATTTCATGCTGAGGCTGCAAAATTGTTTTATTACTCTAGGCAGTTCATATCATTCTTATATTTCTCAAACTGTCTATTTTCATATTACACTATATATAATGAAAGCTACATAGCTAATTTACATATATCTGTGCAGGTAGTCCAAAGATATTTATGTGTGTTTTTCTGCATAACTGTGTATATATATTAGAAAAGCTAATTACAATCTAAAAGTTTACTTGAAAGAAGGGAAACTACAGCATTAAAGGAAGTTAAAGTAATAAGTGATGGCAGTAATGAAAATTAGATACTTTATAAACTTTTTTCCAAAATAGTTGGTAAGGATACGATGACATTGGTAAAGATGATTATCCCCTTCAAGAATGTTTTTCCAGAAATAACACTTCTGTAGTTGTCAGGCCTACTTGGTGAGGTACAGATTAAGGATAGGATGGAATTCAATTCATCTAATTTTGGCAGACTAGGAGATGAATGCATATTCCAATCTACGTTATGGCTGTCCTCTATGGTGAACATCTTCAGAAGGCAGCTCACACTTCCTTTCTCAGATTGCTGCAGCAGCTACCCTTCTTCCCTTGACCACAAGGCAAGCTTAGAAGTTGTATGCAAAGAAGATGCCTAATTTTCATATATAAAATTACATGAAATAAACGTCATCTTGTAAAATATATTTTCCAAAATAACATAAGAATTGTTTTAACTAGTAGTTTATTAGTAGCCAAATTTAAAATAGTAGGATGACCTAGGTGTTTTAAATACATAGGTGCCCAAATATTTTGCTTGACCTTGGTTTAAATTTGCATGTTGTAAGCATCTTTCTCTCTCAGTTGCTGAAGTTTACCAACTGCTTTCTGTAGCTGCCATCCAGCTAGTTTTCCTGGCTGAGCTGCTGCTGTTGAGATTGTTTTCCAGGCTATTAAAATTAAAATGAGCCCGCATAAACCATTGAAATAATAGATCGTTTCTGCTTGCCTGCTTTGCTCACTCAAGTCACTTTGAAATAAATTAGGGAGTGATCACACAAGTAATTTAACCAGTGGATCTGGCAAGGCAGTATTCTCTGGCAAGAGGATGGCAACAAACGGTTGGGGGTTGGCTGGGGTTGGTAATCTCTTCAGCTGGTCCTGTGGGAGCATTAATGCAGAAACAATTACACAAAGCTCTGAACTGTATCTTCTTTCGAGGGCCATCATTTGTTTCCATCCAAGTAGTCTTCAGTCAGCTCATTTACCACCAGAAATAATGCTATGGTTTCCTAGTTCTCATGTAAATATAGGCAAAAGAAAGAACTTCATACTCTGAGTAAATAAACCTCTCAGGATATGTGACATATTTAGACCCATTTGTATCAAGAGTATGCTACTCTAAATTGCAAGGAAACAAGCTTGCAGTTTACAGATCAATTTTTTGCTGAAGTTTTTTATTCTAAGAAATAGAATGTCTTAGAAATTCAAAATATGTGTTCTAATGAGGTATTATAGGAGAACCCCTGGAGTTGACATAGGCTCCGAAGAAGAGAAGGAAAAAAAAAGCTTTACCAGTGTTTTTTGGTGTAGTCATCTTGGAAATTGATGGGGGGGGGGGGGGGGAAGGTGA
>VZRE01006430.1:0-113673 GCA_013396775.1 Cephalopterus ornatus | reverse complement strand
GGGGGGGAGGGAAAGAGTATATTTCTTTTTAATTCCTGAGTTATAACATGTTTGAATGCTTAAGCTTATTCATCAAATGCTGTGCTAATAAGTCTATTGCTGGAAAACTTGTTCAAAAAAAAAAATCTCTACAGTTTCTATGGTGGTAATATAGCTGTTTAACATTACTCTTGTTCTCTAAAGGAATCTAATTCTTAGACACAAGAAGGGTATTCTGTTGTTCAGCTCTCTTCTGCCCTTACAAGTATCATCTGACCTTGCTGCTTTATAAGTTACAGGACTGTGATCTTTACGTGACCTGATCATCTATTAAAAAAACTTGTGGCTCAAAAAAATTTTCTTTAAAATATTTTTGCTCAGGTTTGAAAGTTCATAAAATTTCATCTGTCAGTTAAGTCTTGCATGTGTCACTCTTTATATTTTGGATAATTCGCAATGTTTTATATAATTGTAGCCTTGGATTTTTAAATAGTATTTCAATATGCAGTTGAGTTATACTTTTTAATGAATAAGTATGTATGCCACTGTAAAAAATTTGTTAATCATTACTTCCTTAGACATTTTTCCAAAGTGATTGAAATTTTCACACATTACAGATAAGTTATTTGGCAAATCTCTAGAAGGAATTCTACTTGACACAGCTGTGGTACTACTTTAAGAGGTTGAATCACTTCCACACTTTTGAGGTCATTACTTGTTTCTATCATAGATTCAAAAATATTCTCACAATTCTATCTAATTGCATAGAAAAGATGAGCCATGAGTTTACTCAAACTAATACTAATTACTTTTTGCTAAATGTTTTTAATTTATATCTTGTGAAGAGAGTTCATACAATTTTTTTACTATTCTTCTGATATAAGTTTTACACTATTTCTAATTAACGTGAGCAATCAGAATGCCACTCTTTTCCCACTGTGGTGACTAGCCCTTGCTAGTAATTGAATGGTAGTCTTAAACAAGGTGAGGTCATGAAGCTTATTTATCTGACACCATGAATTCTATGTAAGAGGGAAAAAGGATGGTTTTTTGCCCTCAGGGTATTAGTCATGGTCCATAGGTTCGTGGGAAAAATGTAGGAAGTCTCAAAAGTTTGTTCCTATTATTTAAAATTTTCTTAGACTTCATTTGAATCCCAAAGTGAATTTTCTATTATTCCTTTGAAGGGTGCATAGGAGGGTACCAACAGTCTTTGAGGAACAACACCTGCAGTTGCATTCAAAGGCATGACTTTTCCAAGCAGTTTCTGATCTGCCTGGTATTGTCCCAGGAAGGATAAAGGCCTAGGTTTTTTACCTGACTGGCAGAACATTCCATCAGCAATAGAACTCTAAACATTGTTTTAGAAGTAATGAGTCCTGCTGGTTTCATCCTGCAAGACCTTGAAATCCCACAGGGCAATGTGGTTAGAAATAAAACAGAAGGCTGAGGCTTTTAATGAGTTTCCTATCCACAGATGCCATCAAGCTTTTATACTATTCTTTTTATTTCTACAGCTTCAACAAAGGAACCCAGAGTTGTGGGCAATACTCTGACAAGTGCAGTTCACAAACTTGGCAGAAATCTAGACTTTAGACAATAAAAGATTATTGAAAGAAGTAAAAGAAAAAGCAAAATAATAATAAAAAAAAGAACTTAAATATGGGATACTTTACTTACAAAAAGCAAACATAGTGCAATTCAGACAAGTCAAACTGCTTGGAGCATAGAATGAGGATATGACTTCGGGTTTCCGTGATGTTACAGAGGTTATGATGACAAAGAAAAGTGAACTGAATAGGGCTTGTGACAGCTCAGTGTGCATTTTGGGGATGTCCTTCAAGCAACACTAAAATGACGACTCTCAAACTTTTCACTGTGTGTGGATCTGAACTATTTGAAGTCTTCCATACAGTCAGAGAAAATGAAGAATGTTAATGAAGAAGCAGTATCTTTCTTATGAGAAGGTGAGGGCGAGAGCATCTGTGCCTATATACAAGAATATAGAATATGCATGATTGGGAGACACAATATTTTATATCACTTTTTCCTCCTTTTACCTGTTTCACCTCTTTCACTTCTTTCTGGGCCTTCCTTAAAGGAACTTACGTGGCATAAAGAAATACATGGTCCGTGGACCTCCAGTCCAGACTGAATGGTGTTTTGCTGATTGCCCTTGATGCATCCCTAGTAAAATGTGGAAGATTTTGTGACTCTAAGATAAACAAACTCCACAGGTTGAAAAACTTGCCTTTCATCTTATCCTCTCAGCCCCTGTCAGATACAAATGAAAATTATTATTGATAAGCACATAAATATTTTTTTCTCAGTAGTTTCTTCCTGCAGTTGTTATGAACAAGTTTGTGTTGAATGCTCTTGTGAGGGTGGTCCAAATCAGTTCAAATGCCAGAAATTACTTTCATTGTAACATGGAAAGGGTTATTTTCCTAAGATTTCCAGTACAATTTTGCAATCTTTGGAGCTTTCACCAAAAGATATAGATCCACTATAAACCCAATATCCGTCAAGAACAGTTTTGCTTTTTGAGTTATGCACATCATAACAATGCACATCATTATAAACATCTGGTTTTTAGATGACAACACTATTGATGACAAATAAAATTAAACATTTCTGAAACCAGTACCAGTATGGACTCCTTCAATGCATGCAATACACAATTGTTATGTTCGAAATTTCAAGATTTGTCTTTTTTTTTTAGTTTTCACCGGTACAAGAAAAGATACAGTCTGCAAAAAACCTTCACAACTTGTGGAGAGCTATCAGAACAGTTTACAAGTAGTCAGAATCTTTTTCTCTTCAGCATTAAATCCTGTAAATGGTATTTACTTCATATCTAAGTTTGTATGTCTGTAATTTCATCTGTGGACTGTAAACACTGAGTCAGGCTCGGCCTATTGACTCAGCCATGGCCAAGTAGGTTGAAATAAAGAGATGAATTTGAATGCCTCAAATTTCTGTGTTCATTCACTCTAAGAATTTTCTAGGGCTCTCAGAAGCACTTACATGATCAGAATTTCCAGCTCCACATTTTGACACTTCTCAAGACTGAACATTTCTCATTCCCAACATTTCTCTATTAGTATCTTAGACTAATTTAGCTATACAATATTTAAGTTTTAATATTTAATATTGAAGGGATTCTATCCTCATTCTCTCTGTGAAATTTCTTTTTTTTAAATATAAAGAAATTATGTGTTATTTGTGATGCTGTCATAAAGACAGCATTTAGCATCTGGAGAATTGGTTTTTAAAGAATAGATATGCTACATAATCATAAATGTATGCATAGACATACATACATTCTCACATACATGATTACTATTACCAGACCTCATTTGTACAGAGCAAAATAATGCAGCATTGTAGTGTTTAATCTTTTTTAATGAAAACTTCTATCTCATTATATATCTAACATATAATGCTGCCAGTAATGACTAACCAGATATCTTCCAATAATTCCCAATATTCATTATGTATTACAGGTTTTAAAATAAAATTGACATTACTTAATAATCCACTGGCATATTAAATATATTGCTTGCAGCTACACATTCTTACCACTTTTCCCTAAATACTTGCTCCCATATTTCCCTCTGCAAAGCTCAATTTAACACTTTTTGAAATTAATTGGCACTTTTAGAATAAAATTTTGGCGTTTCTCAAATCCAAAAATCTCTCCTCTGTTAGTATTTTACTAAAAATGACAAAATCATGCTTATTGATTGTAGCATCTAGTTTTGTACCAAAGTCTAAAATTATATTCCAAACCTGTAACTGCAGCATCATATGTGTCCCCTCAGCACTCCAGTTCCTTCAAGTAGGCTCTGGTTTGGTATGGGAACCTTGAGAATAATATTTGATCTTGACAGTCTGGTATTTGGGGCACAGACCAATTTTCTAAATATACTTATAGTGCCAACTATAATTTGATAAAATCCTGAAAAACCTACTAAATATTTAGTAATGGGAATGAAGGAAAATAAGTAATAATGGTAAATGAATGTTCCGCCTTAAGCTTATATGGTTGTTTATGGTAAAGCCACTAAAATTCTTTCTTTGTCTTTTAGTGCAGTTCACATTAAAAAAAAAAAAAAAGAAAAGGAATAATTAAAATATTAAAGAAGGTAGAATGAATGTTTTTTAAAAAATATGTTGTAAAATATGGGGTTTTTTCTAGTTGACTGTAAGTTTAAGTGCTAACTAGTATTTCGAACACTTACCATGAGATATCAAACAGTATGTGCTTTCTATTTATATTGGTTACCAACCTCAGTATTCAGAGGAAGAGTGTATAAAGTTAACAAGCAATTATTTGGCAAATTAGTACTCAACAACCCTGAGTAAATAGGAAGTTTGAAACCTATCTGTTATACAGCTACTTTAATTTGCATAGCACACTGGTGTGTTTGCTTTGCAAATACTTTGCAATGAATCATCATTTGTACTATACAGTCCAAAGAAAAGCAATCAAAATTCACAGCAAGACAATGAAATTAATTATAACTGTTGAATTCTGTGGTGGTAATTCCTCCTCATGCAGGAAGATTAATTGCATTGCACTTTCCTTGCACTCCACTAAATGATCTGATGAATGTATAATCATTTACAGATTTTTCAAATGCTGAAAATTGATTACCTTTGATTAGCTCTGATCTGCACAAAGAGCTCTGACAGAGTATCAGTGAAACATTACAACATTACAGACAAAGTAACAAATGATTTAATTACCAGTGTGCTTATTAATGTTAGATTCCCTGCAGTGATCCTGGCAAATCAGGGACCTGTAATAGACCTGTGGGTTTCACTGAATTCCATTAGGGTTTAAATAATATTTCTCACTATTTCTCAAATCCTTCTTTTCATAGCTTCTTAATAACTCTAATTAATTCTAATTTGCACAAAAATCCATTGCATCTCCATAAACTTTTAATTAGATGTAAAGTAAGATAAGTCACTGCTGTCAGAGACTGGGGAAAATGCAAACTGTGGCTTTATATGTTTCCAAATAAGTTTTTCATTAACAAAAGATATGTCTCTGTAAAGCTATTTAATGAAAGTTTAGAACTAATTTTGAATTAGGCATGTATTTCAGCTATGCGCTTTTAGTTGCAAACATAATAATAGTTGCTTATAGATGAAGCAAGTGAAAAAACAGGATGGTAAAATGTTTAGCTGACAAAATGGTAAACACAAATTTAATACTTTTTTATGTATTGCCAATATATACATTCACTCATTTTGTTAATTGTGGTAGATAAAACACTCTGATTAAGCAACTACACTGTACACTGAAAGACTATTTGAAAATGAAATAGCGAAGGAACACTAGCCCAGTTACAGACCATGCTGAATGTTGCTGGCACAAACAAATCAAGCTTTTCCATGCTTATACTAGTGAACACTTAGATCAGTTCAGATTGGCAGCTTCTTTGGTTTTCCCTGGTTTTATGTCATTATATATGACATTAAATTATTATGAAGCAATGACAATGAAAACCCAGATGATCAGAGAGTCAAACAGCTAAAATTAAGCTCTGTTTCTGCGTTTCTTAGAGAAAAAAATAAATGTAGGTAATTAAAAGCTTATTTAGCACTGAAGTACTAATACATAAACAACTTATAATACTATTTTTGTATTTCAGTTATGTAGGAAAGGAGGGACTGTAATACTGCAGGTGTTACTTTGTTATTCGTAATGCACAAGATGGAAAACTTAAAAATAGGGAATATTCAGCCCCCAGTGTGGATGATTACATTTATTACATTCACTGCTGTCAGCAGCTGAAAAGCTATCCATCACGCTGGAACAGCGATGAGAGTCAGAAGTCTCTTTTTGTGGAGAAATATTGAAGTCAGATTGTTGATGTCAAAAGTCAAACTCTAGTTCAGCTATCTGTTTTATGAATCTGACTGAGACACATTGTGCCTGTGTTCAAACTGATATCTAGCAGAGCTCATTTTACCAAATGTGTGATTTAGAAGTCAGAAAAACATTCGTACCAGCAAAATATTAAGAGGAAACTGATAGGGCACTCAACTGCATTTATATTTAAATATCACATCATTCAGTAATAATGCAACATTTATTTTTTCACTGATGGTTAAAAACTTGCTGTGTATGATACAATGATGTTATTGTACTTGCATACAGTAATAACAAAAATATTTTACGGTCACAAAAGCATTTTAAATATGACCACTTTCACCACAGTAACATAGACCTTTCTGTTGACATGGGAATAATTTTTTTTTTCAATTTATTTTGTATACACATACACACACATACACACACGGGTGTGTTTATAGATGAGGAATGATACATTCAACTAGTTTCAAAAGGCAAGTAGAAGACTTACATGGAGGATTACTGACATAAAGATGAAGCAGTACAATGGCTGAGTGAGAAAATCCAATGCAGACATGATGAGAAAAAAAAAAAAAAGATTTTTTTAAGCCCTTAAAGACTGATTATACGTATACCATTGGAATTATCTGTCTTTACCGACCACAGCTACCATTCACTACACTTTAGTAGCATAAGTGAGATTCTTAGAAAAGCAATTCTGAATAAAAATATCTAAATGTATTTTCAACTCTGTCTAATTCCTCAGGTCTGACTTCTAAAAAAGTGAAATAAATCAACTGCTTCTTTTCATTTCATTAGAATTTTTAAAACAGAATTTTACAAATAATTGGGAGGAAAACAGGGTCCAGATGATAAATTGTATTCCATTAAAAAGCACTAAAAATAAAACAAGAAATGTACTCACAGCTTGGAGAGTACTATTTAATATGAGTATCTTCAGTAGTTTACATCGAATATTTTAAAAGGATTTCTTAAGGAAGGTGCTTTCTAGCTGAGAGACAAACGTATGCGCTACACGTTATTGAACTTGCTACCGTCACTGCAGATTTTGTTCTGTTTAACAAAAACAAGCACAGTTTGTGAATTCAAGTCAGGGAGTTCCTTTTATTTTTGCTAATTTCACCATCCTTTCTCTTTTTAAGCACAGCCCTCAGGGTACATGATGTAATGGTCACCATTATAGTACAGAACAGGAAAAAAGGGTATCATGAAATGCAGAATTGAATGGTATTCTTAGAAAAGAAAAACGTATGCCAGATTTTTTCCAAGGGAGCTCTACTCAAAAACAAACAAATATGCAGATACTGTAGAAAGCTTCTTGAATCATCATTAGTGTTTAGAAAAAAAAATTGGCAGAAAGAAAGTGGACGGTTTTAAAAAAAAAAAAAAGCAAGCCAAAATGGAAGGACTAATTCAATGATACCAGATGTAACACATGACTGTGGGGATTGAAGGGTCATGAGTTTGAGTCAAAACTCAACTTCGAGTTAATTGGCTGGCAGTGGGGCTGCACAAATTGCAGAGATAGAGTACTTGTTTCCTAGTGCAGTAGGTCAGCCTTCTTATGCCTTTGCACTCTTTACATGGCATCCAAGAACTAACACTTTTATTGCTAGAAAAGAGTTTTCTTGCTTGTCATCTTTTTAAGGAGAAGAAAAAGAACTGGCTGAGCATAAAACAGAATGACACATTTAAAAAGATTCAAAAGCTGCTCTGTCTTGAACTACATGTATTTCCTTGTTCGAATTTTTTTGTCTCTACAAACAATCAAGAAAACAAATGGTACATAGTAGTTTCGGGGAATATTTTAACCCAGTGTTATAAAATCATTGATATGAAAACCATATATAAAATATGTAATCTTAACATATTTTCCCTTTGAAAAGCCCAATATAGTTCTTTCCACCTTATCCAAGTTGAAATGTTATTATGTTTAAAAGAGGAAAATAATTGCGGTTACTGACTTTGCTGAGGAAAAAAAAAATGTTCCTTAAAACATTTAAATGGGCAAGTGGGAAGAAATTTTTTTTAAAAAAAGCTTCTGGCTGTGTGCGTGGAAACTGGCTATGTGCCCGAGACGTACAGCAAAAAACAACATATGGAACTCACCAGTTCCTAAAATCCCTTTCCACAAAATTCATGCCACTCCTCACCACAATAAAATGACTCACAGAGGGGTGTGTTTTATGCCTCCCAGGCAGAACTCCGTAGTCCACAATTAGTCTATCTATTGAAAGGCCAAAATACCTTATTGTTTTACTTGCTGTATAATTATCTGTTATGATGAACTGTGATTCTAAGGACTATTGTCCTGAGGCTTGGATCTGTGTGTGGAGCAGTTCCCTGGATGAGACCCAGGAGTGGACCTTCCATTTAGAATCCATGCCTGAGTGATTTCTCCAGTCTCTCCCTGACTGGCTGAAACAGGGACTGTTTCTGCATGATTTCTTGGGTTGATGAGAAGCAATTATGCCTTAAATGAAGTCATTCATGTCTGCCATTTTGTTTGCATATTTTTCAGCATTCACCTGTTATTAGACCTGTTTTTAAACTGTAAACTAGTTTCAAGTAGACTTTTGTGTCTAATGCGTTTTGGTAATCAGAAAAAATATATATGTAATGTTTTCTTCACAAATCACTCAAGCAGGAAATCTAATAGAGTGATTTAGAAGTAAAATAGCATTTAAGAATTTCCCAGACATTTCATTTCTGAAGTGACAACATATAAAGATAATAATCTCAAAATATTAACTAAGATTTTTAATGTGTATTCTTTAATGTGTATTCTTTAAGTAACCTTATCTGGAAGAGATTGCCAAAACAATTACTTTATACCATTTAGAGCTGGTAACACTGGTAGTGTAAATAAAATACCACTTTAATATTTAAGAATGTATTTGCATGTATGGGAAGATATTGTGTGCCATTTTTCATAATTCCTTTTGAAACATATAATCCCTTTAAACAGCCAGATTTTTTTTGCAAAGCATTTACTTCTGATAGCTCTTAAATTATTATAAAAATTCCTTCACTATGTATGGAATCTTCCAAGTAGTTAACAAATAATTTCCTGCTTTCCTTCTCAGTGTCTGGTAAAGCTTTTCTACAAAGCAGTTTCCAAGGTGATGTTAGGTACAATGCTGATAAAAGGTAGCCATGCCATGAAAACAAATACTGTAGAAAGAGCTTTGTCAATTTGTATTAAGCTGGATATATTTTATGCTAATTTACCAAATCTTTTGTTGATTTGTCAGGCTTCTGAATGCTGTTTTTTTTTTTTAATGAAGATGAGTGAATTTTGATAGATGCAATTTATGTCTGAGTATCTCCTCCCAAGAAACAAATTACTTTGTCACATTTTTCCCGATGGTAAATATAAAAGACAAAAAATATGTAGTCCTGACAGATCTTTATATAATTGTAAAGCTTAAAACACAAACCAGTTTTCGGGTATTTGAATGAATTGTATGTGTAGATCACTGATTAAAACTGTAAACGTACTTAGGAAAAAATCCTCTTCTCATATTGAATAATCCCTATAGCTAAATATAATGAAATTAAAGTGACAATATAATCTTTTTTTTTTAAAAAAAGTTTATATAAAACATTGAAAGGAAGTTGTGAGTACTTCGAAGTGTATAATTTTTCAGGGTAGAAAAGGGTTTTTTATTGTTGTTGTGTGCTGTTTTTTTAGAAGAGACTTGTACTAAGGTGACCTCTACTGTTTAAAAAAAAGGCTTGCAAAAGCAGCCCTCTCCTAAATCATCCAACAATCTTAAATTGCCAAGACAGACATGGATACTGCTGTGCTTAAAACTATTTGCTTAATTCACTGCCATTTGGATTACTACAAATGATTTTAAGGTTTCTTTCTCATGCATTGGAAAGTTCCCCACCATTTACTTCCTAGCCATTTGCGTGCAAATTCTGCCTGTACTGGGATCTCTGCCATTAAATTTTCTTCACACTGAAGGGTTTTCTCCGCTCCTGGCGGGGCAAAGTCATGACCCAGAAAAAAATTGATTCATGAATTCTCAGGGTGCAACTAAAGAAGAGAGGAAATATGCCTTGGCTGAGCTCCTACTAGTGACAATTTAAAACCTGTAATTAGTTTGGATTCAAGCTGCAAAAGGAATCTGAATTTAAAATGCATTAATTCAAACTGATATATTAACTTTAACAAAGTAGATCACTTATTATGTAGAATCATTATTACAGTCTGTTTTGTTAATTGTTGGATTCCAGACTTTATTAACTTAGATTTTATTAGAAAATGCAAGTAATTGCTGGTGAACACTTTATCTATGTGATGGTTTTCTTGGTGAAAAAGAACTTTTTATTGGGGTTAGTTAGCTTTAACACCTCAGTTATGGATTCTATTTTTGTAAATTCCCATCATCCACATGCTGCACAATGGCTGAGGCCACTTACCCCCTGCTGATATCAGGACCCCACATCCCCTTTAGCTAACTCCCTGACATTTCTATGAACTACACAGCTGAAATGTTATACAGTAATTAATGTTGATCCTAGCACACACACAGCCTCCAGTACAAATTAGGATAGAAAAGGTTATCATAATATTTTGCTAGACTGTTTGGTAGACTTGAATTGCTCCCTGTGGGGGACAAACAAGAAAAGATATTTTTAAGATTTGTATTCTGCAGGAGCATCCAGGTATTTTTATCCAGATAAAGTAAAAACTGCTTTGAACATTTGGTCTGGGAAATGTTAGTCTTGCTATTGGCATGTTCTGATACCTGCGCAGCTGCATTCCCGTAGCAGCGGTTTGCTTGTGGTATATGTTTTTGCAAACGAAACAATGTATGGTGACTGAAACTCTTAACCAAAGCTCTGTTATCTTGTGGAGTTCAAATCCAGGTACAACCAGCAGCTGGATCCTCTCGGACTGTCAGTGGTGTCTGAAAAACACTCAGAGACTAAATAATTTAGATTACACCATTCTGACCTGTAATTGTTTAAATGAGTAATGCAGCCACTAACTGAAAGAGGTCAACCATCTGTAGAGGAAACATAGAATTTGGTTTCATTTCCAAACAAACTTTTGAAGCCCCATACTGTGGGAGGTAGGGAAAAGTCTGCTGACAGATCAATGGCTTATCTGCTACACCAAGGTTAAAACTTCTATCACTTGTAGAAAGCAATGTTAATAGAAAATGCTCCTGAGAGAGTAGGTTTAGCGCAAATAAAACTTGATCCACTCAATATGCCATTAATTGTCTTTTTTATTTTTTGTGGTTTACAATGAATGTGCCTTAAACAGTTGTGATTAGTATTGATGGATTCTCATTATTCATTGAGGAAGTCCACAATCTTATTTAAATATTTTTGAAAAACTATATTCATCATGGAATTGCTGAATAGTGTATAGCTTGTCAGTTTTCTTTTTTAGGAAAGAAAAAACCCTAAAAAAATTGCTGTTAGGTTAGAAATTACAATTTCACATCCCTTTTGAAATTGCAAAGGGAACAGGTTCCTCATCCAGAAGCAGGCATTTGTGCATATGTATCCCGAATTTTTTTATTTAACACATAAAAAATGCATATTTGCCTTTCTACTCACACCTTGAAATACCTATTTTCATCAGTCAAAAAGGATTTTGCATGGGTAAGAGTATTTTTTAAAAATTTAAATCCCAAGGTACAATTCACCTCACCAGCTTGTGCATGGGAAACTCAATGTGAAACATTTCCAGTGATCAATGTCCTCTCTGTAATTTTGATAGCATATATAGTGGCATCAAAGTTTTTCCCTGCCATTTTCTGTCTTGCTTTTTTTTTTTTTTTAATTAGAGAATATATTTTATATGCAGACTGATCCTCACTTAACACTGCACAAGATTGCAACTCGACAAACGTATATTATTGAATGATGCCATTCATCACATTCAGAAACAGAAGTGAAGGCCAATTTCATTTAACAGACAGTGTGAGGATTGCTGCAGAATGCACAAATGGTACTTTGTAAATGTTGCCCCAGTCACTTATTAAGGCTCTTTTAAAAGATAACTGTTCTTTAGAGACAGGAGGCAGAATCCAAGATTTCATACTGAAATTAAAAGAAATATGCTTTTCCCTTAAAACAAGCTCAGACCTGTATAAGCTCATAGAAATCAATACAAATGAGTATGGGAAAACCATTATGATTTCTCCCCCAGTGGTGAAATTCAATTTTGTTCTTTTACAGATACATTTCTTTTACATAGGAAACAAAATTAGGTTGGGGATTATCCCAAAGCAATGTTTGCCAATTCTCCTGCAAAATTCTTACATAGTAGGATGCTAGGACAATGTTCTCCAAACCCAATATAATATGATGAAAAAGAACCATGTCTGTGCCTGAAAAAATATTTGACCTTTTGAAATTGAGACCGAGTTACCAAGGTCCTGACTATTCTAGTAGGAAATATTCATCACAGGTCTGCGAATTAACACGTCCCTTTTTTTATATTATCTTTCAACTCTTTGACGTTCAGTGCCCTAACCTGAAGGGGACTAAATTATGTCCCTTCTAAGATTGCTTTGTCACCAGATGGAGGTTTAAATATAGGAGCCAAGTACCTATATTCTCTAGCTTCTTGTTAAATATAACCAGGTTATAACATTTTGTTAATTATAACAAAATGTATCAGAAACATTTTGGCCTTTAGAGATATAGTGAGACAAAACGGAAAGGGATGATTTGAGAGTCAGTCAAGAAAAAGACCATGAGCTGTAAATCTCAGTCTTTCGTAGGTGCCTATGTCAAGGCTTTGGGAGAATCTTGACAGGTCTAGCACAAGGAGAGTATAGCACAAGAAGGTCATATGAGGAATTGACTGGGAAGAGGTATATTCCAGATATGGACATACAGACCTTGTTTTTGTAAGGGAATGATGTCTTGTTAATCTTGAAAATTTAAACTCAGAACCTTTCTACTGAAATTCAATTGTTCAATAATTGCAATGTAACAATTGAGTCACTGATCCATAAATATTACCCCATCAATAACCCATATCTGACATTTCAGAGAAAGGTGAAATTCCAGTCGCATACCATTAATTCATTTATGTGTCCTCCAGTATCACCCAGGCCTCATATTAGCATAGTGCTATCTCAGAAATATTTGAGCTTTTTTTAATAGATCACTTTTCTGAAAAAGTTGTGGGATTTCAGCAATGGTTTTCACAAGAACATTTGAAACAGATATTTTTTATGCCCATATATAGAGCAAATTTTTTTAGAATTGTAACTTTGAATGTAGAAGTATAAAATACTGCTTTATTAGCACAAATATGACATCATTTTTGTTACCATACATATTCTGTACTACAACACAGATTGAAAATTATGTAAATAACCAGATTCTGTTATTTATGTTGACTTAGGTTAGAGTCAGTTGAGATAGCTGGATTTTAACTAGTGTGACTGTGAGCTTTTGTAGGTAAGCAAAAATAGTCTTCTGTTTAAAGGACTAAGTAGGGACTAAGCACTCCAGGGAATTTGCAAAATTGCTGCCACACACTCTGAGCACTTGACAGCTTGAACCACCAAGCAATGAGATCTAAGGAGTGGATACCCAGCAAGCATAAAAAGGCAGCATGATCTTCAAAATGGGCCTTGTAGGCCTAGTAAGGGGTGACAGATAATGACATTCAAGCAATAGATCTTCACTGCCTGTTTCTCATTCTTTTTTAAATTATCATGTTTCAATAGAGTAGACAGATATATCCACAGAGGTACAAATTAGGATTGAAATTTACAGTCCCCGTAATGACATCCGTGAACATGAAGTTCTTAAAAACAAAGAGTTCCAAATGCGGCATTGAATTTCGGTAATTCGATCTTTGCCAAGAACAGGTAGATAAATGGTAAATAAATGGTAGATTTGGTTGTAAAGGGGCTTTTTGTGGGGTTTTGTTTGCTTGTTTTTCTTGGTAACGATGAACATAATAATGATACTATTATCTAACCTGGTAACTAGTAGCCACAAATTTGATGCACCAAAATTCATTCTTAGAATATGATTATGTTTTCTGGTGCAGGTAAGGGGAATTTTTCTGGAAGATGCAAATAGAAAGCAGACTATTTGAGAAAATACACACATCTTTCAGTACTAGTAGCAGAAGTACATGAGCAGATAAACAAAGTTTATTCCATTTCATGGTACATTATTCTCTGCACGAGAATAGTGTACACGATTTCTGCCAGTTCTTGAATATGTGCATTCCTAAACTATGGTTTACGAACATCATGAAGAACACATGCAGTGCAGCTGATGTTTGTCATTATCTGTTTTATACATCATCAAAATCATGATGTAGGAGTGTCATGTTATGGTACTGTACTGCCATATTTAAAAGATGGATATTTTAAAAGATGGATCTTTTAGGATGTTTTAAAATATCCCTTTAATCGATAAACCAAATCCTGTTTAGAGGGAAAATTTCAGGATATTGATTTAACATGATAAAGTCAGTTTTGCATCCCACCTAGTAGAGCTCCTTCTTATTCCTATAAGCTTACCTGTCAGATCACATTATATGAAGAAAAAGGAGATGCAGGCTGATAATTCAGGGTATTCACCAGTGTACTACCCACTTCATGGTTAGTTAGGGCATTTGCCACCTATTTTGTATTTTGAAAAGATAACTTTCTTTTAAAATGATGTGCAGAAATGCAAATTAAACTAGACTCATATAGTTGTGATGACACTTTTTCTATTTGTTCCAGTCTTCGCAATATTTTGTATTTTTCTTCAAGCATAATTCTGGGGACATTTAAATATAAGGCATTAAACTGTCATTTAAAAAAAGTGTTTTGGTGAAGCGTTGGAAGGCCTAAAAGACTCAGGCGAGAGTAGGAGAATGAAAGGAACCAAAACTTTCTAGTTTCACACAAAATATTTTTATATAATTTTAATTTAATGTAATCATAGCACTGGATTATTGACAGTGTGTACTAAGGGTACAAAGTCCTGGAAAATGAAGATAGCGCAATCTGCTCACATTGGTAAGACACCACTTATTTTTACATTATTTTATGCTGTAGAGATAAAACTGAGTAAGATCCAGAGATTCTATAAGAGAATACGATTTATTTAAAATCAATACAACATAAAAAAATAGAAATAATATTCTATTTGTAATGGGAAGAAATGCTGTTTTATAATTGCAGTATACATTTGTATTTACTACAGACAACATGCCTTCTCCTTTAAAGGATTTTAAGAACTGTTTAAGCCTCTTTTAAGTTACCAAACCTGGGACCTCTTGTACAAAACTGTGCCGTCACATCAGCATGTAAGTGCACTCTGCATAAAAAAAAGAGGGGATTGATTTAGGCCACACTACGGAGCCAACCCCAGGCTGAGAGTAGCTTTATTCTCTGCTTGTTTTCTCAGCTTTTTATTCATTTGCAATGAGGGAGTGTGGTGCTTTTTTGAAAATGACTCTCTTGATGAGGCCTCTGATTGTAAAGTACTTTCAAACTGGGAACTTCACCACCTTTGTTGCTGAGTGGATAACTTTTCCATTAAAAAATATGAACCTGCTTTCCACCAGCTCTTTTCCTCCTTTCCATTATTTTTCATGTGCGTTGAAAGCACCTTTCCGCACCAGAACACTTACAGGAAGCTAGCAAAAAAGATACCCATGTTCCACTGTAATGGCATGATAGCAACCAATATTTTCATTGCCAGATGGTACTAATAGAAGTCCTTTAAATGCAACTTGTGTATTTATCTAATCCACTTTATATCTGCAGATCTCTTATAGGTTTTCCTTCCCCAATTTCATCTTACAGTACCTGTACAACCAATATGTAGATATGAAACAATTTGATGAATTTCAGTCACTAAAGTAACTGCCTTGATGACAGACTTTTCGTGAGAATTTATCCCTGGAAATGCTATAATTTCTGCAGACTATTGCTCACTACCCACAGTACTTCCACTCTTCTGATGCTTCTGCCCAGACTGAGCCCACATTGACTTACCCTCTTGCTCGCTCTCTCTCAGAAATAGAGTGGTTTCCTTCTGCATGAAAATTGGGTGCTTTTTTCTCATTGTGATTTGGAGTTTGCCTCTCCTATACACTAACTTCTTCCTACTATACTATGGCTGTAGCTGTCAGATCTTCAAATCAATGGTAATTTACCAGTGGAAAAAAAAAAAGATAGATACTTAACATTTTAGCAAAAGTTTGGGCAATATTTAGCACTTGAGTGTTAAAAGAAGTGAGAATTCAAATTGTCAGCACTTAGCACTTTCATTCATATTCACTAATCTCAGGAAATTATGTCCTGAGAAACCAGCACATACTTAAAATTAAAACAGGCTGTTTAAGAAGGAGTCTGCATGGCATCATATTTGTCGGTATTCAAAGTAGAGATTGATTATTTTACTTTTTCTTATTAGATTGGTAGCAGTATCTCTTAATAATTTATTGGCTCTTTGTTTGCAGCATCCCAGGACAGAATCTCTCACAACCCCTTATTGGAAGACATTACCAAACTCTGTCAAATTTGGATGTCAGATTATGTTATACATTATAAATTACAGCAGCAGATGTTCTTTGAAAAAGTTGTGGTTTCTTTAAATGATCTAGCTGATGCAACTCTTTGAGTCACTGTGGTGAGAGACAAAATTGATGACAGGCTGATTTAGTGGTGCACTTTTTAACCAACAGTTTGAAGAGATTAGAAGGTTGTCAGAGAGATATCAAGAGAGGTAAAGGGATTAATTTCAGAGGTAGTTTTAAATTAAAAAATAATGGCTAGCTTTCTTTGAAAACTCTTTTATAGCTGGGAGCACCTAAATGGAAAATGGGCCATAAAGAAAATTTTTCATTTAGTATTATTTTAATTTTTTTTTCTTAGGCAGATGATTTATGGATGCCCAGTAGCCTGCAAATTTTCTTGGAAAAATGTAGTGTGAACATTTCTTGATGAGCATATTAATCAGTTAAGTTTCTTAAATATTTCTTCATCCCTGAAATGATTAAGCCTTAACAACAATAAAAGATGTCTATCAAGTCAATAGACAGGAATGTGTTTGGTTTGACAAATATTTTAAATAAAATGTGAAATTGTCATTGAAGAAATAGCAATGATGACAGAAAACTACAATTAAAATAATTTCTTTTTAAATCTGTTGCAAAGTAAATTAACATGCAGGAAATGCTAATTAAAATATGTTTATAATTTCAAAAGAAAAAATGTTCTTATCAGAAAATGTTGGCATGGAAGGTGGGATATAGATAGATTGATAATATGTGATGCAAGACGGTGAAGCTTCCAATGGTGTAAACAAGCCTTGCCTTAATAATAATATCTGCAGGTCCAGTGTTATTTTATGCCTACTCAAGCATAAAAAAAAAGAGGACTGGAAACTTTCAGAGAATTTTACTCTTGGATGTTTCCATGTAGTAGGTTAAATTGCGTGATTCATTGTCCCAGGTACTACTCCCAGAACTACAGTGTTCAATTCCTTTCCATTAGAATAAATATTTTTTCAGCATGTTATAGTTTTGCCAAAATTTAGCAAACTTATCTGAACCCTACCCAAATTTCTACCGGAAATTTGGCATTTCAGTATTTTGCTTCCAGCTATTTATATTTAATTATTAGTGCGTGCATGTGTATGCTGGATACTGGACAATTGCAAAGGGAGGGCTGAAGGGAGAAGTGGGTTGGGCATGACCAGAAAAGGCAGAGTAGACTGATCATTATGTTCTACAATTCCGGTTGAAAACAGATGTCCAGAGTGCCTCGCTCTTCTGCAGTTAAAAAGTAGGTATGATGTTAATTATTTCATACATGGACCAGAGTTGGTCCACATAAAGACTAGTTATTGAGTTGACATCTGATACCATAAATTCTGTAGATTCAGCAGTCTTCCTCTTGACATGAAAGTCCTTTATTTTTATCTTGAAACTGTTCAAAACATGAGATTTTTTTTCTCAGATAATGAATCAAAATAAAGATACTGTATTTCCTAAAATATTGCAATTAATACTTTGGTATAAATGCATAATGACACAGACCTTCACTAGATGATCCTATTTGATTTCTTCCAGAATAGCCGGATCCCTTTCAGTTAAAGCAGTAATTTCTCTATGCCCCAGGTTGTCATCTGCAAAGGAGGGATAATAACACCATCTATCTTCACAGAACTTTGTGAAGATAAGTTAATTAACTTTTTAAAGCATTCAGATGCCGTAGTAAGTGTATGAAAATATAGGAGAAGAAATCTATGTTGCATACTAACAAAAAAAGAGATCACACTTTGAATAATTGGTCAAATATTGAATAACTAACCATTCATCAAAAGAGGCAGAGACTATGCAAAAATAGATAGGCTCCGGTAAAGAACCCTAATTGAGATACATGCATAAAGGGGGCAAATTAATAGTGCTGAAACTATGCTCAGTTTTAGCATTAGAAGAATTTGATTTCCTTTGTATAATCTCTTTGTAAAACCTCGAGGGTATTATTCTGTACTTCTGTCTCTGTATGAAGAACATATATGACCCATTATAGTACAGTAAATGCTTTGAAATCCTCCTTTTATGTATGTTTACATCATATTCCCATGAGTTCAGAAAGGACTGTTTCTTTGCTTTTACTTTTTTAAAGTTACATATGAGTATTCTATAAAGCACAAAAATTAGTCTGTCCTTCATTTTCCAGTTTCTATTCAATCCATCACATCACACTTCATTGTCTGTTTGTCCCTGTTTTAAAGGAGTGTAATGTAAGAAGTAGAATAAGAAAATAGAGGGTTGAAAGGTAAAGTATTAACACTAAGTAAGGAACAGCCATATAGGAATTGTGAAGTATTCCCTGGGCCCTGCCTAGGTAGTGATGTAATGCTTTCTGTTCCAATCCATGTTCATGAATGCATGTAGTGCATTTAACTGCAAAAAAAAAAGAGAGGGTGAGAGGTAGGCTTATTTATCTATATACTGGCGCCCTATGCTTAAACACAAAAGATAGTAAAGTGTACCATTAAGTATGTTTGAAGTAATGTGGCTGAAAGCGAAGATTACTCTTTCTATTAATATATCTGTATTGCTACAATTATCATCTTTAGCCTACTCCTACTGCCATGCAGCAGCTTCAGCAATTCTTTGAAGTTTTCATAAGTGCAGGGTTTAGCAAACTTATTTGGTATAAATTCTACTGTTCTTTATTTATGCATGTATAATGCAACCTCTTTTGCATCCTGCCACAATTCGCCTCAAAGACAATGTAAATGACTGCAGTGTGAAAGCAAGCATAATCTTTTAGTTCACTAGCCAATAGATTATTTAGGTCTCTACATTACTTAATCACATTCAGATTACAACAGAGTGGAGTAATAAATAAGACTTTCAAATAAATAAATAAGTAAATAAATAAGACTTTTGGCAGAACACATGCTCTCCCATCCATTATGCCTCCCAGAGTGTCTCCTATATGGCTGTCCCCTATGCTGTGCTATTAACCACATCTAAGCAGAGTTTGTGCTACTTCAGAAACACACTCAGAAGCACAGTCAGGATCATGAGCTGGCTCAGGGCCTCCAAGCCTATGCTGTGCCAACACCCCACCACCAATGACACTACTATCATTACCACTTACTTTTCCTGATATTTCAATACCACCTGATTTCACATACTGCTCAGTATTTTTTAACATGCATCATCCAAATGCTGTAAAACCCATCATCCAAGTGCTTCAAAATATAGATGCAATATACATATATATACCCCCACACTACCCACAAAGGAGTAGCAGAGCTGTAGGCAAGCAAAACTGAGACAGCCAAGACAGAGTGACTGAGCAGAAGGCTGGGATGCACAGTAAGGGTCCAGAATATTCCTCTTGAAAGCAGAGATCAGACATAGCCATGGGCTAGACAAATCCTTGGCCAGAACAGTCTGTAAGAGTGGTAAGAGCGTTCTTACTCTTGTACTTGCTAGAAATCTGTTCAATATCAGTGAATAGGACTGAAACCTTCATTCCATGCCTGGCAATAAGACTTCGAAATACCTCCCCTGTTAATTTTGCCACTGATTGAGTAACTTTAAAGTTTCAAGTACTGTAGCTGGTCCTAAAACAATAGGCTTGATATAAAATCCAGATATTTGAAATACTGTCAGCAGAGTCAGCAGTGACTCTGAAGATTGCTTAATGTATAATTTAGTCATACTGGTCTGTTGATTATTTTGCATGGAAATTTAGTATACTGTGTCCACTACTTGAGGTTGTTGAGTCTAAGCTCTAACAGACATAAAATATAATGTGATATATTTGTCCAGAATATATGGTATACTACCACCTCTTGGGGTTTAAAGGCACAAGGGGGTTGAGTGTGTACATGTATGTAAGACCTAACACGTTAGGCCTACCACAAAAAAATCAGGACCTGCAACTCAAGGAATCTGCATTTGAATTGAAACTGCTTACTCAGGTTTTTGGCTATAACATCTATGGCAAATGGAAATTTCTATGGATATTACAATCACTCTGTTTCACTGGTGATACACATTTATATTGCTAGGACTTTAGCAAATGCACCCCAGAATAAAAAGATAATAATAATAAAAAAAAGACAAAACGAACAAAACTTTACCTTCTTAATGTTACAGTGCTGTTTAAATGATAACATTAACTACTTTTTTTTTCTTTTTCTTTTAATGGTGTATGACAGAAACAGATTCAAAAGGAGTTTATGTAGAATGCAGCGTTCCTTAAAGGTTCCTACAATTCAGGTACAGATACCTTTTCCATTCTTTGAAAAATTAAGTTGGGGCTAGGAGTGTTGTGAGGGTTTAATTTGCTTGTTATGATCAGAATAGGTGCAAGAGAGAGAAAAAGAAACTTGTATAATTGTCTAAGCATGTTCAGTGTAAAATTTTTCACAGAATTTTCAGTACTCTTATATTAAGTTAAATTGTTACGTAATTAACAAAATATGACATGACTTTACTCCTGAGGGCTCAGCAACCATGATTGGCTCAACTCTGAAATCTTAGTAGCTACCTTTCTATAACTCAAGTGACCCTTACTGTTCCCACTACACCATAATCAATATGCAAAGCAACAAGCGTACCTAATATTAACTGGGGATCTGTTTCTCTAATCATAGACTCACTTTTTAAAAATTGCTGTGGGAAAACCAGAGATATCAAGTGCAAGAGGACAAGAAGTGAGGATCTATCGGATTCCGCATCCAAAGCAAGGAGTCTGTCTTGAGTGTCTTTGTAGCCTAGAAATCAATTTCAGGTAGCCAGCAACACCAATTTTGTAAGTCTACAGTAACACAGGATGCTACTGCATGTTTTCTGTTCAGAAGCAGTAAGTCTGCTTCAACTGGGTTTTAAATGTCTTCCTAGTCCTGACATTATCCTAGCTGCAGGCTTTGTTGAACCAAATGGTGTTTATTTTGAAACTGACATGTTAATTACCATAATCTGAGTGCTCCTTGTAGGTCATTATCTCACCAGCAATGTACTGACCACTATACAGAAAGGTGGAAACAGTAAAGAACCTTTAAATGATATGTTAAAGTCATGCAGTTCTGTTTGAATTACTGTGAAAGTTGTATTCATGTTTCTGTTTTCAGCTCCACTCATCAGTTGTTTGTAACTATGCTAGAAGAGATTCTCTTCTGGCTGGAGCCCAGCAGATTGGTGCTCAGCTTGAGAGGAACAGTATTATTTAACTTTGAAAATATTTATTGATTCATGTTTTAATTAGCAGTAAAAAGCAATTTGTTTATTTTCAGAACATTTTCCCCCTCACATTTAAGGGCAAATTCTACTCGTTTTTGTGTTTCACTTGCATAAAGGTGACATTTTCATAGATGCTTGCTTGGCACAAGGCAGAATCATGTACTTGGTATCCTGCCCTTGCTTTTTGAAAGATCCAGAATTGGCAGCTATGGTTATGCGTAGGGGGTTTTTGCTCTCTCTATAATTTGCTACCCAGATCAAATATGGAAATTTTTAACCCATATTTTATGGCTTTACTGCATTTTTGCATTTGTAGGTGTTTTTCCTGTAATATGCTTTGTTCTGACATTTAAACACAGAACAGATACGTTTAAAATGCTTATGCCTAAAATACTATTCATCATGTTTCTAAGTTTGTACAGTGCATTCCAATGAATAGTTAACATTTTGGGTCCCAAAATAATCTCTACAAGGCACCATTTCATGTAGAAGCCAGGAAAAATGGTGGCAAGTAAATCCAGGTTTAAATGATACAGCATTATGATCCAAAATCATGCATCTCGTCTATCGCAGCAGCATTCAGATAAGGAACTTTTAACAATGTCACTAATGTTACTGGTACTTGTAATGAATATAAAGCACTGATAGAAAGTATTAATTATTATCATTGCAGGCTTGAAAGTTGAAGCAGTGTTATTTTATATCACAAGTGTTTTAAGCATCCAACACTGCTTCTGAAATGTTAGAACTGGGCAAAATACTCATGAGAAAGGTATTATTTATTTGTTTTCGACAACAGCAAAAAAAAAAAATCTATTTTCCAATGTGCAATTTGATTTAGAAGAAAATAATGACATTTTCAAAATAGTGACATTTCATTATTCGTGATGTGGTTATTTCCAGAAACTTGAGAAATATGTCCTTCCATACCCATATTTTCACTCGTGAACATTTAAAAAACCCTAATGAACTATATTGACAGTGGAAACTAGTAAGTGTTTGCACACTACAGTCACTCTTATCAGACAAATATTTTTAACCATTCTTCATTCACTGGAAAACTGATGCTCAGACAAGTGAAGGCATGTGCTTTGTATATCACAAGTACAAGCACTCCAATATTTTGTGTTGTGTTGCAGTCCACAGCTGACTATGTTGTTTCTTTGCAGATTGTTTCACATGTGGAAAAGAGGAAAGAAAAGTTAATATGTATGACCACTCTACAAACCACCACGTGCTGCATTAATTCACTGGTGGATATTGAAGTACATGTATTAGGATGTGAAATGCAAGGCTTCATTTTGCTGACCAACTCGCCTGATGGAGTGTTAATCTCTAGCAGAGAAACACAGCAGCTAACAGGGGTAATGAAATTTCTTCCTTTCTCCACTGCTATGAAAAAGAATAACAGATAACAACACAGGGCTTGCCTGGACAGCTGTTTACAGAGCAGATGTTAGGTGAGTTGAATGCCTCACTCAGAGTGCCTGCAAAGAAGTTCCAGCAACTATGGGTGCATGTTTGAGAAATCATTGTCTTCAAAGGCCCTTTTACAGGAGAGGATTATCTCAGCAACAAATGGCTGGTGTATCTTCTCAACCATCACTGCGACTTCTACAAGAGAATGCAGAGCAAAAACCAGGGTGCTTGATGACAGTCTTCAGAGATCCTATACCCATAAACAGTGGTCTAATTGTCAGTAGTACCTTTTAGCTCATGCAATTAGTCACAAGTCTTTAGCGCTTTGCTGAAAAAGTTTGTGAGTTTGAATTAATTAGTGAATATATTACTCTCATTTTGACCCACTGGGTGAAAATCCCTGTGAAACAAATCAATCCACTCAAAATTCTTTAGATTGAATTTATATTTCTTTTTCATAGACAGAGGGAAAAAAAATTAAAAAGAATGTTCCTATTTTTCTGATCTGGAAGGACAGCAACTCTTTTCAAGACCTTCCCTTGCTCCTCTCCCCACTTCTACCTCAGATTTTTCTAACATTCTGTTGCTACCTTTGTCTAGCAGAGAGGTTCCAAAACTGCAATTCAAAGTGTTTCTCTCTCCACAGATGGGAGCAGTTCTATTATCCATAGCATCACCAATCTTTGTCAGCCAATCTGTCAGCTATGAAGTCATAAATTATAGCATCCAAAAATACTTTTTGCTCATACTTCTTCACAATTATTTAAAAAAATATTTTAAAAATATTTATTTAAATCAATATAAATAAAAGTCTGTGTTTAGCACCTCTTACAGTGAGTTTCCTCTTATTCCACCATAAATCTCTAATGGTGGCAATGGAAGGGGATAATCATGGGGATTAGAGCATGTTTGACTAGAAACAAATACCATGACTTATGGTTTACAGTTTCCTCTGAGTAAACAGTTTAGAAGAGAAAAAGGTTATTTTGTATCTGAATGTTATCTGTTTTAGCCATGCTGTGTAATTCCATGCAGTTGCACATCTAATAAACACAAAAAGAGCAAACAATTTTAACCTGCAGGCCTATACATACAGGCTATGTCTTCCACTAGTGCCAAAGTTTATGTTCTGTAACTGCTGCCTTCTTGGAAAGGAACTTCAGAATCACTAAGTCCATCACAATACCACCACACAGACAAGCAATATATATGTGTACATTTATCAAGCCCTTAAAGCTGGCTAAGCAGCTAGCCTGCACTGCACTGCACTGCAGGCAGGGTGTTCTTGATATTCACACTAGCTCCGGAATTGTTTGGGACATCTCTCTATCACATCTGTCTACACAAATCAAGGCAATTAATCCCTTCCTGTGAGACCCACTCCCAACCATCCCAGTAGTTCTCTTCGCCAGCTTTGGTATGAGTTTATCTTCAGTGAATACAGATGACCACAACCACATAGAGTTGTAAAATGATCCTTCCAGTTTCTTGTGCAATGGCATTAGAAAGTACACAGCTCTTCTGGAAATACCTTGATTAATTCAAAATTAGTAAAGTAGAGGACTGTCTTTGCTTTTTTATCTATCTTTTGGCAATGAACATGAGTGAAATAAATCTAAGAAGTGCTTCTCTCCATTATTTTTTCCAGATAATGATTAATCATGCACATTTCACCACATTTCTTTAATTTCACTCGTTAGTAATGCCTTCCTGTGAAACATTTTGATTATGACTCTCTGTCTTGTGTCGTTAGAAAATTTCAAAACACAATTTATTTTTTTGGTCACTGTTATTAGTGAAAATACTAAGTAGCATCAGATCCCACTCAAGTCTCAGTGAAAACTGGTAATCTGCTAGTTTAACCATTTGTTTTCAGTCCAGCTTATTCTTGTCTCTCTTTTAGTAATGCTACATCGCTGTTCCTCGTTTTCCCCTTATCAGGTCTGTCCAGTTAAGCTAATCACTAGTTAAGATAACCTCAGGTGAATTATATAATCTGCTACAATGCCACATGAAAATGAGCATCATGACTATTTTGTTGAAATGCAGTGGCTTGAAGAAAGTCTGTACTGTCCTTGTATACCACTGACCGTAATTGTTTTCTGAAGTCCTAGAAGCCATTGCTTTCCTCCCTCTACATTCTCTTTTTCCATTGTTTTCCATATAATTCTCATTAGACCTCTTTCACTCTTCTAGAGTGCTAAATTCTGTCTTCTCAGTGCCTTCTTCCTGTTCCTAGTCCCGTTTCTTTTCTAAGCCAAACTCCAGATTTTGCCTTTTACTGAACCCTGTAGCCTGGTTAAGAGTTTACTTATGTCACAGATTTTTATACCACAGAGAAACGAATTATTCACCAAGTTTCTCTTCTGATATTAATGATATCTGAATTTGATTTATGAAGTGGTATACCTGAAGACTAGATGTGTTCAAGGTCCTTTGAGAATGTGATTAGCTCCTTGTGGCACAAGTATTTTAGGGCTATGATAACTTTATCAAATTTATGTCATTTACAAAAAATCATAAATGTTATAAAAATTCTGAAAGAAAAATCCCGGTTATTTCTTAAGTCTGTAAATCTTTGGCCTCTTGGTTTTATGCAATGAAGAAGGAAAAATGCAAATTGACAATTGTCTGCATATATTTATATAGAGGCAATGCTTATATACATGCACATACATATATTTAAAAATATAGATGTATATAAATCTATAATATTCCTAAACTAGTTACTCCGAAGTAGTCAGCATGTATAATGCAGATTTTCATGAGGTACCACACAGCACTCAGAGAACCAAGTAAGAGACTACTATATAATTCACAGCTCTAAAGGATTATGTAGCCAAAGAAAGAAAAGATAAACTCTAACTATTGTCTTTTTAATTTTTATTTATTTACCTTTTGAATATAGTTACATTATTAAAACATGGCCTCTGGAAGGATAATTTTAAATATAGTTCAAGTAAAATTTTTACCAATTTTGTGCATGGTCATCAATAAGACACTTCAGAAATTGTGTCTCTTTTCTGCCACCAGTAATGTCTTTGTAACAGTCAATTAAATGGGTTTTTTTCTGCAATACAGAAGGTATTGTTTTATTATGTAATTCATTATTCTAGCTTAAATATAACATTGTTGATGATCTGATCTGTTGATGATCTGGTGCCCAAGGTAGCCACTCACCTCCTCTTTTGTTACTGAAATAACAGCTGAAAACACCTGAACCTTCAGGGTGAAGTAGAAGAGCAAGGCACTGTCAGCAGTAACCCCTTATTCAGAGGCATATTTCATGCAACATTCTAATAGGAGGGTTCTCCTGAACTTCAAGGCATTAAATGTGTTAACTCTAAACTTCTCAGAGACATACAAATGAAGGTTGCAGCTGTAATTAGAAGATTTTAAGTGTATGATTTCTGGCATTTTATATTTCTATTACACAGTCAATATATTTATTGTGGTTTCTTTTGACTTGGAAACATCTGATTTACACTATATAAGTTAAAATTTTGTAGCCAATGTACAACATTTGGAGGAATATCTGTATTCACTCACGAGGGATAAAGGTGACTGAAAATATCGTGCAATGGCAGGGACTGCTATAGTGTGATTGTATCATAAAAGCGTGAAACAAATGAAATCATAGAAATATTTTGAACTTGCACTGAACTACGACCTGAAAGCCTTGCCTTACAAATACATACAAAAGTGATGCTTTGCAATAAACAAAGTATAAACTTTTTCAAAGGAAAAAAAAGTATGGAAAAGAAAGACCATGCAATATACCCTTATTACCAAAAAAGCATGATTTGCTTGTTACTAAATATAGGGCAATTCTCTCAACAAGGTTTCAGACTTAAATTTATTTTTACCCACGACTGTGATCTGTTTAGAATAAAAGTTGGATGTTAAAGTTAGAACAACAATATGAAATTTAAAACAGATGTTTTCTAAAATAATGTTTTTTATTTTATTTATTTACTGAAACCTACCAACTTTGAACTAAGGAGAGTGCAAATATCCATCCAAAGAGAACATTTTCTCTTAATTTTGCAAATATTTTTCACCCTCAATTTTCTTTCCATTTAACTCATCTATTGATAAATAAAAGTCAAGTTACCATAGTATTTAGTTATTATTATCAAATCTGGAATTTACTTTATAAGGTTTCCTGTCTAACACATGTCTCTTCGGGATTTCAGTTCTATTTTATGCAGTTCATACTGACAAGATCTCTATTTTGGGAATACTGGGCCAAAATGAAATTCTTTTTGATAAAGAAGGTACATTGCAAGATGTTATTTCATTATGAAATATAGCCACACATGAAATACAGTGTTTTGGATATTCACGTAAGCGGATAATCAAAATTGGCTAATTCTGATTTTATAAGTATTTAAGAACATTTATATTCTGGACCTACCTATACATTTTGAACATCACAACAGCTTTTACTATCTGACCCCTAACTATTTCTTCAAAGTCTCCATTATTTTATTAAGCTATTTATTATTATATTCATTGAAAGGAAGATATTTAATAATATAAATTAGCATGTCTTACAGCACAAAAGATAAAACTGTCTTTAAAAAAACCCCAGCAATGCTCGGTTTTTATTCCATTGTAGTCTTAAAAAGAACTAGCTTCTTCCTCCAACTATATATTATATATTTGTAAAATGATGAAAGAAAGCAAACAATGTTTACTCCTTTTTTTTCCTTTTCTCATTACATTTTTTTTACATAGTGGTGTGAAAATTCTTGCTGTCCGATATATATAATGCAGTCAATTAATTCTAGAGAAGCCAAAAATTATATTGGTCATCACTCTTTCTTCCCTCTTTGTGATTAAAATCTCATTTTACATCAAAGCTTTCCATTTTTAAAAGTAGTGATTTAGTTTTCATAGCAATATGGTGTCATTCAGAACACTTCTCAGAATTCCCATAGTGAATGCAGAAATATGTCTTGAGTTAGTACATAAATGCCCTCTGCTGACTGTCTCAAAAAGTGCAAGCAATTTTTCATTTAATATCACTTTTTTCAAGAACCAGCATGGTAGTTCAGCCAACAAAGGTTGAACTCATAGCAGAAAATAAGCAAACAACAATTTTAGAGATTAAACTTCTGTGCATAGTAAGTTTTCTTTAAGTTGTGTTTTCTTTGTCAAGCCTAAGATTTTAAGGGAAGTAATGGCAATACTAACCTGATCCAACTCAGTTCTATGGTCTTAAATTCTGTCAGAAGATAGATATGATAGATAACTTTAATTTATTTAAATACTAATTTGAAAAGCAGAGATGAGGCAAACAGATCAAAGAGAAAGCGATGCTGAGAATTTAGAAATAAAAACAATTGTCCATAAAATAAATTTTTAAACATTTTTGAACTATAAAAAAGGCTTACAAAAAGGTCAGACTAGTAAATTGAACAGAAACTTGTTTCCTCAAAACTTCAGGTAAACTATAAAATCATTTACACAGATTAGAGCCTATTCATTCTTTCTTTAGCTAATAAATTTCCCTATGTATTATAAATCATTGTTCCTTAGACTGCAACAAATTACTGAATTTGATAAATTTGATATGATTTAATTACCTGTGCACAGAGAGCAGTTAAAGTCATAGTTTGTTCTTACAGAGTGACCAGACTTCATCTCATGGATTTTATCAACCTAATATAAATAAAGATTTGAAAATTTCATTTGAAAAGCCTGTAGGACTGATAAAAAACTCTGCAGCTTATAAATATTACAGAATCACAGAATATTCTGAGTCGGAAAGGACCCACAGGGATCATCGAGTCCAATGCGTGAGTGAATGGCCCCTATGGGAATCAAACCCAAAACCTTGGCATTATTTGCACTGTGTTCGAACCCATACGCACTGCGTACTATTTGATTTGCTCACTCAGTTGAAAATTTTCCTTGGAAGGGTTCCTTTAGTTGATATCTCATTCAAGGTTATTCCAGAAATATTTCTGAGAGAAGGTCAAGATAAGCTTTCCCAGTTTAAAAAGTCTGAAGATGCACAGAGTGAAGGCAACAGCTCACAACTGTCAGTAAAGAAAACTAAGAATTTTAGAAGCTGGAAAGGTAAGTGTAAGAAAATATGTCATTACCCACCTGATGGTCTAGTAAGAAAAAATATAATTTACTTTCTCACTCGAACATTCAGTGGAACATATCAGGTCAATAAATACATACATTCTAACCAAACACTGCACGCCCTAATAGAAAATTAAAAAAAAAAATTAAAATCAGATTATTCTGTCCTCATCGAATATTTTTTCCTAGGAGCATTAGACATGTAATGTAAAACAATATAAAGCACTTCATATTTACTGTGTCTAAAAGAAGATAGACCGAGTGTATCAAGAAACATTCCAGTGATTAGCTCACAGAATGCTCCTGTAGTAGTTGGTTTGATCCAAAATATCTGTATTGAAAAATAATCTCAAGTTATGATAGCCTTAACTCCATTAGCATAACACGAACCAATGTGATAGAATAAATACATGAACAAAGAAAAAGCCATACCTTGCAATTCAATTCTCTTTGGGGAATCTAGCCAAGAACAAAAAAACCCCAAAAACTCACAACTTTTTTTATCATGAGTTAGCAAAAAAATGCTCAGCTTTTACAATGTTTTGAGAATATACCAAGAGAATAACAGCACTCAACAGTTACACTGAGTATGGATTTGATTTGCTACATTATCTCAAATGCATCGTTAAACAGTGAAAATCGTATCTTAATGAAGTCATCCTAACTGTGTCAACAACTTAATCTCAAGAAAAAAGGGTTGGACTTTTACTGTGTGGGACAATACGCCAAATCGTGATGTTTCCTAAAATACGAGATCTACTATACTCAAAGTGTTCCTAAATCTGAATATGTTCAGACAACTAGTTTGCTTCACATAAGCATTGTCATGAGAGATCGAGACACCCAAACCAAAACAACAACAAAAAAACCCAACCAACCAAAACAAAAACCAAAACACAAAATCCCACAAAAAACCCAAATAACCCTCCCCGCAAATCAAAACTTCTTCTATACTATTGTAAATACAAATGATAACATAGATGTTGTATGATAACTTTCACTATTTAGAAGTTAGTTAAATTACCAAGAAGAGCTCAAGAAGCCTTAGTATTGATTGAAGAAACAAAATAAAATCAGTATTTTGGGTGCCCCCTGACTGTTCCTTTCAATAAGAAATAAAAATTATTTGCTTTAGGAGTCTCTGTGTTGTCTAGTCTCAGGGGCTCGGGACATCGGAATATGTGGAACTAGATGATCTTTAAGGTCCCTTCCAACCCAAGCCATTCTATGATTCTATGATTCAGTGTTTGTGCAGGAGACAAATGTAATAGGTAAGAAGGTAGGTAGGTAGGTGGTAGGTAGAGAGCTTTCTAAATCTTTCAAATGCACATAAAAGCAGCTTCTGTATCAAGGAGTTTTACCACTGTCATCTTCATATTTCCCTAGTTTTTCACTTTTTAGGTAAATTCAAAAGTTTTAGAGATTTCTTTATAAAATGTTTGCAGTTTCTATCATCTCTTCCTATGTTTTTCTCACATGTCTACCTTCATGTGATGGTGATCCTGATAAATAATACTGCTTATTAGACATGGCAGGTGGAATGAAAATATTCCATTTAGACTGTAGCCCCTGGAAATGGTCAATAGCTTTATTTTTACATTGCATGTATTTTTGGTGTGGCATTGTTATAGACAAAGGAACACTGCCCAGTATGAATACCATACTTTTATCAAGATGAATCTGGAATGCTTCCTAGGTTATACATCTGCTTGCTCCATCTAATTTACATATCAGAAGATATGCTGACCAGGGGATATGGAGAGTAATTATATGTATTACAAGTTGTTAGGCTACTATTTCTACAACTGGCAAAGACTCATCACCACCACCCCCTAAATCTAAATAAGCTTCTGGTTATCTGGCTGTCAGAAGCAACTTAGACTGCTTATGTGCCAGATACAACTAGCTGTACTGTGTTTACATGCTATCGTGGACATACTGCAAGACTTGTCGCAGGCTAAACATTTTGCCACTGACTAGAGGACAATAGATTTCAAGCATTCCAACATTATTTGTTGCACTTAAGTTCTTTATCCTTTTTTGACAGCTTCCCGTTTCTTTATTAGTTGTTTCTCATAAGCTCTGTTCACCTAGTCTGTGAGCTCTGGACAAAAGCAGTGGTGGAGGCAGATTGAATATAAATGAGTTACCTTTAAGGGACAGTCTCTTACTGGTTCTCCTCTCCAGCCCAAACATGTAGGGACAGTGTCAAGACAGCAGAACACCACTATGTTTGCTCAAAATGTGCTTCCTAAGTGAAATGGCCTATTATAGTGAGGCCAACCCTGGAGGAAGCCACCTAAATTTTGTTACTGTGAATGTTGGTTGACATATGTCCAACAATTAAGAGACTAATTATTGGGTAGTATACCAGCTTGTACCTTACTTTTAAGAATTTTAAATTATTTGTCTGAATTTCAGCTGTTGATTGGTATTTGTCAGTACTCAGGTCAATTACTAGAGAAGAACTAGGTTTTGCACATTTTCCTTGAGAATCCAACACAAAACTTGGCTCTTTGTTCTTCCTCCCCCATCAGGAAGAGTGAAACATTAGCCCAGGTCTTTTTTACACATATAGAGTAAGTACATAATACGGTGTCAGATCCAGAATGTTTGAAAAACAATTAGCTGGAAACATGTAGTCTTAAGTAGATGTATTGCTCAGCAGTGACTGTGTTTGAGGCAGACTCTCATTTTCAAGAGAACAACTCGGTGCATTCACTTAAACATGCACCTGTATGTAAACCTTCTGGGCATGAATCTGAATTTGCACCGTGTTACATCGGTCAAAATTCTGCTTGCTACTGATTAAATGTGAAATGTAAAATTAAAATTCTGGCACAGATTTTCAAAAGTATCCAATATTTTTAAATGGATTTAAATACTGATTTAGCATCAGCAGCTCAGCAGAAGGCATTGTTTCCTCTACTCACCCAGCCAGGAGTTACCTTCACAGCAGTAGGATACTTAAATTGTCCTTAACTGCCCTTTAAAGGACTGGTAAGAAAATTGGGATGTCCAGCAGAAGTGTAGGAGGTCTTTCATGTTCATGCTCTTGAAGAAATCGGGGTAAAGTTTGCCTCAACTCTGGGTTCAGATAAGAGATTACCATTTGATGATACTGGCTCATGTTCTAAACTTCAGTAGACGCTTTTGAAAAATAGTTTTTATGTTCAAAAGCATTTGTATAAATCTTTCAGGTTAGTAGCTTTGGCTTGTAAAAAGAGAATGACAGTAATAACTGTGACAAAAAGTCCCATAGCTATGATTTTTTATGAAAAAGTAGTTGATACGGTGTAGCTAGAAAACTTTCATTCATGTGATTTAAGCTATCATATACCTGGACACACAAAGATTATGGTAATTGTTTAGTATCGTATGTATCTAATACATATGTTTCAAATCACAATTAATCATCTTATTTGTCCAGAAGAGATGTGAAACATGCTCAGTCACCTAAAGAGAGGATACACCATTCTGTTTGATAATGAAAAATGTTTTGCATACTTAGGTCAAAAGTAAAACAGGATAAATTCAACACTGAGCTAAATTTATTAAGATTTTTTTTTATTATCTTCAGCAGTCAGAAATGAGTCAGACCCAAAGTATTCCAAAAGTTCAGAGTCCTGAAGAAATTAGCAAGCAATTGAGATTTCACTATACAGTAGGTAAAGAATTTTTTTTTATTCTGTAAAACATCACTCCTCCTCTTTTTTTACTTCATATTTTCTGTATATAGATAAAGAGATTATTGATCTGACTCTCCTGTCATACTCGTGGTGTGATGTCTTATCCTGATGTGAAACAAAATTTGATTACTTTACATAGTCATTGGATCAAATGTGCTATATAGCTCCCATAAAAGTTCTGTAACCCTCATGTTCACAACCTTTTCTCCTTGTTTTTCCTTATTAGATGTGGTCTTTAGAAATATCAAATGTTCAGTGTTGCCATGTGATCTTAAATCAGTACGACATCCAGCTTCCAGCATGGAATTTCATTTTAGAAGCAAAAAAAATTTTAACTTTAATCCTCTCAGCCAAGTTAACTGCATGTTGGATGTTAGCAGACATCTATAAAAAGTTACCAGTAATGCAGAACTAGGCTTGTAGTATTGTATCTAGCAAGAGATTTTAGCTGCTCTATTTGGTCTTTATAATTATAGCTGGTTTATTAGCTATAGAAAGAGATTATTATTTGAGAACCATCCAATATGAGTAATCATATTCGTTAATCTTCAAATTGTACAATATTAATCTAAAAAATATCATGATCTTAGTCTAGAAATGGAATTTGGTTTTACAGGTGACAAATGTATTTAATGGCTAAAGAAAATTCAGTTAAAAGAGACCTTATTTCAGACTTTACAGACTTATTTTTATTCTTCAATTAATAAACTAAACTAAACTAAATAAATCTAAACTATTAAGTAGCTACAAAAATTAGATACAGTATTCCAGTGTTATTTTCTGTGACTCTGATTCTGTTCCCTGATTGTATTCCAGAAGCAACTCATTATCCATTATACTACTATATGTTTTTCTTTTAATTTTTCTCTACAAAAGTTGATCACAAGACTTAATAAGATTTGATGGAAACAATTAATGAGTTACATTAGAAAGTTCCATAATTGTATTTAACTAAATCCTCTTAAAAAAAAGATCCCACAGCATTACAGATTTCCTAGGTCTGGTCTCAGCACAGCTTTTGCAAGTTTTCTTTATTTGTGAGAAACTAAATTGCCCCACTATCCATACTGTGATAAGAAATTGAATGGTATTGAACCTTTATAGGACATGTGCACTAGTCCAAATAACTAAAGAGCTGTAAACACTACTGATGACTTATTAACTGCTTCTTTGGGATGTGTGCTATGTAGAGTAGTTGCGCTAGAAAAATAATTTTTTCATGACAGTGATATCTAAAATGTAATGCTGTTTATTTTAGCATAAAGTGCTCAGTGTGCATACCAAATGTAAAATGTTAGTTGTTAAAAGCATTCATCTACAGGTGTCGAATGATCTAAGAACTAGTAGGGCTGAGACCATTCTGAAAGTGCAGGCCATAATGAGAGAAATTACCTTTTCTCCTTCTGCACTTTTTTCTTATCTTTGATTTTTATCAAATCTTTGCAGTCTCTCAATTCATATTAAATATCATTTATGTCTAATGCATATAATACACACACATATATGTATTCATATGTACCTACTTCTTCAACGAATAAAATGCAAGATATGATCACTTAAGAGAACAGGATACTTTAATTACAGTATTTTAGTGGTGTTAAAATACTAAGAAACATCTGGAAGAACAGATAAAAGAGATAAATGTTTAGCTTTGTTATGAGTAACACACTAACATACCATTAGGTTTTAATGGTTGTAACTTAACAAAACTGTTGTATGAAATATTTTGTTTAGCATTCATTAAAAACTGCTAATGTACTTGTGGCTTTTCATGGACTATATTTTTATGCATATTATTAGTGGAATACAAATATGCAAAAAACCAAACAGTTTGGTGTTATAATGTGAAAAGAAATTTACACCAATCTTATTTTTAATTTGTATGGGAACATTTTTACCACAAATTCCCTATTTTAATAATACTATCCCAACCCTATTTTTTAAACTCATTTTGTCACTGTTTTGTAACAGAAACACTGTAAATATTATAGATGTGGTAAACTATTATACTTGTTTTCTTATAAATGAAATGATCTGTGCCAACACTGACAAAATGAATTAATGTGTTACTAAGGCAACAGTCACATTATATGCTTTCTCTTTCACAGTATGCGGTAGAGCATATGGTTTACTCTTAATGGAACACTAGCTTCTCATTAACATACCAGTAGCAATGTCAGAACTTACAAACCAGCATAACAGAGAGATGGAAAAACTTATAAATTAGACCCTTTCAGTATTATTGAGTAGAAAATGACTGATGTTCCAAGGTACAATATTTAGCTAATACAGTGCCCTTTTCTGCATCTTTCTTCTCAAGGAAAAAAAAAAAACAAAAACAAAACAAAAAACAAAACAAACCGAGAAATCCACAACTTTTCCTGTTAGAAATGCAAATATTGAGGTGCATTTCCTTTTCTATTTTAAAGTAATTTATATTCTTATTTTAAAAAAAATGTTTTAGTATTTTTCTTTCTACTGCCATGTTTTACATAAGCTTCCTTTTCTCTAGAACATATTAACTCCAACATCCTCATGGGGAAAATAAAAGTGCTCACTTCTATAATGGATTATCCCTTCAAGAGATACAGTGAAACAAACAGGAATTGTAAAATGAACTATGAAGTTTCCTTGACCATTCAGGATCATACAAAAGAAATGGATACACCAGTTTGTTGAACATCCTGTGGGAACAAAATAATCTATCAGATCCTCATCGGAGTGATTTGGTGTTGGCTACCATGTTAAACTGAAGTATTTTATGTTTTTTGCCTAATGTCTTGGGAGTGCCTGTGTCAGGACAGCACTGTGATGTGTGTTCTGTAAGAAGAGATTATCTACATGTTTTTTATTTTCTGCCTTTACAAAGAGATGTGTGAATTCTGAGTGACTGAACATGGCAACAATAGAGTTAAAACTGTACATGTGATTAGTATTTCCAGTTTAAAAATTCTTAACAACTAATCTTTCCCTCTGAAAGTAAAAAAAAAAATACTGTAATAATGAAGAAAATACATAATTATGCTTCATTTCCTTCAATTTGGTACTCTTATCTTTACATCTCAATGCATCAGTGATACAACTGGATGATTACCTGGTTGTAAGTGATTGTCTGCTATCTAAGTCACTATAGGGTTAAAATTCGGACTGTCTAAGACTGGGTCAGTTCAGAGTTCCATGGGAACTGAAATCTGAAGCTGAAATTTCAAACATGTGATGCAACAAACTGTTGAATCTCCAGTCCCTTGGTAGGTTGCAAAATATACTAAGGAAGACAAAGTGCCACATCTGACTGGATTCAGCATGACTGCACTACATTGCTGACAGCGAAACTCCTATTTCAGCTGTAGCTGATCCAGTGAATCAGTATGTGATCTGTAGAAATTATATTAAAGAACATTAGGAAGATTCACCATAGCCTTATCCTTTACTTTAAAAATCATAATCATAGGTGGTTTTTAGGAGTCTAGGACTGTTATACTGTACTAAAGGCACAAGAAAATCTTGATTAAAAAAATCTATTGTATCATTAAAGATACAATTTCAGACTTTAACATTTAAGGTAATGGAAGACTGAAAGTTTGCTCAACTTAGTCTGCTGAGAATTTTCTTCTTATTCATTGTGTATCAATTTTTGATTATCATTCTTATTCTGTCATTTATATATTTCTTTTAATCCTGCAACATGTTCTTCAGCTGGTGAGGTTTCTACAACCTCTGTTTAATCACCTAAGCTCCTTAGAGTTAGTAAATAGTAACCACAGGCTGAGGGCAAAGCAAGAAAAGGCTCCATAGTCAAAAGTAAGAATTGTTTATACCCAGGTGTTTGTGTGTGTGTGTGAGGGAAGAGCTGGGGCAGGGTCTGTGTGTGTGTGTGTAAATAAACACAGTAAGGCATACTTCATTTGTGGAATCCTATTCTTTCATTGAGAGGAAGTAATCAACAAAAAAAGTGTAATTATCAGACTAGCTTAGCTTCTCTTTTTTTCAACTGTATTGTGTATCTGCACCTGAGCGAACCCTTATCTCACCTCATCGAGGATACCTAAGCTGAGTATCAGTTTAACTTCAAAAATACAAACTGTTACTGCAATTAGTTCTACTCTAATTCAAGTGATGTCTGTCCTGTATATATTTTTGCTAATAGAAGTAGTACATCCATATCATTTGTAGAACATAAACAGGTTAAGGAGGAGGAAGCTCTGCAAACTACTCTAACTTCATGAAACACAAAGATAATTGCCCTAGGTACAAATTGCTTGTTAATTCTCTATTCTTTCATGACCAATCTCTGCTAAAGAAGCACTCCTTTTCAGCATTCACCTTTCACTTTAATATTATGGGAAGCATATTGCCATTGAACGTGAGTGCTGCTAACTCCTTCCACTTCAATAAAAATAAAATACAAAGAGTTGTTTATTTTTTCAGTATAGACTGTGTCATTACTTGATCTGTCCACTCTCTCGCTGGTCTATACTGCTTCTACCGTGAGAAATCAGTGTTTGTGAAGAAGTTGCACAGTCATTTGTAATTGCTTTACAATACAGTACATGTCAATAAATGTCTCTGAATGAAATTACTGATTCAAAGAGATAATTAAAATGTATGCCTATCTGGCCCCAGTTCCTGCCAGCTTTATGTAGCTAGTATGCCACCAGCATCTTTGTTATGTTTAGACAAAGAAACTCTATGTTGTATTAACAATGAAACTCTATTATTTTAACAATACTTAAAACAATTGATAAAATAAACATTTGGTCAAATCTGGAGAGTTACAATGCTCTTCTAATTCTGGTAAGGTGTATACAGTCTTACAATGGTTTATGTTACTAGAAAAGCATTATTTTATTGACTTCAAAAACAGCTTAGGCGTCATGTAATGCTAGATATTCTCTCAGAGAGAGAAAAATTAATTAGTGAGCAAAGGAAGCCAGCATGCTTATCATTTGATCAGGTCATTGACATAAGTGCTTCACACTTTTTTAAAGCCTAAAGCTGTCTTGTACACCTGCTCAGAGGTCTCATCAATTTTATTTGAGCAGGGTAGTTCTTTTAAGCTTGTCCAGGGAAAAAGGTGGCAATTGTGATTGGGAGGGAAAAAGAGAGAAAGATGTGTTGCAAGCTCTTTATCTTGATCTCACTGTTTGTTTTTGCACTGATGTATGTAATGAAACAAAGAGGATTTAATCGTGGCAAACAGAGGCCTATTGGCACCCAGAGGGATCTCATTTTCTCTCTTACAAGTCTATTTCGTTTCAGGTTGCAACATCTTCTTTTCAGCCTATCCACGAGGCCAGGTTCCTTACCTGGGGCTTAAAGTTGAGAGGCATGAAGCTCTTTTGTTTTGACAGGTGCTCTTTGCTACACATCAGCCTAGCATTGACAGCGCTAATACACAGAACAAACTTCAGATATGCTACCTATAACTGTAACTGTCACTACCAAAATTCTGTCTGTAATGAGTTTTATTAGTTTACTTCACTTTTAGTTCTTAGGATAAAGCAGTAAAAACAAATTGTGCCGATAGACGAGTGAGAAAAGTGGTTGTTTGTTATGCATTGCATGGATTTCTCCAGTTTCTATAAAACCTCTGGAGTAATGGGAATATCATAAACTAGTATGTAAGAATCAGATCATAACCTTTGGCAGCATAATATGTCTGCTGCAAGGCATTTCAAACATAAAGAAAATATGCAGAGGAAACTTAAAATAGTCTATAATTATCTGGCTTTTAAACTCTTCCAGAATGGAACATCCTTTTTTGCTGACCATCTGCCCTGAGCCTAACATACTATTTACACTTTTGATCCTTAATTGGTGGAATAGAAGGTCATTATAATATCAATAATAAAACCTCTTTAAGAAGGAAAAGTGGACATTCAGGCCTTGAAGTTGTGAAGCAGTATCCTATTCTCGCCTTGCCTTACCTCTCCATGCCTCCCTCCACTTGCCTTGCCTTGCCTTGTCTTCCCTGCCTTTCCCAGGACCCTCCATCACTTATATACTCCTAGGTATATCATAGATACAATTTGATGACTAAACTCCAAATAACCATCTTTATTTTATCAATTAAATTATGTGGAGGCGATGTACATGTTTTTCTCGTCTAGTTTAGAAAGAGATTTTAGGGCTCCCATTGTGGGGATAAAAAGCATGAAGAAGAGTATTGGGTATGGACAAAAGGCAGGAAAAAAGAAAAGAGAGAACTCAATGTAGGAAGACAATAAAAATTAAATCCAAGGAATAATGTAGCAATATCATTGGTAAACAATAATTCAATTACAATTTGTTTCATTTTTCTAGTGATTTCAATCCAGTTTTAGAAGGATGGTTACCTCAGAGGCTTGACTTTTGTTTGCTATTCTTTTCTTTGTACTTTGAAAAAAACACAAAAAACTGTGGAACCTCATAAAAACAAGAAGGCATCACTTCTCTGGAAACTATTTAGAACTCAGTGTATCTGAACTGTCTATAAGAGGTCAAAAATTCCAGTAACTTGGATTTGATGTCATCAAAGATTTTTATTTTTCCTCACTTCTAATTTTATCACATTGGTAACCTTTGAAAAAAGTTGACATTTCATTATTCCACTAAGACACTGTCTGAAAGGGATGTCTTGTCATCCCTATTTAAAATAATTATGAAAGAGTATGTAATAGAATCATTAAGGTTGGAAAAGTCCCCTAAGATCATCAAGTCCAACCATTAACACTGCCAAGTCCACAAAAACCAAGTCATTAAGGGACACATCTACATGTTTTTTGGACACTTCCAGGGATAGTAGCTTCACCACTTCCCTGAGGAGCCTATTCCAATGCTTGACCACACTTTGAGCGAAAAATTTTTCCTAATATTCAATCTGTGTATATATAGGATATCTATTGGATGTACAGTATATGTCTTTCTTAATCTTATCCCTTTTGAATAAACTTGCTCACCTACTATGGATAAAGCAATCATAAAAAATCTAAGTGCACCTGAAACGAGAGCGAAGCCTCACTTGTCAGAAATTGTAGGCTTTAGGCCTCAACTTTTTTTCTTAGAAAAGAATTTTTTTTTTTTAATCTGCCTGAGAAACCTGAGTTTTTTAACATCTGATGGGTTTTTTGGTTGGTTGTTTTTTTTTTTTCTTTTTTGTGTTTTGTTTGTTTGCATGTTTCTTGGAAGGTACTCCTGATTGTTTAAAACAAAATTCAACATAAGCAACTGTTTGAATGTAAAATATTTGATCAGTTTTATTTACAGCTTCCAAGACCTGCATTCATACAGATTCCTACAAGAGAGGAGGAGCCTTTATTAAGAGATGAAATTTGGAAGGGAAATTTTACCCATGACCACCAGTACAGTACTTGCCTGTGGCTGAACTCTCAGGAGACATTTAACTTAGTGCTGGCAAGTGCTCATCTCTTCATAGCACGTTTGCCCTATTTGTTTCACAACCCTTCCAGCTTTTTTAGAGGGCAATGAAATATTCAATTTGACTTGCCTAATTATAACCCTACTTTGAAGGAGTGTTGTATTAATCCCATATTCTAATTGGAAAAATGCAATTAATGTGTGAATCTATCAATGTATAGTTTCTGGAGCATAGACATTATAGATAATCACATCAGATTGCAAAATCTACCTTGATTTCAAGTCTAAGCTATGTTTCACTACTTTCACTCTTCAAATTTTATTCTAGGGACTGCAGGCACAAGACCTACAACTATAAGATATAATTGCTTTCAGCAGTGGACTGACTACTTGGTAGCAGAGTTTGCCTGCAAATTGCAGTAGGTGGAATGAGAAGCTTGCAGCTGATGAGGCATCCTGCTGAGGAAGACAGTCTTTCCCTGTCTTCCTGAAGACAGATGAATTTTCAAGATTTTCACAAATAGGGACAGATAAAGAGAAGGCATTACATTCAGGAAATTTGTTCTTTTTCCAGACCTTTATAATGTCCTCCATTTTATTTAGTAAAAAACAATCCCATCTTAAAAAGGGAGGACAAAACTTTTGCTACAAGGAAAGTTGATTGCATCATGTATTTGGCTTTTTGGCTCCTGAAGGGTTAAATTGTAAACCAGAGAGCTCACTTTTCATGGAGATTCTAGGACTTTAGGTGACAAAGGAGTTTGAATTTACTGCTGGGATAGGAAGTTGAATGGCAAGGTTCAGCTCTTATGAGGGAATCTAAGAGTAAGCCAAGAGCCATAAGGTTAAAGGGCAGTGCTCAGGCTTCCCATCAGTTCCAGAGACTCCAAACATTCAGGCATTCAGTGGCTGGATTCCCTCATGACATTCAGATGAATGGCCAGTAAGGATGCAGAAATAAAACTGGTCGTGCTTTCAACTCTGTGAAACTTGCACCCTCCATTCATTTAAATGGACGTAATAATCAAAGAATAATTCTACTAAAAGCGATAGGCAGAAAAATTAAAAAGAAAAACTTACTTTCTCAAGTGTCTTTGAGCATAATTCCCCATGTGTTGAACTGCAAGCAAAAATGCAGATAAACCCAGTGCATGCTCTGAGAGCTCCCACTCAATTGTATCTTTTGCCATGGATGTGTTCACTAAGGTATATTTTGCACTAAATATAGCTTTTTAAAGGACATAGCTTACCAGAGCTTTTCATAACATGTAGTTTAGAGGGTTTGCTGAAGCTCAGAGAGAACAAGCTTTACTAAGCTACAACGATAAGACTAGAAATTAGGAAAGATGAGAGCTGTTGCAGCAATCATTCTGCAGTAGAAAGACTGATTAATACTATAATGCTTATTAATGACTCCAAGCATATAGGCAATAGGCATTGTGTGCTGCTTTAGGATGAGAAATGTATTCTGAGTTCTGGTTGTTTACAAAGACCATGCACATTTCTTTATTTCTCTTTTCACTGTAGGTAACAAAAAGGTGAGAACATCTTTGTTCACAATTCCATATGCTTATCCAACTGCTGAATTTTTCCCCAGTTCCTTAATTTTTGACAGGAGACTCCACAACCTCTCTGCGCAGTCTGTTCCAGTGCTCTGTCACTCTCAATGTAAAGTTTTTCTCCATGGTCAGACAGAAGTCCCAGTGCTCTGTCACCCTCAATGTAAAGAAGTTTTTCCTCATATTCAACAGAACTCGCTGTGTTTCAGTTTGTGCCCCTTTTCCCTTGTTCTGTTGCTGGGCACCACTGAAAAGAGTCTGTCCCCATCCTTTTGACACCTGCTTTTAATATACTCATATGTATATTATGTATATATGATAAGTTCTCTTCTTGGCCTTCTCTTCTCCAGGCTGAACAGGTCCAGCTCCGTCATGCTTTCAAGATGCTCCCATCCCCTAAATCATCTTCATAGCCCTTCACTTCACTCTCTTGAGGAGCTCTAGGTCTTTCGTGAACTGGGGAGCTCAAAACCAGACACAATACTCCACATGTGGCCTCACCAGGGCTGAGGAGAGGGTTAGAATCAACTCCTTCTCTGTTCTGGTAGAGGAACTAAGGTTTCATATCTAGATCTTACATGGGCATGAGCAAGCTTCAAGAAAATTGTATGCAATCTTTCTTACAACAGCATTTTCATCACATTTTTTAGTGCAGAGTAATCGACTACCCCCTACGTGTTTTCATGGTCTGACTTCTTTACAATAATACATATACACAGCTCCCGTCCTAACCACACCAGAAAGTAAAAATTTGAACCCTGGTTTTCTTTTCTTTATTCAGGCCTCTAGAAGTTCACCATGAAACCAATGAACAAGTGATAACCTAGGCATTTTAACCATGCCTAGAGAGGCTTCTATGCCAGAGTTTGACTGTCTTATAACAGCTTATTGCAATGGTTGTAAAAATCTATTTTTGAGTGTTTCTGGTTGCATTTGCAGAAGACAAAAGATTTATTCATAATATCATATGCTGTGGCATATGAGAAACACAAGTTTGACAACAGATATTGGTAACAAGGGATTTTTTTGTTCACTTTTTTTGGCAGGAAGTGATAGGGGAGACACCAAAAAAAAAAAAAAGAAAGAAAAAAGAAAAAGAAAAAAATCTGTAAACACCAGATCTATATAATGAATCTTTTAAACCAAGGTATGTGAAATTTAGCTCTCTGGGTGCTGAAGCAATACATATAAGACTAGTTACTATGATTCACAAAGAGCCATCTTGCCATTTAAGTAACTTTCAGCTTCAACAGCTGTTTTGATTCATAATCTGTGCTGTAGAAAGGTTTATTTTAAAATACCAAGCAGGGGACAGGGCATTCAAACATCAATTACTTAACCGAGAGGATTCAAAACCTGAAGTGCTTGAAACTGAAATGAAACACATGGCAAATATTTTGCTTCCTGTCACATAAGAGATTCGATCCTGCAAGCTGTGTGAGTGCAAAGCTCCAGTTCGTCTGCAGTCAACAGGTGAAATTCTGACATTGTTGTGATCAACCAAAATCTTTCCTTCACCTTCCACAAGACCAATTTGACCACAGGGATGTTCTCTGAGCAGGGTAGGGTAAGATCATTTTAAATTGGGTTCCCTACAGGCTTGTAAATATAAAATCATTTAATGATATTCTTTAGAGACTTTGAAAGACTGACAAAAATGTCATACCTTCAGTCAATGCGAATTGAATATTTGCATTTGGCTGTTGCAGCTGTGACTAGAGCCAGTCCACATCAGCCTTTCTCTGACACTTTGCACTCAGGTCTTCATGCGACTTAGTGGCAGTAATACATGTGGTTATGTATTATATCACTATATCCTTTCAATCCCATTTCCAAATATATATACATACCTATCAGGGAAGAAAATGTTGGCCGGTAATTATTAGTCTCTTCCTGTGTTTGGTGAGTCCTGATCTGCCAGCCCAAGCAAATAAGTCACCAGTGATACAGCATGCAGGACACTTTCACCATGCCTGGGATCACTGACATGAGAGGACTGCCTGGATAAATGATTTGTGGAATTGTGCTCAGACAACACCTGGAATTGCTGAAGCATTCAAACAAACAGATGGTTGAGAGGAACTTGTACGTGGCACTCAAATTATTTTGTTAATGGTGCCATCTCCTGGTAGCAATTTGCTAAACTCATCTTTGTCCCCACAAATTTCTTACACTTTCTATTCTAATATCATAAGACTGAAGAGAGGTAAACAAAATACTTTAGATTGCTTTGTATGCCAATGTTGGTTTCATTAGTTAATAAGGAACATTCAGGTAGGAAACAAGCTTTTAATTAAACAGCAGTGTATTTTAGAACAGAATTCTCAGGATATAGACCCAGTGCTTTTGGAAAAGATTCTATTTTTTTCCCACTCAAGTTGTTTTCATTTATTTCTTTCCGAAGTATCAAACAATATACATCCAAGTTAGATGATACCGGCAGAGAGCAATGGGTCTGCAAACCAGTGCAGGTCCTAAACCACCACATTTTGGGGAAGCAATCATGCAGTTCAGAATATTTGACAAATGGACAAAGGAACTGTACACTGGAAGGCACTGATGGCACACCTAATTCAGTAAGAAATACGTCTTCAGATTCTGAACGGGACTAGTAATGTCTGAATGCCATGTTCAGAGCCTTTTAAGGCCTCACTTTTCAGAAGATCTAGGAAATAAAGTGTGGTTGAACTTGGAAATACTAAGATATCACAGTGGAACAAATTATATATCCAAGTAATGGATCTAATTCCGTAATACTACACTGAGCAAAAATGTTTTCCTGAACTTAGCCAATAATTTCTTTCACTGATACAGGGAGATTAGTACTTTTGCATTGTGGCAAAGATACTGTAAACTTATTTTCTCTAGTTCTTTTTCTGTTCTGGTCTTACCACAGACTATGCTCTTACTGTGAAAAAAGATGCTTAACCGAGATACATCTCAATGTTTTTTATCAACAGAAAGAATTTGTAGCAGGATCGATGGTGGTTTGGTCTTCACAAGACTTCTGTAAAGGTCAATAAAATAAAGTTCTGTGAAGTGCTTCTACACTATAAAGTTCAGAACCACACAGTAGCTAACCTAATTTGTAATACAGTTCCTGTAAATGGGTAAATTTCTAAGTGATGATGAATTTGGCCTTTATTGTACTTAGATTTGATACAGGAATTTCTCTAGGATGACAGGGTAGCTATCTTTGCAGAAACATACAGTCTCCTGGATGTATGGATAACAAGGAGGAATGGACATGGGTTCTGTGTAAGGACTTCACTGCTGCAGATTCCAGTCTGATGTAATATTTCTTTTTCTTCACATTTCTATGCTCAGAAACCAGCATCAAATTTACTCTACCCTGTTCTTGAATATTGTTATACCCCAAAGTTTAATCAGCCAAACCCTCTGTCTTTTTGATTGGAGGAAAGCAGTCTTGCATTTTAATTTGCCACATACTTGCCCATATGTTTCCATCCTGTTGCAATGTAGCATCTTCTCAATCTTCTCGGCCAAAGAGAAGAAGGAGATGCAAAGGTAATCCTGTACCAAACTGGACACTTCAGGACTGCAGCTGATTTACCCAGACAGTGTAAATACCTTCTAGCAGGAACATTTTGCTGGAAGTAGGTCTTATTCAATAAATACATAAAGGAGCCCAACCGTGGCCAGTTTTGGGAGCACTCATGTGATTGCTGGAAGATATTCCAGAAGAAGCATGCTGGAAGATATTCCAGAAGAGACTATTTCTATTGCCGTGTGATGCCTGATGTGCAGACAAAATGAAGTAGTAGCAAGGGAAATAGGGACAATGTTGCCACAAGTGGTGTGTGGATTACAACAGAACAATTTGCAAGGGAGTGGAGAACTGAACTGCACACCTACTAGGAAAGGTCAGATTATGTAAGTGGCAGAATTTTTACTTGGGGGAACTCCAACAGTAGACAGCTACACACTAAACTAATCAATACCGATAAGTATCTAGGTGTTTGTGCAAAAAACTTAGCTGAAGAGAGACTTTCAAAACACATACTTAGGGGGACATTACAGTCAAAATGGTGAATCTCTAGATCACAAAAAGTGATCTCTAGATCACTTTGATCTAGAGATAAAAACACTGCATTTACCTTCTGTGGATGGAATTAAATGAGATTAACTTTTACTCTCATGAGTACATCTTTTCTTTGCCCAAATTTTCTAAGGAACTTTCAGAATCTTATTTATATTCAAATTGTTTAAAGATTTTTTTTTTAACACAAGCTAACCTTTTTACTTCATAGACACTCTTTGCCTAATGTTAATTATCCATTAAAGGGCTAACCATTTCAATGAATTTATTTGACTTATGTATCTTACTAGTGTCTTATTGATTAATGCTTTTGAACTGAAAGTGGGACATTCAGCAATCTCCCTATGCATCATTATTTTATAATTTAGCTGGAAGTGGCTGCCTGTTAGTTGGTTGTCAACACTGCTCTGTGAACTCTGCTGACTGGAAGCTGCCAGAAGTACAATATCGATTCCTAGCTGTTGACATCTGCTTCTATATCTAAAAATAAGTTATTTCTTTGGTATGCAAATGGCAGGCAGAGGGGAACGTTATTGTTCTGAAACAGACTAATTAGCAGCGGCAGAAACTCCGAAACATTCTGACATCAGACAGAGGAGACTTAGTACCTACCTTATCATGAATTACTGCGTTTTCACATTAAAAGTATCACAGTAGGCTGGCATGTCACATACTTCCTGTGTGCCTAAGGCTTTGTAAAAACAGAGTGATCACTGATTAATGTTGAGAAAAGCCTCGGGCCTTACGATGCCTGCGAGCTGAGGAGCTCCCTGCGGCGGTCCCACGGGTGGCCGGTAGGTGGCGAGGCACGCGAGCGGGACCGCGGCGGGACCCCGAGAGTTGGAATGCGAAGTCTCCTGCGAGGGATGTCCCAGGGAATTTCACCGTTTCCATTTTTCTCTAAGGACGACGCCTTACTGAATATTACAGTTTAAAAACATAAAGCCTGCACTGAGCTGGAAATAAAAAGTTGTTAATAAGCATCTACGACCCCCCTCCCCCCCCAAAAAAAGTCCAAAAGTATGAAAAGATATTGGATATTGAACAAAATCACACAACCTCTTATTTTACAATTATCATGCAAATCAGATAACACAAGGTAATGGTTACTGGATGGCTCAGAAAATTGGCAATGCCCTGGTATTTTTGTCTTTGATCGCTGGTTTGAGTTCAATCTAGAATGGTAATATTACCCACTTGGCTCAAAAGAGATTGCTTTGGTGGTTTCAAGCAAATTCATGATTGCTCACATCATAAAATGATGACAGCTACTTGGCAAAGTGATTTGAAAGGGAGGCTAAGGCTTTGTTGGAACAGTAAAGTTGGGCTATTTATGAGGATTTAGTTGAAGTGATATTATTGTCTGGATCTAGTCATACTTGTACACCTCTTTCTGCTTAAGTAGGGATTTAACCAATATAGTTATAAGATACTTCTGTACTCATAAATATGTCTACTCTAGAACCTGTGCCAATATAATTTTACTGAAAAATGCCCTAGCTTAGTCAAAAAAAGAGTACAAATATTGAGAGAGGATTACAGTAATAAATTACTAATTTCATCACCCTTAAGACTATGAATGCATGAATAAGTCTGCTCAAAACAAATTAGACAGAGTATGTCAACCATGGTTTTAAATACTTGTGATAGGAGAGTTAATAGGCATGAAAAATACTGCAGCATTTATAGTACTAGTCTGGCATCCTCTGCACTACCTAGCCTTCCCACTCTGTTGTCTCCTTCCCAGAATCGTGGAGTTCTTATCTTCATATGCTGTCTGTTATAAGAGTGCAAGAGCTGATGGGCAGTCTTCTTCCTTCTGTTCAAAAGCTGCCTGAGCCTCCTTTCAAGCAAAAGCATCTAGATTACAGTAGATCTGGAAACAGCTGAGGTACGTGACATGCAAAAGGCACTGGGCAGATGCAAGGGCAAAGGGCCTAGGGGCTTTTAAAGGAAGGGCAGGGAGTGTTCCCTGCCCTAGGCACTGGAGCCTTAGCCACAAGCTGCTTCTGAGGACAGGCAAAATCAGTTTTGCCTGGGAGGTTGGGAAAAAAGAAGCAGAAGAAATTACATTTCCAGTACAGTCACTGACACCTCTCTCCTTTTGATCAAAAGACTAAATTATACCATGCAACCAATGCTTTTTTTTTTCCATACAGCACTGTGAAGGATTTAAGTACTATCACCAGTCAGTGACAGATCTGTTTCTTTGTGTGTGCATTCTTTATTACACTGAGCTCCACGCTTTGTACAGGGATAGGAGATGCACAGGTGCAGTTTAATCTAACATACTGTGAAACTGTATTCTACTTTGTCACAATACTTTGTTAGCAATAGGCTAAGAGATTTGTGCTAAACAAGGTTGAAAACCCATCGATCTGCCATGACTAACTAAACATACAATGCCATGAGCAAAAGTGGCCAGGTTAGAAACCTCAGCAGTCCTTAATTACCCACTGAATACCTTAAATCCTATTTCAAAAGAAACAGGAAGCCCGAGACACCTAGAAACCCTCAAGGATTCATGCTTGAAAGCATAATTCACTTTTGAGAAATGCAGTTAAGCACTCTGACCCATGACTTCTGGCAAACCCAGTTACAGTAGTGGAATGCCCTCACCCTCTCTCCTGCCCCTTTTCCAGATGGCAGAGCTGGCAGAACAGAGCACCACAGCTGTAATTCACAATTGGACAAATTAACTCAAATATTAAGATAAAAATTGTGCTTAGATGCTTCTGAGTGTCAATTAGAAAAGTTGAAATATTGTTTTTCCTCTGTTATAAGGCCAACAGCAAACAGCTGAAAACTGAGACAGTAACATCTTAAACTGCTGTAGTTGTTTACTTGGTAAATGTGAGCCAGGCCCCTCAAGTCAATTTTTATTTTTTTTTGGTAAGAATATGTCAGTTAAGTTTCCACGTATTAAATTCAGTGACCTAACTGCTCAAATAACTCATGTTTTTATATGCCTGAGTCAAGGGAGGAACCAGAACGAACGAATTGCTTTTCAAAGGGTAGTTATTAGGAATCTCTGAAAAATCAGTCCCCACTAAAAGTGTGAGAGGTCATTATCACTATGTCACTATTCATTTTGGAAGTTATATAGGAATCTATTTAAGATACAGCTGTCAAATGTATCATAATTTTATATTGAAAAATAGTTTGATAGAAATACTTCAACAGAATCTGCCAATTTTTATCCAACTTTGGCAGCATACACATGCTTACAAATTTCGGCATTCGCCTTAAAGGCACATTTTCATCCTATTTTCCTTGTAGCTCCCCTGGTTGGCATCCTGCCTGGCAGACTTCTGCAGCATGAGGCCTCAGGTTCTCCAAGCTCATAGCAGAGATTGCCTTAGTTTAGGACCTCAGCACTTGGACGCCCAAGAAAAACGTTTCAGTTCATGGGACCTTTCAGAAGAGCAAGTTTTCAGTCTGAAACTGAAGCAGACTTTTATTAAACCCCAGGAATGTGAGAATTTTGGTTCAGATGCCATAGGTCTGGTGAGGCAGAAGATGGCCCGTGCAATATGTGATGGGCTTCCTTTGTTGAATAAATTATGGCCTATTTTTCTAGGGGGGAAAAATTGTTTCTCTGTGAAAGTGCTAAGTTTAGCAAAGTTTGAGGTGCTGAACAATTATAGGTACTGGGCGCTGGAGTATCTGCATGAAGCAGAGTTTTTCCAGGACGTCAATATTTTAGTAGACCTAGCTGAATAATACTGCACCATAATCCATAATTACTCAACTCCGATTTTTCACCCTATGTCTTACAGACTGAAGTATTATATGGGGGTTAAGCTGCCTAGTAATTTAATCTTAAAATTTCCCTAGTAATTTTTTTCTTTTCCTTTCTCCCTAATTTCATAGGATGTCAAGTATCTGTTCCTATTAATCCAATAAGGGTTTGGGGTTTTTTTCAGCTTGTTAGCATTTTCCGTGTCACCTCTATGACCTCATTGTCCACAATAAATTCAGGCGTGCAGAAGAGGTGTTCATTTATCCAAAAAATGTAAAATAAATAACCTGCTTTGTTTAACCTCTCAAACAAAAAAGACCATTATTAACACAAAATCCAGATGGCTATTGCCTTGGCACAAGGACAGGATTTACAATTTTCTAACTCCTGGACAGGTGAGACTCTAGGAAGGCTTTTCAGGAGTGAGGTGTAGAGGGCTAAGAAGAGGAAGAAGGGGATGGTAGAACACCCAACTACTTTTGAAGAGATCCGACTGAGAAAAAGGAGGTCTTATGTAGTATCAGAGACAATTGGAGAAAAGGCATACTGACAGGAGTTCCCTTCCACCCATGTGAAGGTGTGGACATTTGAATGGATGGATGGTCCCATGTGGTTGAGCAGCTGCACAGCAGTTGAGCTGTACAAACTGCAAAAGCGCATGGTTTTTGCTCACCTTGTTCATTTAGTTAAACTGCCTGGATAAGACACTGGATAAACAAAGTGCCTCTGAATGACTAAAGATGGTAGAAGTGAAAATAGCAACATAAATCAGAAATTCTGGCTTCCAAGTGTGTGTAAGTTACTTCTCTGTACTCCACATCTAAGTTTTGACACAATAAACCCACCTAACACGGGTACCGGTATGACTACCTACATGATTATCTGTAAACACATGCTTGATACGTATAGGATATGGCACAGCCCAGCAGAAAAGGAAATACCATCAACAGATCCTCAGGTCAATATTTATGTGCAGCATAACCACTACTGGTTTTGCTTCCATGATGCATGTGCACGAACTGTTGGCCTAATGTAAAATGGTAAAGGCCATGGAAACATTACCATAGAGTAGCCCGAGTAAAGCAAGCAAGGACAACACAGTCCCACATTTGCTTCAGTACACTTTGGTGCTGATGAATCTGAAAAAGTAAATTTCCATTTAGGCTTTGAGTTAGGAATCAGTGAATTCATCTGTCTGGCTGAAATGCAAACAGTTCAGATGTCACAGTGCAACATTTTTGAACAGAAGCAGGGAAAATTTTAATTTATTATATTGGGTAATGGTACATTCTTTTTTTGAAAAGAAATGAGTATTTGCGCAACAAGTTCCTTAAAGTGATGAAGCAAGCTTCAGCGCTCCGTAAAACCCCAAAACAGGCATGGAGAGCAAGAAAATGTAATTAAACAAGAATTCCTTGGAAATCATATTTAGCAGCTAGTCAGAAAGTTTCTCAAGGTAGTAATTTATTCATACTTTTGTCTCTGTTCTGTTGGCAAAGTTTATCAGAAGTGCTCCATGAGAGTAAATAAGTTTATTAACATAAGTCTGTGCTTAGCAAACCCATGCACATGCAAACTGTTGTCATGGCAGAAGTCAGCAGATGTTAGGGTTTAGTATAAGTACTCATGTTGTTCCTTCATTTAAACTTCCAGTGATTTCATTTTTGTCATCCATTTTCTTAGAGATGCTGTTGCAAGTTGCAGTGCTTTGCTTTCTCTTTTATCCCTTGACTGCTGTCCATGCTTGAGAACAGAGTGACAGTATGCTATTTGATATTTTTGAGAATGTATCTGTTGTTGAAATTACCTTTGCTCACGAGTTGGTACACTAATTGTAAATGAAAGCAAGCCACTAATAAAAATGTGACTTACCTAAATTGATCAGTATGAAAGCAGAGCTCTAAATCTCTGTTACTGGTTAATATAGAGGAATGAAACAACAAAATGAAGGCACTTTTGTGAAGTCCTGGATCCTCATGAACAGTCATGATATCAGCACCTGAACAAAGTCTGTATGATTCTGATAATTTTCCTAATTTCCATTTAGAAAAGTTAATTTGTCTTGACTCCTGCAATCCTTCTAGAATGCAATATAATCTTCACATATCCATGAATCCACCAGTGCACCTTTAAGTGGACTTTAACCATACACATGCATATATACTTTTACTGACAGAAATTTGATAATCAGCCCAAGTCTATTTTTATGTTTACTTTACAGTTGAAGATTAAGCATAAGGCTTGAAAGAAAAATAAACAATGGCCAGTGATTAGCCAAATTTTAGTCTTGTAGGAACATCCTGACTGAAAATACAGATATGGTAGAAAACACAGCATGGCAGAGTAGTCAACACATTTGAACTCGCCCAGCAAGAGCTGCTGCAGAACATGTCACAAGGCCAGTGTCATCACAGAGCTTCCTTCAGGGTAAAACTGAAATGGAAAAGGATTTTCTTTGGTAGTGGGAGTAGGGGAAGAAGGTGGGCAGGAGGGAGAAGAGGTTTATAAATCACTTTTCACAATACTTTTTAATTTTCTAATTTTTTTTTTTTTTAATAAGGGTGCTTTTTCTTCATTTCTTCTACAGTACACACTAGCTGTCCAGCAGGGGTGCAAAACACTAAGAAAAATTCTTCTGGTTTTAGTCATGTTATGTATCTGGCAAAAAATTTCCTCTGGACAAAGCTCTTCAACAAAGTATGGATTTATCTCCCAAAGAGCTCATGATTGTAACAAAGCTGAGATTTGATCAGTGGAGGTTTATCATATGTGGTTCTTATAATTGCATACTTCTGCCACTCATCCAATCTATCTTTACATTTTTAACCTCAGTCTTCAATATCTATATATCAACTGTTTTTTTCAGACAAAAATTCAGGCATAGAATAATTTTCAGCTTTTCACTCTTTACTCTGGCACGTGTTTTACAGTGCAGCCTGAACATTTCTCACTGTTAAAGCTAAATGGCTTAGCACTGGAACACTGTTAAAAATGGCAATTAGTATCTTTCAAGTTTTCAGGGGAAGAAAAGCAAGAAAGAGCTGCAGTGCCTCGTCAGTTCAGTGGAACTGACTGGAAAAGCAGAAGCAGCACACTTTTTTAAAAACTAAACTCCCATTAATGCATCCTCAACTTCCCCACTTCCTTAGTATGTTTCAAAACCAATTGAACTTAAAATTCAAAATCAGTCTAAATGGGTTCTTACAAAATATGTTTTCTAGGTTTGGAGGTTAGCTGGCAGATTTTCCTACCTACCTCCACATGGTCTTCTTAATAATGAACTCATTTTTTTTACCTACTTCTGATGCCATTCCAGGGATATTTTAAACAGAAAGTTTCATCAATGAACATATTTTAACAAGACTTTTATTGAAAACATACACAAAGTCAACACATTATTTCACTTCTGAATGTACATATTAGAGAATATTCATATTAGAGAAGAATATTTTAAGACAAAGAGGAAATACAACCGACAAGCTGCAGTTTACATTACTAAGGCATTAAGGCTTAAGAGCAGGTTATACTGTGTGTATGTGTATCTGCATCTGTATACACAAACACATACACACAGGTTATCTGTTTTGAAATTGTACAGTTCTATGCAAATCATTACTGTTTCCCTTTTCTATTCTTAGGACACTAAATAAAGCTTTTATCCAAATGGTAGAAGTTGTTCACAGAACAGCAGTTATAATCTACTCTTCAAGAGTTTGCTTACAATTACAATACTAACGATGCACAACAAAACCCCCAGATCTTCATGGGAAAGTTCTCTCTTACCAAAATGAGGCTCAAGTAAGAAAAATACTAGTTTGCAAAGGCACCGTGGAGACAGGTTTTAATACATTAAATACAACATGAATCATTCACAATAACAAGTTTAGTGTTTCTGGGAACTTTTGTAAATACAACACAGTTGGTCACACAAAAATGTTTCTGTTGATTTGTCTTGGCAACTCAGATATATCAACAGTGTAACAGCATAACAGCTTTGTTCCCATCTGACAGAAAATAATGGCAGTTCTGCAAGGCAAACGTTAAACCTGACCGTATGTATTTATTAATTCCACAGTGTTTTGACAGATTATAGGGGATGCAACTTAAAGGATGCTGACACGCTCACTGAGGGCTTTCATTTCTGTTTCTTCTAGCTTGGTGTTTTCATTATGGTTAGCACTTGGACTGATAAGGTGTGCTGGATACTGCAATCCATGTTCTCCTGAATACTGTTCCCATCGGGAGTCATCACTTTCATGGGTGATGTAACGTTCCCCCATTTTACATTCCAGTTCCCTTAAATCTAACCAGGTTTGGTAGTCCTGAAATAGAATAACACTATTAGTTTTAGATAAAATTACATTCCCTTCTGCTATAAATAGTATGCAGAGTGCTATTAACTCAGCTATCTAAGGGTCATCCCTATTGCTCCAGAATGGAAAAAAATCTTATAATACATAAACATGAAATCTGCCTAAAGATATAAATTTCGTCTTTAGAGGATTGTTTGAGAAATGAATTTTATTAACTCTGTCGTAAGTATAATACTGAGATGTCACAGGTTGTTTTGCAGAATGTATGGATATGTACAGATTGCCATAATGTCTAAATGAGGCATGGTGGTAAAGCGATTCCTCATCCTAGTCACAAGACAAACAAGGAAGAAGAAACATATTTAAATCATACATGTACATGCTAGTGATCTGTATCAGATAGTCAAGACAGCTCCTCCATCTCAGTATAATGATGCAGAACATAAATTCAGCTTGGGCTAGGAAAAAACCTCCTTGGGCAATTACTGGCATGCTCAAAGAAACATATACATCTAAACATCAACATACTTTGGAACTCCGTGTTGACAGTCAATGGTAAGGCTGGAAGCCTAGCCTGAGTCTCACAGTGTTTAGACCATCATGCACTGCAGCATCTGATCTATTTTACGTATATAACAAGTTCAATAATTTCTTTTCTTATTCCCACCCAAAGCGTACATTAAGATGCAGTAATAGAGCCAATCCTAGCCCCATGCAGACTAATCTCTCCTCACGATCCCGTATTCAGTTTTCTTTTTTCTCTGTCATCTTGTCCCAGTCACACAACCCTTACCACCTAGCCAAAGCACCACAAAGCCCAAACACTGTAAATGCATAAAAGCCTTCATCTGTATCTCACATCCTTTGGCCCATTTCTTACACAGTCATCCTCTCAGAGAACACCTCTAAGTCTCACTGCCCTGTACCACTGTTATCTTTCCTTAGCCTGCAAGTGGGGCTCTTCCAGAAAGAGGATTCATCCCATCCATGGTGCTAGAGCGCTGCTGCTGTACTGTCTCATCTTAGTTTACCTCCACTCATTATTGCACAGGCAATGAGGTGAAGGACCCTGTCCTGTCCTGTGAGACAGCCAGCATCCTTGCTGCAAACTGTAGTGCAGACCACCTCTGGTACCCAAAGACTCAGGCAAATGCATTATGCAGTGATTGCCAGAGAGAAGAGCAGTCTTGGAGGAAAAGACTAGAGAGCGAAAGGAAATCTGGGTGGATGAAAGTAACCCCAGGATAAATGTCCCTGGGGAAGGTGGGGTGCAGGGTGGGAGGTTACAACCCTTTCCCTCCTATACCAGCAGGTCACCATCTACTTTGAGAAACAGTAGCAGCTATAAGGTACTGGAGTAGGATTCAGTTTTCTATTTTGATAAAGATTCCTTTGAAATTGTGGATTACACATCTGATCTGTGCCATGCCTGCGCCACAGTTACTTTCCTGGATGCAAACATGGCTCCCCTGGGAGATCTGATAGGCTGGTGTACCAGTCTGGCCTCAGCCTGTCCTCATCCCCAGGGAGCAACCCAATGTCCTAGCTCCTCACTGAGCGTCTTAGGTCTTGAACTTGCAGTGATTTGGCTGCTGCCAGGACAAAACAATTACCAAACGGTGAGCACAAGACAGAGGCTGCTAGCATCTCAAAAATTCCTTGCATCTCCATTTTCAGTTGAAGAATTCAACTGAAGGTGGCTAATCTATTTTCCTGGAAAGCATACAACCCTCACTAGTTCTTCTGATCACTGTAAAGTAAAAGCTCATTGATTAGTTTGAATAAGAAAGGAATTAGGGTAAACTCCAGGCAATGATATAAGTCAAATGACTACAAGGGGTTTTTTTTATACACATAATTTTCTCAGTGGACAAATATGATAAAATATTTTTGTAGTGTATTTTGAAAGCATGAAACATTTTAGTATTGGAATCTAATACTATAGAAATTAATGAGAAACTATAGGCAAATTGATGAAGGAGCATGAGGTTCTCAGGATCTGAAAACATTTTCAGGTCTGCAGATTTTCTTAGATTCTACTGTGCTTAAAGATGAAGATGTTTTATGTGCACAGAGTCTGAAGGCATAAGTAAAAAATATAGAATTTGTAGAAATACCTGTAACCAGGGGTGACTTAAGGTTTTGTCCACACTGTAGCGCTTTCTCATTTTCACTTGCAGCAAATTATTTATGAGATCAATAGCTGAAAAGAAATAACATTCGAAAATGTTAAATAGAATTTTTTCAACTAGGACACACAAACAGAGAGCTATATAGACATGGCAGTTGTAAAAAGAGGGCACTTATCCTTTCTTACTCCAGCTTTTCACAAACGGCAGTCAATGCTGAAGTCCCTGAAGATACCCATGCAACCTTTCCTAATGGGATTACAACTGTTTTACTGAACAGTTGCCTGAAGATAATTCTTACTTGGTTGCTGCTCAAGTGTAAAAAACTGCATGTAAGTGAGAACTACAGTATTCAGGTACAGTTTAGTTCTTTCTCTAGGGTTCCTTCTGCCAAGAAAGTTTTGCCTCTTCATAAATAAGCATAAATAAATAAATAAGCAGAAATGCAACATGACTACTGTGAAGACTTAGGGCTTAAACTATCTGATACAATTTCATTAATGCTCCAAGTTTTAAAACTTAGGTGAAAAAAGAAATCAAACATGAGTTTCAACAGCAAAGAGACTTTGCTACTTTTTACCAGAAAATCACGCAATCCAAGAAATGCCACTTCTCATGCACAAGAGTTCTGTCTGAGTATCAGAAGTCAAGAGGCAAGTGATACATACCGGCACAGCAAAAAAAGAACAGTGCTGTGTAAAGCAAAGAAGAAGCTGGGAAGTTCAATACTGACACTATGACTGCTGGAATTAAAATACTTAAAGGACATGTGGAAAGTTTCCTGATTATTCTCACTATTTCAGCTTTCAAAAAAACCATCCTGTTCTCAGTGTCCTGACAGCCACTAACTTATAAAGTTTAGTCTGGCTTCAGTTTATGTATGTATCTTATGCAAGATTCATGTTGACTCAATTTTTGAATTTTAAAAGAATCATATAATTGTTTGATGATTAGGTTTTGAGTTGTACTGATTAAAAACACTGAAGATAAAAATTTGGAAGGTATTAACATTTAATTTGGACATACAACTTCAGTAGGATTCAGGGGACTATACTAGGACATCAACTGGTACAAAATTACATATTCTGTCTAGGAAAATAAAGCTGTTTTGAGGAGAGGGTAGAAACTACATTGTATTTTAAAGTAAATTTTATTCATTTTCACTAGAGACTGAGGGTTTTTTTTAAATCAGGTTTTAAAGTAATATTTTCAGATATTTTAGGAGCTTTATAAAATTTTATGGTAGTCCTCTGTAAAGTCAATAATTAAGTAAATGCAGAGCATTATGAAAGACCACCTATGGTCTCCACACCATCGTTGAGCATACAACAGATTATCACCAAGGAGGCAACCTGAATGAAAGTTCTGAGAGGACTGTGGAACCGCTTTTTCTAATACTTTTATGGGTTCCTGTTTATGTTCTATAATTTAAGGATAGTGTAAGCAGCCAGCTGAGGACTTATCAAGATAGAAAGTTTTTTAAAGGGAATAATTTCGTCAACTACTCCAGTAGAATGAGTATTGGTCATTTAGATTGGTGAATTCAGCAGAATCCCCTTTGGGGGATTGAAATGCAACTTTAGAAAGCTCTATATCCCTTTGATTTTAGGAAAGATGGCTCTTTAGTTTTATTTTACTAGAAAGAACCTCCAGAGTCAGGAGGTTCATGATTCTTATCTACTTATGCAAGTTTATTAATATGGCAAATAATTAACTGTAGTAAGGACAAAGTCACAATTTTCACTCTAAGTATCAAATTAACACAGTAATTGCTTTTCATAGGAATGACTGCTTTAACTCAATTAGGATGTGATCCGCCTAGAAACACAAAAGTTTACAGAATATCTGAAAACACTGTAATGAACATATTATTCATTTAGTCCTTCCCTGCAGTTTAGCTTACGTAAGTTATAGACAGGAAATCACCTTAAGAATATATAAAAAAGCAGTCCTAAATTAACAATATATTTATACTTGGTTCAGAATTTTTAAAGTACACCTATAATATTACCTACTCTTACTGTCATCATTGTAAAAATTTAAGCTGGTGGCACTAATATAGGAGGCCCAGGACTTCCTAGGCCCTGTAATTTTCTGAGAATATGTCTATTAACTAGAGGTATAATTTTTTCAGACACATAAATCCCCTTCCTCCTGCTGGTCAACACAGCTTTGTTGATAAATACCCTAGTGTACATGCAGTTATTTTAGCATAAAATAATCTTCAAGTGGCAGAGATTATTTTCAGGGACATGGATTCAGCTGTACCATCAAAAGAAATACTTGGCAATTCTGAACTGCACCTCTACAAGAGAGGTTTTCTAATACTAATCTATCCTAGTAAATGTGTAAGTAGAGCCAAGACCTTAGTTTTAACTGCTAGCTAAACATTTACAGAGGCAAAGAGCATCTTTGAGCTATAACATGCATTTGACCTCCTCATACTTAACGCTCGCTCATTCATGTGACTTTCTCATTAATGTGTGAAACAGAGTTTCTATTCGCATTATGCTGTAACAAGTCTGAATAAATATTGGCTTGGAGGCACCTGTGGTATTTATGACTCCAAAGCATTGTAACAGGCACACCATGATCAAATGTAATGCATGGGAGGAATTCCTTTGTTTCTTCCCAAATCATTTTAATAATATTAAGTAATGTGAAGAACCTAATCAATTATGTGCACATCACATAGTTCATCAGGCTAGTAGCAATAGCTGTGTTGGTAGCTGATGAAAAAAAACTGTGAGTACAATGACCTATGGAAATTCCACAGCAGAACAAAATACACCATGAAGAATCCAAAACTTGACATAGCAGGCTTGAGAACCATACAGTTCAGGAGAACAGCCACCACAGTGAAGACAAGCTAGGTAAAATATACTAAGAGGTAGAGAGACAAAATCCACCAGGGAGTTCTATCTCTATACTTAGCAGTATTTATTATTTGTAACCTGTAGCTAAGTTAAAATAAATCTTTTGAGATCATGCAAATTTGGTGGACTGGAAGGTCAAAGTTGGAAACAAAGAGTAAAGTTGTTGAAAACAGGTTTCATGTTTGAGAGACGTGAAATTTAAAGCTATAAAATAGGTAAGAATTCTGCAAGTAGATTTCTCTGTATCAGTATCTAGCAAAATTTCACAATGAAAACTGAATTAAGGTCAAACTGTCATACAGCAATTCAGTGAATTTGGAAATGTAACCTGACTTGACAATCACTGAAGGCAGAGCAAAAATAGTTGATTGGGCAATGGAACGCTGAATGGCTGTGACAAAACTTGGTTTTCTAAAACATACCCAAGGTCTACCACAAAAACTACTTATCTTCTCTAATGTCTTATAATTCTATTTAGATATGCAAACACAGCCTCAGTTTTTGGGGTGTATTCTTTCAAAAAAGTGAAGTAATCGGAAAAACATGTGAAAATGTAGCCACTTAGGTAAAAATCAGAATTCCCTATGGAGAAATCTGAGCACTACAAAAATTGAAGGGTCTTAGTTTTTGTAAGTTATATTTTAATGGAGAAAAGGACAGACAAAGCATTACACCAAAAAAAAGCTAGAATTTCTCAGCAGGAGTAGTTGATGAGATTAATCCAGAAGATATGACATCAGATAGGCATGTTATGGAGAGAAAAGACTCATAGTCAATGACTAGATCACATCAGAGAGTGGCAGAGAAGACAGAAGTGTTGATGGCAACTTAAAAACATGAGGCACTCAAAACTATTGGCCTCAAATAGATTCTCTGTCTTCTTTCTTGGCTTATGACTGTAGATTTTTATTTAAAGAATTGCTAGAAAATACTACAGAAAAAGGAATTATCAAGAAAAGTAACACAGACCACAATATTGTATACATGACACACTTTTCCAAAATACAACTTATTTCCATATGCTTTTTCTCTGAACCTGTTAAATTTCAAGTGTATTTTTATCATAACCATGCAGTTTAAACTTTTATGGGTCATGTGTTTTTACAAATCTATCCCCTCATCTGTGCAGTTTAAAATTTTAAAAGCTAATTTTACCTTAATACCAATGATTAAGGAACACATAAAGGGAATATTTAGGCTACTTTATCATTGTTTAGGTATGACCTTTCTCATTTTATTTTCTTTTAAGGTTTTGCTACCTTTTGCCTTCCAGCTCCCAAATTAACATGCTGCTGCTTGGCAGTTATCAGGAAAAGCATCTATTGTGCACTAAAACCAAAGTGGTGGTGAACACAGCATCATTCACTAATTTGTGCACTATCCATTAAATGTAAAGAAATATGTAATTTTTCCTTTCTGATTACAATCGTAATAGAAGAAAGATAGCAAAAACTAAGTTTAGCTATTCTTAAACTTTTTACATGAGCAATGGTCTGAAGATAGCACTGAAATTACTGTAGTTGCAAGTTTTACACATTTGGCTCTCTGAGCTACAGACACAGTCATGAGCAAGACACAAAAGGTTTGACTGCTGTTCTACTTTCCTTAGCATAAATTTTTGCAACAGGCATGTAAAAGTTCCTAACACTGCTTTCATTAGCCATTCTGTGACAAATTGTACGCCCTTTGATAAAATCATTAATGCACAGACGCTGGCAATACTGGTTGACGATCACTTCCCTTAATCTAAACTGAAAACTGCTTAACACGGTAAAAAACCCACAACTTTTGAAACATTTACAGTTCCAATAAAAGCATATACATAGAATTTCAATCAAATTAGTTCCTGCAGTTTAAGAAGCAGCTATCTCAGGTATATCAGCTACATGTATCTGCAATCCTAACTAGGTACATTTGTGAAATAAACTGCCCCCCTTCTATTGTTCTAGGGTGTCTGTCTTATCTGCCATCACTTGCTTGGCACTTCAAGCAGGATTGTTGATACAGACAGAAATAGGTTTGAATAAGTATTTTTCTTTTTTTTTCCCTTCTTTTTTTTTTTTGGGTTCCTTCTACTACTTCTCGCTTTTCTGCAACAGCATTTTTAGGATAATCGTATTATCAACATTCACAGCAACCAATACTAACATATTTCAGCAGTAAAAAACAAAGAAACAGTCATATATATTAGATTTTATATGTTCAGAGAATGTCTTTTTACTGGCATGCATAAATCAGAGAACAAATGAATTCTCTTAGATGGTGCCCTAGCTCTTCCAAGTTCACTGAATTCTCAGTTTTTGCCTGCTATTACTGAGGCATGTAGTATAGTCTCTGGATGAAGGTAGCAGTAACGTACCTAAATCTAGCTATAATGTACAATTCAAAGTCCATGGTTAAAGAATGCTTGGACCCAGCACTGCCTTTTGGTCATAAAGGAAGAAAGCAACTAGTAAAGGAGAAAGAACATTTACATTAGTTTTACTTATGGCAACCTTTTGAAAAATTGTTCCTATTTTTCAAATTTACGCTTTGAAAACATCTTTCTTACCTGCATTAAAGATAATATTTATGTTGACTTATTTTATCTGTGACAATGATACTTATCTAATCAATTCTGGTTTCAATTTTTTAATATTATAGCAGTGCAGTCAAATTTTGGTTGAAGCCTTCTGTGAAGACTGTCGTTGACTATTATGTGCTAAAATTCTCTTAAATATTTGCACGAGTTTTTAAATGTCAATAATTAAACTGCATTAACATTTTTCTTTTTTACAAGTTAAAATCACTTACACAATGTTGTTTTAATTTTAAAACAAAGAATAATGCTTCTTGGGAGAAAATACCTGTGTCTTCTTCAAGACAAACAGAAATGTCAATCACACCAGCTTCAAAGAAATAGACCAATCATTGTTCATTCACAAAGACCTTGCCAAATTCTGCAGCAGCATCATATTGCACATTGTGATACAACTCCCTTACAAGCTTGAGTAGAAGAACTTGTAGGTTATTATTACCAGCCTCTTGGGATAATATCATATAATTATGATACAGATTTCAAGGAAATAAACGAGAAACATACCGTGCCTTTAAAAGAAATCTATTCTCGATCTTCTCATAATGAAAAAAAAATTAAAAGTAATCGTAGTCATTAATGTTGAAATTTCTGTTGATAAATGCTTAATGATTAAGAATATTGGAAAAAAGAATAACAGGGAAAATATGGCAGGGAAAATCCAATTCAGTAGCTTAACTGTTAGGGAAGCTGCAAGAGGCTACAACAAGCTAAAGTAAGAATTTCAAGTGCATGAATGTAACCTGAGGGGATTGAAACTAATTCTCTGTCTGAATTTTTTAGATTTACAGAAGAGAAATTTATGAAACCTAGTGTCTTTAGCTTGAAATGAGATTCACATTACCATAGTTTACATTTAAATACACATACCTCTTCAAATTGTTTCTATTTGCAATGTTAAGTAAGCAACTTCATAAAACCTTTAAAATCATCTCTGTTTCTCCCTTAAATGTTTCAATTATTTGCAGTATTAATTAACGTGTCACTGTTCAGACTTGAAATCCAGAGTAATGTGTTAGGACACTGGGCACAAGTTTGCATTTTAACCATGCTGCACTGTCAGATGTAACAGAATCTGGGTAGAGCCAGCAGGTGCACAGGGCCCAGCTCTCTCACAAGCTGTGCAGGAGAGTGGGCCAGAGAAGCTGACATAAGAAAAACATTCCTTTATTTTCGCTAATTAATCTGGAATTTGAATTCAAATTTGAGCTCTAAAAATCAGTGTTGTCAAGTAATACTTGGACAGAAATCTTGACTCTATCTCCCTGTGTTTAACATAATGGAATCTCTTCAGACTTTTTTCAGGTTTTCATTTAGCACAACAGAGTGGTTCATCAGCTAGCAATTCAAATATGTAATAAAATCACAACGTATAAGACTTTAACTTAGTAATTTGTTGAAGGGGTTTTTCCCTCCCTTCTGCATGCTTGCAACCTTGTATCCATTGACTCTTAATGAAGGCTGCAATTCCACAAATGGAGAGGTAACGAACAAGTAGGTGAGTTTTCTGTAGGTGCTCTACCGAATCTTCACCTCTGAGTGTAAAAATTGATCTTCTGTCTACCACAGTGGAAACTTGTGGGAGACAATTTCTTGCAGCTTCCCCTGTGTTGATTGCTGTTTGCTTATCTCTAGCGACAGATAAAGCATTGCTGCCAACAGATTCTGTCAGCTTACATATCAAAGTGTGTGGAGGTTCAGGAGAACTTCAGTGTGTAATTGTGCAGATTTCTAGCTTTTTTTTTTCTCCCCCAACAGATTTCAAACTTCATCTGCCACCAAGATAAAATAACAAACAATGCTCTCAGAGCATTTTTCAGCTGAGAATCTCACATGGCTATTATATATTATAGTAAGCATTAGGCACAATGCTTTAAACTACACTTAACATGTATTTTAACATATCACCTGAAAAACAGAAAAACTGTACTGTAAATACCAAAAATTGCAAATGCTAGTATTGTAATACAATTTGGCACATATTAAAATTCCAAAAAAGATATAAGAATTTGATGTTTATAATGTTTCCTTCACTTTAGGACTTACAAAGCAATCCTGCAAAAATTACTGACATAAAAATAATGATTTAAAAAAAATCCTAAAGAAAATCAAGCTGCCCGAAAACGTTATGTACATGAAAATACTGGTGAAACCAGAACTGACAATTTTGTTAAATGCCCTACTTAGTTGTGTTTAGAGACACCTTCAATAGAATTTACCGATGTTAAAGATGTTGCCAGTGAACTAGTCACACTGTTCTTTAGTTCTCTGATGCCATTGACCTGAACTCCAGTTTCAAAAGTCTCACTGGTTATCTCCAAGCCTTTTCCCCCTGCAGAAAGTCTCTTCTATGACATTTTCTCACACTATTCCTGAAACCTCATCTACTTGGAATTGTTCAGTTTTATCTTCCCCGCACAAAGACTATCAGGATACAGCATCCTATTGAACCGAAACTAAATTACTGGGACAAGTAGAACAAGACAAAGACTGCAGAGGCAATAGAGCTGAATAATGAAGTACATAAGTAAATATATGCAATGGCAATTCCAGCAGCTGAGGCTCCCCACAGATTCTATAGCAATCTGATCTGTAGATGGTTATGTGCCTCCTTCAAAACCTCCTGGAAAGATCCCATGCTAGAGGATTATGCCATATGCAGTCTATACATGCTCTGTAGGAAATGTTTAAAGCAGCTAATAGCACAAAACAGAGACATTACATTATGGTAACTTGAAATTTCAATTTTTTTTTTCACTGTTATGTACAGGAAAAAAATATAAATGCAAAATACAACTACTTCATTTTTAGCTTTTATATAAAAACAGCCACAAACAGGGATTACCTTCATGAGAAATTTCTTTCCAAGGATTAGGTGGATACATGAAAGCAGCATTCTGGATTTGGTCATGTATGTCTTCATCTTCATTGAATGGAAAGGTACCACTGAGGCTTACATAAATGATGACACCCACTGACCACATATCCAGAGATCTGTTATAGCCTTTGTTTCTCAGCACTTCTGGAGCAAGGTAGGCTGGTGTTCCTACAACTGAACGCCTAAATGATTTCTCTCCAATGATTCGCGCAAAGCCAAAATCACAAAGTTTTACCTGTTTAATGAAAAATGCTAAAGTAAGACATAAATTACTTTTATTATTAAATACATAGTTGAGGAACTTTTATCATGGTTTAGTTGCAAAATGCATGTTCCTTTGAGCGGAGTATCTTATTTCACTGAGACATTTAGCGGCTTGAAACTTCCCACTTAACAATTCAGTATAGATCCTTCTCTTCCAATTATTGGTATTGATATTATCTAAAAATTATCAATAGTACTCATTTTGAACATGGGCAGTTGAAGATTATAGATGAACTCTGCAGATCAAAGGTAAGAGAAGCTGATAAAAATAACTTTTAATGAGAAATATGACCAGTTAGAGGGTATATTTAAATATCCTGCAATCTTCATGGCATTTAAATTCATAAAATGAAAGAAGAAGTTCTTGTTTTTCATGAACTCTACCCCAACTGTCAGAAAAATAACTTTCTGGAGCAAATCAACAAGCTAAGTAATTTGTTCTGTAATGGTGAGCAAATTAGAAACAATCATACAAGTAGCTATGTCACACTTGAAAATCCAGTTGAATATTTTAGGGAAACGACAAATGGCAACGATTTTCAAACACGATTTCTTAGTAAAGGGTTTTGAAGAAATAATTGGTTTTTTTTTCTTATCTAAAAATTCTGTGCAGACAGGTCACTAATCACTTTCTTGTTTATCCATAAACATTGCTAACACTAACTAATTTGAACAATTTATCTTAAGAAAAGGACAATTTCTACTTGCCTGTGGGAAAGGATCAGCTGATGCCAATAACACATTTTCTGGTTTGAGGTCACAATGAACAATATTTTTGAAATGAAGATGTCTTAAAGCAACAAGGATCTGTGAATAAACAAATCAAATTATACTTGTTTGTTTTATATTGTTTTACAGTATTTGAGACCAGAGAAGCAAGGGCTTATGTGAAGAAAAACAATACAACAAGAATGTACCTTTTACAGAAACATCAACAATTAAAAGAAAAAAACCACCAAAAGCAAAAATGTCAGCTATTATTTGCTGTGTCTCAAGTTTTCTTGATATTTCACTGCATGGAATATGATTTTTCCCTCTCCAAACAGTTTACATTATATACACTTTTAAAAACTGGGTTCTAAGTATTTGTTTACATTTTTTGTCCGTGGAATCTTTGAATGCAGAAACATTTGCAGAATGACCTTCCACACCTAAATTCAACTAAAAAGAAAAAATCACAGAAATATTATATGATCTAATTTAAGTGTTTTCTTGAGGAGAGAAAGAATAAAGAGTATTATGTATTTCTATTCTGTTACATACACAAGAATATGGCAACAGAGTGTAACAGATATCCATCGTTTTTGTGTGGCTTTAACTCCATTCCTTATGTTTGGTCAGGGGCTGGCAGAATTTGCCAGGTAATGGTGAGGAGGCTGAATGAACCTGGGAATAGATTCTAGAGCTTGCGGCAGTTTTTCCTATGGATGCCTGGAAACTAGGGAACCTGTTAAGTTCTACACCAAATAATAAACTTATAATAATAAACACCGTAACACTGATGTTCCTGCTCCTTTCTTTTTTCTGACTACTGAAGCACAGGCTGCTCTGACTCTGAGGTAGCTCACTACTCAATTGTGTATCTAAATTTAAACCAGTATTATGGACAGCTAAGGAAGCAATATGATAATACGACAACAGGAACCCCCCCAAACACCCAGATCAAATTGTAAACAGAAGCCGTAAAGGAAGCCAGACTCATTTAATCACAGGTAGCACTGAGATCCAATCTCAGCACAGAAAATAGGCGTACCAGCGCAGAGTACAAACTGCAATGGTTAGGTATGGGGCAGTTCAAGAAGCTCAAATTTCTTTTTGCAGGTCTTAAATGGTTTGCTTTTCAGTGCTTTCCAACCCTTTCTTGTGTTTCATTCTTCAAGCATATGAGAAACGGTAGCTTAATGTCCCTTCCGTCCAGCAGCCAACAGCTGTACATTTATCTAGTTCTAGGTCCTCTTAATGGTTTACTACCTACCAGATAATGTGCAGAAATGTACAGAAAGCTGTTTTACCATCCCTGATATTACAACTCAGGCTTTCATAAACCAGATAGGTAAAACACATCAAAAGCAAAAGATAAGAAACAGTGATCATAATTGAACTTAAATTTCCTTCTAGGTCTACAATTAATTTCTCACCTGAGTAATTAAAAACTTTGTTATTCTCTCCGGCAATCTGCCCTTTTCACTTGACAAGATCATCTCCAGCATGTCTCCATGGAGTTTTTCCATAACAACAAAGACTCTTTCCGGTGTCTCAAACATACACTCCAGATTTACAACCCCGGGATGATGAAGATTCTATTAAAGATAAATAAAGCACTAGATTTCCCAATATGATTGGTAGCTTTTATCACTACATAGCCAGACTTCAGATCCCCACCTAAACCAGACAATGCTTCAGTACTTCATAATTTAAACTGTATGCCTAAACTGTGGGCAACAGGCACAAAATTTCCCAGGATAATACAGAAGATTGTATGAACTTCAAATCAGTTTAACAAACATACGTTTTCCTTACTGTGCCTGGTGCTTAAAACTGCAGAAATTGTAACTCCGAATGTGACATTGACCATACATTTGTTCTTGGCTGTTTACGCAGATTAAGCAGCAAAGATACTAGTATTTTTTCAAAAAAATTAGTGATTATCAGTTAAAATAACTATATTATCTGGTATTTATGGAAATAAATAATGGAGTTAATACACTAAAAAAGAAAAGAAAAATTACCTGTAAAATTGCAACTTCATTTCGAAGTTGACTTTCCTGTTTAGTTGGAAATCTTAGTTTATCAATTATTTTAATGGCAACATCTCTTCCAGTTTTGCGATGTTTTCCTGTATTAATAGGACAAGAGGTCTCTATCAATTAACATGATTAATTATGAAAAGTGTTCCCCTTTCATGGATTGTACAAATGGTCACAACCAAGTAATTCTTAGAGCCCGTCTGCAGCTAATTCATTAAAAGTTTTCTGTCATTTCTCTTCTTTCTACCCTTTGACAACAGATCTTTTCTATTGTCACCTAAGAAAGCAGTTTAAACTTGGAAGAAACATACATATGGAAAGTCATCTCTGCACTTCAACAGTATAGATTTAAAGTTAATTTTCTCACATCTACATCAGCTGAAGATGCACTGTCTGCAACTGGCTAGTTGTCAGCTTAGTCCTTCACTGGTAGCTCCAGACTAGCAAATAATGAACTAAGTGATAGCCTTCAGGCATGTAAGTGCATGTCCCATGTTTATCAGAGAGTCAGAGATTCTTCAGTGAGAAATTTGTTAGTTCTCACTTAATACTGTCTCAAACAACAGCTGTACCTAAATACACCCTCAAAAAAGGGAGGAAAAAGATGGCAAAAATTACTTAGAAAAGGAAATGAGAAACAATTCTAACAAGCTACTGAAAAACAATAAAAAATACCTCAGTAGAACATGTCAAGAAAAACAGAAGGAAGAATAATTTTTTTTAATCCATTATAGCTCTCAAAAAGAACAACTTTCTGCACGTCACCATTTTCTTTATTACAACTTAGAGAGAATATGAAGCTATTGATATACACTGACCCACTACTGGGTAGAAAACTTCAAACTACAAAAAGACTTCATCAACATAAAACATAATCATTATTTAACATATAATGCTTTTATAAAACAACAGACAGCTAATTTCAGAGTCCAAATACTTTCACCATTCCAGAAAACTTCTATTCTAAGCACAACTGTGCAACACAGCAAAGCCTTACCTCCATAAACAATTCCAAACTGTCCTGATCCCAATACCTCATCCGGGAAGATTTGGTACACGGTGCTAATATCCTGTTTATATAAACATAACAAATATTAAGCCCCGAGGATATGGAAACAGAATTTGCTTTTTCTAGTGGAAAGTAGCATAGATTTACTACAGCACATTTCAAAATATATTATCTGTCAAAAAATTCAGGTGGGTTTTCTTACAAGCCATATTAACTGTAATTGCTACAAAAGCTGAAAAATTTTCAACAGGTTCACTGAGAGGGAGTTTCCTGTCTCAATGTTTCTTAGTGCCTTAACACAGGCTAAAGCATAAGCTGTTAGCAGACTCATCTGGGACACTTAAACATCAAATCTTGCAGCTCAGTTTTATTTTCCTGATATTTAACCAGCAGCATATACAACAAAGAGTAAAAGAATGCCTAGGAGTCGAAGATAAAGGCTGTCTTACTTCTTCTTAGGAAAGAAATGGACACATCCCTTGCAGGCAATTTTGTGACAACTACCAGAGCTGTCCCAAAGCTGCAGGGAGTATCTATTTTTTAGCTCTGCCCATGAGACAAAAAACAAGTAGTGTGACTGTTTCCCTTGACCACATATCCTGTGTCTAACTGTCCTCACATAAAAGAAATGCAGAGTTCTTTGCGTATTTGTAACAACACATGCAACACATACAACTCTTCCTTTGGATATAGTTTAATCTTCGTACAACAGAGAATATCTGATCTCTCAAATATGACAGAAAATGGTATCAAGGGTTGTGGTCAGCTTTATGAAGTTCAGTTGACAAATTCCATGAAAATAATTTCTATACCTCACTTTTCCATTTGCTAATTAACATCCTCCAAGGATCCATAGGTAAAGTCTGTGCTCAGTGAAATTACCCATATATAATTCTTGCATCTCAAGAAAAGGTGCCATGAAGATGATTTTTGTCAAAAGTTAGCAAAGCTAATTGTTAAATTTCTGCAAAGTAAGTGAGAAATGGCTGATGGGAACTCCTCTAACATTCCTCTTTGCAAAACAGATCAATGACTTTGCCAGCTTAATCATAGCATGTCTAGCACCAGCATCCAGAGAACACTCACCACATTTTCTTGAACTTGGCAGTTTGACACAGAAATACTGATGGATATATCCCCTGGGGAAGAAAGCAAAATATACTTTAGATTGCTGTGCTTTTAGTTCAAACGTGTAGTAATAGAAAATGACATTCACATTACATCAATATCTACTGACAGCTCTAGAAATTGTACCAATTAGGTCATCTTGTTCATCTACCAGCTAATATAAAATTACACCAGCCCACAAACACGTGACTTGAACAATCGTTTTGCAGTGTATGGAAAAACCAGAATTATACATTTCATTATTAATTTTTTAATGCTGGATTCTCATAATTCCCATTTATAAGCTCCTTACTGCTTTTCTCCATTCTATTCTGAGGCTTTGTACCTCATGCAAGTAATAACTACAACTAGAGTAAACTGTTTTTATTTAGTCGATTTAATTATAATTTTTATTTACAGAGTCATCTACAATGTATTCGATGCTATTCTGATGAAGGCAAATACACATTCAAATTAGACTGCATACTGTTACAAATAATACACATTTCAACTGGCTTAACAGACATTACTAAAACACATACTGGAAACAAAGTCTTGCACTTGTGCTTTAATAAAACAAACATCAGATCCAACCTCTACCAATTCGGAGCTTAGGATGTTGTCATAAACATTTTGGACTGCAAACCTACTGAGGGGTTCAGAAAAAGTTGAGAAAATACCTACTGCTAACTGTACTACACAAAGGCAACTTTGGTGAGGAAAGAATGCTTGTGTCTCCTACCTAGAATCCTGTTCATGCTGACTTTCATTTTCTTAGTAAATATTTCAGCTTTAATAAAACCAGTGTCCCTACTATAAATCCTGTATTACACACTGAAGGCACTTGCTACTACCCATCAGCACCAATCTCACTGCAGTAAGTAACATGAGTTACTTCTGCTTCATGTGGCTTATTCCCTTTCCTTAGGAAGAGACTGTTTTTTGGAATGGAATGTTTCAGTTACCTAGAAGCTTTTTACCATTGACGATTTGTTTTCAAATCTGTGTACTGCCATGTTTACATGAAAAAAAGCATGGACAAAGACATAGCCAAGTCTTACTTTGAGCAAAAGACAGAAGGTTGTAATCATTCTCACTCTCCACAGGAAACTGTTCTAAAGGTCTCAGACAACCTTAATTTTTTCACATATAACCCAAAAATAACTACTAACTTGCAAAAACATTTTTCAAACTTCCCAAGAGGGAGAGAAGACAGCTGTTATGCCCAGCACAGCATTTCAGGTGATTTGTTTAGCTACACTGTGCTCAAACCAGGGCCACTAGGCAACTAGTCTGACGGAAATGACATAACCGAATTTGACACTATTTTATGCAAGATCCCAGTAGAGAAAGCAAAGGACGTTGCTGATCTTGTCTGATATGTGAGCTGTTGTGCCTGGAGATGCAAAGCCACAGGCTGTCGTATTATTTGGTTTCTGAAGGGCTTGTGGTCTCATTAGCATTTTGTGCTGCATTAATAGCATCCAGATGTCAAGTGCTAAAGCGGGTGTATAGTGCAACAAAAGGTCTAGACCAAATTGTGTAGACATATCCAAATTCACTTTACACTGACTAGGCTGAGTAGAAGTAACAGAGCAGCCACAGATAGCACATGCCTAGAGGAATTGTTTGCTCTGTGCTACTTTATTATCAGTGCTCAAGCTACATTTAAACAAGTTTCACGTTTGGTTTACATAAACTGTCAACTTTGCCAGAGAATTACACAAAGGTATGTAAATTGGAGGCAATGGTATATTCAGTCCTTTTGTTCCTGAGCATCACACATGCCTTATGCTTAGAATAGCTGTTCTTCACACTTGAGCTCTTTTCATCTCAGCATGGGACAATGTTTCAGGCAGTTGTACAGCCACATGTGATGAAAGGGAGCATATCATCTATGCTGCAGTGACCTAAAGGGTGAAGAGCTGCTTCTGCAGATAGTTAGAAATAAAAATTACAGTCAGGGAAAAGATCTATCAATTCCAAACTGGAGCTCAGAAAACTTAATCACTCTGCACAAGGAGGCTGTTTCTCACATCAGCAATACAAATTTGAATGAAATGCCTTACTAATATCATAACTCTTTGCTCACTAACAAATCTGCACCTTGTACTAATACAGATGTCCTACTATAAACCGAAAACACATGGATGAGAAACTCTGGTGTTTAAAATAATATGCAGACAAGTAATAAGCCATGACAGGATAGCCTTTCCCAGCTGTGCAATACATCCTTTCAATGTGTGCAGAAGACTGAGCAATGTCATTTGTGATGCAACTTTACTCATCTGAAATGGAGGAAATGAATAAACTTACTGTGCAGGCTGGGTCCTGACCCAGTCGATGCCCCTTTAGGGATGACAGGCATCAGGGCGTGCTGTATTGCCATCTCCCACATTCGTGCCACGTCAATGCCAATGCCACTGCTGATAACACTGTTATTCAGCGGAATACTTGAGAGGTTTTCTATGTTTTCTCCAACATAATAGACTATATTTGCTGTGCTTATTTCAAAACAATGAGGATTGGCCCCTTGAGGCAGCAAAGTGAAAGTTTTTGCAGGTTCCAGAGACAAAATTTCAGACAATGGGATTTCCTAAAATGAAGAAAGTATTTTACTTCCTGTGTAAAGATTATCAACATATAAAACTAAAGCATGAACTTTATTTAAGTAATTGATGATATTAGCCATTGCTTTTTACCACATGCTTCTTCTACAAACAAAAAGGCTCTTGTAACCTGAAACTGTGACACAGAGGACTGTTGATGGTAAAATACTAAAGGTTTTTTTCCAAGACCTAGTAGAACTTCAATTATTTAATTGAACTTATCAAAGAGAGTAGTGAGGTTCCTTCAGAAAAAAAAACAAGATCATGCAGATATCAACAGAACTCCATTAGAAAATAAAACCCTGTTGACTTCTTGTATAAAAACTTTCCATTTCCATAACCTGTATTTTACAGGTCCTTTGCTAGCTGACATCTTTCTGATCAGAGACCTGCTTGTGAAAAGCAAAACTTATGCAGCTCAAATAATAAAATCCCCTCCATAGACAGAAGTTATACTACTAGTTTACTTTTAGCAATTCAGTCCTTATATTCCTCTGGTATAAAAAGAGATTGAAAAATATTCCTTACTTTGTAATACTTGCTTCCAGTATCATTTTGAAAAAGTGTAATGCATTTGCTGTCCAGCCTCCAGTAGTGTCGCTTCCTCTGCAATGAAAAGCAAGTGAAAAACAGTTCTAGCACTTTCCAAGTAAATTAATGAAATGTTCATTTCTCAAAAACACCACTGCCAAACTGTTTCACTTTAGTTTGAAGAGGTGTATTGTGAACGATAAAGATTCATTTGCTATTACAAGATTTTAATGAAGACTTTATAACTGAATTTAAGATTTATAGGGCCAAGCTCTTTTCTTTCGGTAATAGCTCTGTTAAAACTGTACAAGTTTTAAAAAGCTAAAATGTTATTTTGATGTCTGGATTACATTCAGAACAATTTGCTACCAGTATGCTCCTGAAATAATTAAAATTTCTTTTTGTATCACTTATAACACCCAGTTGGTTTTCGAAGGTCACATACTAACGGCTTTATTCCTGTTTTAGCAGGTCGGAATGAAAATAACTTTTTTCTATGCTAAATCTACTTTACAAAAGTCTCAAGTCAACTAGCAGTAAGGTATCTGGAAGACTGCAGCTGAAAGGTAAAAGTCACTTTACAGAACTCCTAATGTGTTAACATTATGTTTTACTTCCTTCAGAATGTCTATACATTTGGCTTCCTGTAATGCAACAGACATATTGAAATGGTTTTTGTATGTTTTAAGTGTCTCCTGTTCTTATAAACAGTGCCAGTCCTTAGTTACGACAAGAGTCAGGAGCTTAGGAATCACAAAACTGCAAAAAATGCCTCACATGAGTGACTGCAAATTACCAAAGTATTGTCAGAATTTGATTCTGTGCTATCATATAGTATGTACAGCAAGACAGGTTTTCCTTAACATTTCTTACCAGTGTGTCCTTGCTTGTATAGTGAACCATCCAACCCTCCTTCATTACTGTGCTACTTCTCCTTTTTGTGTGCTTCACAGACTGTACGATTCTCATTAATGGAATATTGTTGCTGGTTGAAGGGCTTAAGAATAAATCATTAAAGGCTTTTAAAAAGAAGGAAACTTTGGACAAAAAGAAAAAAACTCTTTTACAATAGAATATATATATATACACACATACACACACACAATATCAACATTTATTTTTATAATTGCTGGCAGACTAGGACTGCACACTATTTTGTTTTGCCATTCCAAGTATTATGAAAATGAAATATTATGAAGAAAAAAAGATAGCAATGCTACATTACAAGAATGTCAGAGACCTTCTGAAGGCTTACACACACTCTTCCAAAAATACTCCTCAAGATGAGCTACGAAAATGGGCAAATGACTAGGGCCTCACCTAGGCTATGGGAGCCATAGCTCAAGCCTGTGCTGTGTATGATTCAGACCAGTACTGGATCTTGAATCTCTCATAACCTCAGTAAACACTGTCCACCAGATTACTGTCCTGTGATCTTCCTTGGGTTCAAACACACAATGGCAATTTACAGAGTAGATAACCTTATCAGCTGCCCACCTGCACATGCCCTGGCCGGGCACAGCAGAGAATCTACTGGAACCTCTCAGAGAAAGAGGTTTAAGCTAGCACATTTTACCCATAAAGACTTAAAGCGAAACCCTATTGCACTGCCCTGTAGGGTATGCACACTGCAACTTTTCACCACTCAGCTGACACACAGCAAGTCAGGGAGGCAGGGGAACGTGACAGTATGTCTGACAGCACCATCAGACCAAAACTGGTAGTAACCAGATGCAACGAAGCCCATCTTCCTTGCTGTTAGAGTTAACAATTCCTAAAGCAGATTCTGTGTAGTGGAATACGGACTCAATCTACTTCAAACCTAAACATGAATGCTTTTAATGAAGTTATTTCTGGCAGAACTTTAAACAGTGATGTTGCATTGTATGTGAATACAGAGTACATAAAGAGCTCATGTATTCTGCCCTGCTGGCAAAGCTATCAGTGCAACAACTCCAACAAAAAAAGGTTGAAACTGCTTAGGAAAAGAATAATATGTTAAGTTTTCACAGTTGTTGTGACTGTGGATGTCTGCAGATGGCCCTGCTTCACTGTAATGCATCCTGGAAATAAGAAATGTTTTATGAATTGGTAGTTTCCCATCAAAACGCAAAAAATGTGCTGTTTTAAAGTGTCATTAAGTCTGTAACATAAAGTTAACATCTCTTTTTTGCCTAAAAATGATCAAACTATCTGCCGCTATTCTTGTCGGTACTGATAAAAGGTTTACTTTTTGTCTTTTACAGATCATTTAAAAATATCCACGCATATGAAAACTACCCTTAGAAATAACTGGGGGAATGTATTACTGGAATATTCCTCAAATAGTAAAACGTGTTCCTTAATTATGAATTTTTCTTAGTATATCTGGGCATTTTTATTTTGAAAACCTGCAATGCTGTCCATTTAATACAATATGGATGTTTAAAATGTTCTATGACATTGATTTTGAGATATACGCACAGGCTTACATTCAAATAATACAAGATGTGTACAAATCATGTCTATGCAGATAAATATGACAGTAGTTCACCGCTGCAGGAAGTAAAACTGCATATTGTTGAAATGGATTGCTTTCTATTAGTGCAACAGATGTATCATAGTAACAGAGAACTAAGAAGAACATGCTACTGAAAGAGACTCCCAGTAAGCAAACTAAAAGAGGAAATTTCAGGTCAAAAGGACCTGTGAAAGAAAAATATTCTTTAATTCTTAAAGGTATAGATCCCTTGCATCAAGGAAATTACAGAAGAAATTACCTTAATTCATTTTAGGTTCCCTGACAATGAATAATCCCTACTTTTCCCCTACTATTCAGACAGTTCAAGTAAGCGAATAATGCTTTCTTCTCTTTAGGTGTTTCTGAGGAATGTCGCACAACTCAATTCCTATTTTCCTTCCTGAGAAATCATTTCAAAGCATTAATCTATTTTTTAACTTGCTTCAAATTACTACTTCAAGTTTGTCAAACTTTCCTTTTTTCTAAAGGCATCTAAAAATACAAACAAACAATTCATTTAGATCTGATATACCACAGCCACTTTTACACAAATTTTTTTTGGTTTATTTAAATGATCAGACACTGCACTATTAGTCGTGGCAAAGATGCTTTGGAAAATAAATAAGTAAAAAATAAATGAATAAATAATTTACTATCACTCATGCACCTATAGTTTCACATCATTTTCATATGAGAACAGACCTGTAACAACTATTTGTCCATCAATTTTCAAATGCTACTTCACCATGACAATAATTTCCAAGCTTCTCTTAAATTACTAATGCATATAATCAGTGAAGTAATCTCACTGAAATTTCAGAACCACCACATGATCAGTAGTACTCTCCCAGCCCATGTAGATTCCCGCCTGATCCCTAGACACAATACTTACAAATAAACACAAAAGAAGATGGAAGGTACACTCACTCCCCAGCTCACCTGATCATCCTGTTAGATTCATCGTGATCCAGATCAGCATCTTGCATTTCCCCATTGTCACTATGGCATCCTGTCATGGACATCTCTGAATCATGAGCCATAGATTCTTCCATGTCATCTATAAAACCACTGTTTCTTTCACTGTCATTGTCATCACTCCCTTCTTCCATGACCACATCAGACTCAGCCCCAGGACTGAGAAGATCTGCAATATAATTTCTGAAATTATTATCTGAAAACATACAATACCCCGATCACAACATCCTGGCATATTTTAAGCTTCCAAAAAACTCAGGCTCTCTTTGGAACTCTACTGACTGCATATATCTCAACTCAGCACTCCGTGTACTGGTGAAAATTGAAAAAGCATCAAAGCAAAATTTTTTCAGAAATACAACCTTTTAATAAAAAATGCTAAAGTCAAAGCAGAATTTCTTATCCATGGACTTCTATCTATACTAATGAGCTTTATTTCTGAGATCTTCTGGCAGATTTTCTATGCAGCTTAAATGTTGTATTCTGGCTTGATGGTTGTTGACAGGTTCCACCTGCAAAATGATGCTAGAAGTATTTCAAAACTAAAAATTTTGTAATATGATGATAGGACAGTGAACTACTGAAATAACTCCCAAGACAACTACTTATGTGAACTATATGTTCCTTTGCAACAGGGTTTTCTGTGAAGCCTACACAAAATGGCTCAGTGTCAATACTACTGAAATAACACTCCCAGCCTTTAGAAAAAAAATATTAAATACGCATCAAAATCAAAGATTTAACATATTTTACTATGGCATAGTATTAATAGCATCATCCATCTTAAATTATATTAAACTTTTCAGTTTCAAAATCAGACATGCCTAGGCAAGATCACAGAAACAACTTTTTGTTGCATTGCTGCTTGTGAATGGAATATAAAATGGAATACATTGCTGCTTTGTATCTGGAATACAAAAAGGAACAGAAAAAACCAACTATTTACCTAAGGATTTGTATTACAAAGAACCAAACAAACAACCCCCCCAAAAACCTCAAAATAAAAAAGCCGTTTTGTTGAAACTCCACCTGTTCCTACACGGGCTGTGATCTAACATGCCAAAATCATCAGTCCAGCCAGAGAGTAAAGACAGCATTAGTTTTTCTGGGATGTTGTGGTGTTTCAGAAATTTGAAGTAAGGTTAAAATCATGTAAGACATCAAATAGTCTCCTCTAGAAACTTTTGCCTAATTGAGTAGAGGAAGGTTCTTGACAGTCAATGTAGGCAATGTCTCACAAGTAAAAAGCACATTGAATTAGTTGACAGCAAAATCTTTGGAATTGATTGCATTTCACTGAAGTTGGAAATGCACAGCTGAAAGGTTTGTTTCCATGTACAGTAGTCTTAAGATACTTGGATATAAATTACTGATGTGTGATTAAGAGACACATTATATTTCATCGCTAGCAGAACCAGTCATTCAGTCATTCAGTGAAGGGTTCTCTCTTTGCTATTCCTACAACACTTTTAAAACTTCTATTTTTAATAAACATACAATCAGTTAAAAATAACTCCCTACATTTAGTATATAGTGTGTTTACTAATGGCACCATACTTGGAATTTTATTGCTTCAGCTCTTCCTTCACTTACTATTTTGGGGCAGATTTATCACACAGCAGATGGACAGTGATAGATACTGTTTTTATTTATTAAGTTTGAAAATAACATGGACCAAATTACAGTGAAAATAGAAATGTGACACAGGATGAAATTGCCTTTGATAATCCCCAGAACCCTGTGTCAGTCATTTAGGACACACAGTTAAGAGGTTCTACTATGATCCTACAGATACATACTATGGATATTATTTGGTGTATAAAAGCCAAATTCTATAAATGACATCTTCAAGGAGTATACTTGGAACAAAATAAGCCTAGAGTACATGTTCTCACCCCAAGTGACTTTGCTCAAGCTTTCCTCAAACTATCACTTCTCATCAGCCCAGCATCAGGTTCATGTGTAGGAGGTAAGTTCAAACAAAAGGAGAGTGTTGTTTGTGAAGCAAAGGTGGGAAGAGGACACAGAGGCTGTGTTAGAGGCATGAAATACAGCTGCCTCAGGTGGAAAGAGGAAACTTGAAGGAGTAATTCAGAAACAAATGTAAATTTTGTTCATTTAATCCAGCTGTGTAGAAACAACGTTTACCTTCCTTCCCGTCTCCTCATAGCACTTTAGATCAATCATTCCTCTTTAAAACTGCATTTATGCAGGAAAAAATTTTTATAAGCAGATTTAGTTACTTTCTCTGACTGCAAATCTCAGGGAAACTCTACACTGTTGTTAATGGAATTAACATATCATGGTGCATATTTAGTTCTTGGATTTGAAAATCAAGCCACAAACTTCCATAAGTATCATTACTTGCACTCCTGAGGAAATAGTTGTGTTGTGGGATGGTTAATGCTTAAGTGAGGTATAAATGGTGGAAGATTTAAAAAAATAAAAAATATTATGACTCCAAGAGTCCAGTGTGAGGTGCATCAGAGAGGACATGCAGTAGGAGTACATCAACTTTCCAGAAAATCATGCACCTTATAACATTTCAAGTGGGATACTCAGTATCTGTAGTAATTTTGCCATTAAATATAAAAGCTTTGTAGTGATACAGTCACACTACTATGAGAAATACTATGAAAAATTAACTATGAAATATGTTCATAATACTATGAAATATTTCATAATACTATGAAATTAACATTCCCAATTTTGGAAGTTCTTAGTATGTCTCCAATAAAGTAGATCACTTGCCTCACAAGGTAAAACCTTATTAATCTCAGAAGCAGTTTAGGCTGACAACTTAACACAGTAATATGCATTAGAAACTGAACACTTCACCACACTTCTCATTCCCTTATCACATAGAAAAGTGACATTTTCAAGGCAATCAACAACTCATCTACAACCACCCTTTTTTTTCTCCAGTACCGTCTGTCGAGCCTACCCATACACCCCTATACTTAACACCAAACCAACAGCATGGGAAAATCAGCAGATAGTCAAGCCTTTATTTCTGGCAACGGATATGATTAGTTTTATGCAAACAGTGAGAGGTGGATTTTTTTCCTAGGGGGCATTCCCAGTTCTTCTAGGTATGCTTTTCCTTCTCAGGAAGATTACCTTAAACCATTTTACCCCCCTCCTCAGATTAAAAGGCAATTTTGTGCTTCTATCTGACAGGTAAATGCCAGCTTCTCACATGTGTGGCTTTTGGCTTTCCTCTGGCATTCTGCATTCAACAGGTTATCTGCATTCAACCCAGCTTTTTGCTGCTGACATCACCTCTGTGGCAGGTCAGTTTTACATTTCTCTTTTATTTGGCTGATGGTTTAAACAATGACAGGAACAATTGTTCAGACAACTTACCCCCATTAATGGCAACTTCCCCCAGGCAGTTATTTGGCACTTTAGGAGCACAGCGTTTGTGACAGTTGAACCTACAGTCTGTTAAGTAAACAATGGACACAGTAAGATTATTTTTCTGTGACACAATTATATTTTTTCCTGCTATCCACCCTAGAGATGGCAAGCCCTATAATTTCATTAATACAAGTTACATCTCCAGAGAGAGTGTGTTAGCCTGGCTGCACGCTGCCTGTCAGTGGAAGGGACAGGATAAAGATTCTAGAAGCATGTTTCCCTCAGGGGAAAAAAAAAGCATTTCCAAGGATAGCTGGGTGGAGGCACTACTGCAGCCAAAGCATGTGCTCAACACAATCTAGGGGAGTGATGGGGAGACCCAAGTGCTTGGCTGCAAAGCCAGAGCTGCTTTTCCAGTGAAAGAAGCAGATTGGGCAGTAGTGTATCTGCTGCAGCTTATGAGACTGACTACATATCAAACATCGATGACTGAAAATTGAAACAGGAGAACCCCAGCCAACAATTTTAAGTGAGAAAATATTTGTTCTTTACTTCTCAAAGCAACTTCTAGACAGCTTGAAACCGAGGGTTCCTTCAATCCCTTCCCTGTTTGCCAGATATTTTTATTTCACTCTACTGCTTTCATATGTGTAAGTAGCACTTCATTAGATGTCATGTTAACTGTTTTCTTTTGGCTTACGAACACATTTAACTGAAACTAAGAGCTGTAACTTACTAACACACCCAGAAAAGACTCAGGAAGGAAAAAATAGGTTGTCTATATACTTGTAATTATTTAACTTTAAGATTGATCTAAAACCAACCAAGGTACAGGTAATTTTTTTTTTTAAATCAGGTTAATATTTGCTTAGGTCACCAGGATTCAAAATGAACCAAAACAGGTGATGCCCTTATAGAGATTTTGCTTTAGTTAAATTGAAGCAGAATCACAAATTAAATGAACACAGCTTTGAATTTCTGTAGGCTTCAAAGAAGCAACACTAAGTATACTGATTAATTTTATGATAATTATTGTTTATTTAATTGAAAGAAAGGTGATTTTAAGGATCTAATAGCCAACATTAACTAACACCATAGCATGAACAACACTTTGTATTTACAGGCACTCCAGCTGGCTAAACTGAGACAGCAATCTAGGCTACAATCCAAAGGGTCTGACTCACTTCAGCACCTACTAAGGTACAACACCATGGAGACTTCAGAGCACATTACTCACACTGAAAAAAATGTTGGTTTAAATTCCCATATAGCCAATCTTATTTTATTTTCATTACAACTTCCCCAAAACCCTGAACTGCTGGGACTCTGGCATATGTTTCAATTCATGCATAAGACTTTTTAGATTGAACACAATGAAGACAAGAATACAGTCCTTTGTGTTAACTATTAAGCTGTAAGCACAGGCTCACCTAGTGGCAAATACAAGATAATCTACACCTGAATGAAAAATGTAAGCTACTGCAGACACATCAAAGGGTAAGAATGAACAGCCCTGCTGCCAGCTCCCGCAGAATACCAATTACTGTAATTTTGACTCCAGCTTAATCCAATGTAATTGTACATGTGCCTATACCTAGACAGTTTAGTGAGGAAATAATGAATAAGGCTACATAGTAACTACTCAAACACTAATTTATTAATTTCATTAAGCTTAGCTTTTATGTTCCTAAAGGACATTTACTTACCTTTGCACTGCAAACCCTGTCTAAAAAGCCCTTTGAGAAGCTTCTTGCAGTACTGGCAAACTGTTGGACGTGTGTAAGAGTGGATGACAAAAGTGTGAGGCACTTTAACCTTAGACAGTAAAATCTTGTCTAGCTGAATAGGTCGTCCAATGTAAGACTGTGAATTTGACCTCTTCTCTCGCCCAGTGAAAGATTCTGATGGTGTCTTTTGCTGTGAAATACATAAAAATAATTGTATTAGTTTTTAAAAGAATATCATATTCATATATTCAGTCACTTCAGGAACACTAAGTCTTATGTCATAAGAAGTCAAGTAAGTGCCTTTAAGCACTAACAGAACATACTCTCAGACTGCTTTTGAAAAATTTGAACGGTACTGAACAACAGCTTTGCCAACACTACTATCATACATTTTGCACTGTGACTGAAACAGGTTTCATTCAAAGAATAAATGTTTTTTAATCAAAATGAAAATACTCAACAAAAATTTCTCAGAAAAGCATTTTGTATTCTGATAAAAACATAAGCCATTTTTACTTCTATTATTTTCTGTTTTACATCAAATGTAACTTTGAAAGGCCGTATTTTTTGTATAAACATTAAGAAAATTATTACCTTATTCTATGTGCATGCACTTTTTTTATAGAAAAAAGATTAGTATTTTCTATCTGTTTATAATATTTGCTATCACTAGCCTTGCCACACTTAGATAATACACAATTGATCACAGGTATTTAAATGCATATATATATATATATAAAACTATGTATAACTCAGTAAGGTATGGAATCCAAAGAATTATTCCTAGAAGAAAAGAGTTGCCTTATTTTCTCTACTGAATTCATTTAGATGTATAAATGGTAATTACCCCAAGAAACAACTCACCCAGAAAACTGCTTTCTCCTGATACTCGCCCTTGAGAAATAACCAAACTACACCCACAATTAACATGGAAAGGAGGAAAAAAGTGACAAGATGCAGCTTGATCATTTAAAACTCAGCATCTTCTGACCATTATCTGCAAATAATCTGATAACTGAAGGCTAGAAAACAAGTCATTCACGATGAGCCTGCACTGTTCAAATAAGATAGACCTAACCTGAAAAACTGTTTAGTTTCAAACAAATAATGTTACAATCGAGAAGGTTGATTGGTTACTATTCCCCAGTCAACAAAATATAGAAAAACATTTTTGTAGGCTTCTGAGAATCTTGGAGTAAAGAGGAATTTACAAGTCATTCTGATGGCACAAGAATTTAAGGAGTTCCAGCCTTTGCCTTCATACTGTATGTGCCATGGGGGAAAAAAAATTCTTCCTTAAAAGTTCAGATAGATTTCTTGCTGTGAAGATAAATTCTTTTGCTTATACTGTGGAACAGTCTTTCCAAAGAAGCATATAGATACATTGTATAAATGCAGTCCTTTCAAATCAAGGAAAACTACTTAAAATACATTATATGAGCCAGGTACATATGGTCACCAAAAAGAAACTAGATTGAAACAACTATAAGAAAGCATCTGCCTTTTCTTTATCACAAATAATGGTGGAAAAAGTATGAGTACATACTCTGATACTATGCGTTTGCTGCCTGAGCTATAGATCTTTGCTATGCAAAGCACTTATGCATACAAAAAAACCCAAACAACAAACTAGTCTCAATTTAAGATTAAATTTATTCAATATTTGTTAGCTAGAAATAAAGTTTGCCTAATATTTCCACTGCAGATTGCATTAAGTTTTATGAAATCAACATGAACAGGACTGTAAAAGGGAGGACAAAAGACCATCAGGACATAAGAATTAGCCACTGCACAAACTGCACTGCTCAGCTACTGTGAGCCACCTGGAAATTACAGCCCTCAGTAACTGTGGACAGGGCGAAGCTCGCAAGTGGAACGAGAAATAGCAATGTGGTCCTCTCAGTCTTATGCTTGTGTAGCACAGGAACAACTTTGGCCAGACTGATGCTACATCATCGTCTTAGTTCAGTGGCTTACAATTTACAGCCTCAACCTTACCCTATGGTCAGATACCTTGTCTGAGTTTGCTCTTCAGTGCTCACAACAAGAACAGTTTTACATGTGGCATACTAAATTTTAATGAAAGTATTTTCTTTTTGAATAAAAAAATTCATCAATGGTTTGCCTTAAATCTAATCACTACCTGCAAGGCATTAGTCACAATTTGCTATCTCCTTCTTGAATGTGGACATTAGTGGACTTTTCATAATGACACTAGCCTCTTAAAATGTACTTTAACTGAGAAGGAGCAGAATTTCTAAGGAAAAGAGTTCAATTGCTTGTTTTCATTATGTCACTGTAACAAACTAATATTTCAGTTTAGCATTCTTGACAATCTTACTTTCGTCTGCAGTACAAGTGATCCAAGTATTATCTCCTAATGCCATGATCTCTCAGAATCCTGACATATAATCTAAATTAAACCTATTTTCTATGATTAATCTTTGCCTTAAGTTTCCAAATTATTGCTAAATCAAAATTATTTTGGCAACTTAATACAGTTAAAAACAAAGTCCAAAATATTAATATCTAGGTGACTTTGTGCTTAAAGAATTTTAGAAAAACTGGTTTGGCCCAGTTTTCCTCACCAAATGCTTTGCAGGTTTTAGAAACTTGCTAGGGTTGCTGAAATGTACTGAGACTAATCTTGGGCAGTTATACGATTAACAGAAAGACAGTCTTCACTACAGCTTTGGTTCTGATCTAGATGTCTGATCAAATCTCAGGTGTGGTACAGTATAAGTGTGGGACAAATTATTTGCTTTATTTTTTGCTTTTTCAGTTTGATGGCAAGTTTTTTGGGTTTAATGTGCCAGTATATCCTTCTGCAAAAATGTCAGGTTGGACAAAAAGTGAATTCTAGGTGCTCTACATGGAGTTGACCCTTTCTGAGATAACTCTGAAACAGTCATTCATCATACCACCAACCTTGGTCAAATATTGAGTTACCACTGATAAAGCTTTTGTCCTGTTATTAATTTTTTAAAATTTATATTGGTCAATGCACAGTTTTATTTTCTGAAATATTTACTTCAAATCTCATTTCACATGACTGCCAAGTCATGCTAGAGAACAGGCAATTAACTAAGTTTTTGCTAGTAATTTATAAGTGTTCTTTAGAGCTCAAGCAGTAATGGATACTAAACAAAACATAAAACCTTGGAAGACCTACAGTAGGATGTCAGTCTTTAAGATTGGTTCCCACTTTTTAACACAACTTTAATACTCAAACTGCTGCTTATATTTATGTGAACAATAACAAGCTCAATAACAAATAAATGCAACAATTTCACTACCTTCACAGCTAGGCCTAAACTCATTCTAATAAATTCTTTATAGGCATTATCTGTTGGCTTTTTCTATTTTCAGTCCAATTTACAGAAAAAAGTATTTCACTTTTTCTTTGGCATTCTGCAAGCTCAGGGCTGCCACACGCCCGTAGCATAGCACACCATGTAACACACCAGCAATTCTTAATTTACAGTGCCTTCAGGCCAAGAGGTAAAGCTGAATTTCACCTTCTCCTATGCTAGAAGAAACAGCATTCATGGATCTGGTCTCACTCCTGCATGTCCAGGCCTGATAAAACTGACTCCACTCCCTATCTCTTCCAGGTGGAGATGATGTGCCCCTCCGCTCCTGCTCAGAGGTAGCAGCAGAAGGAAAGCTGATGACAGAGAACTCATGGTGGCAGCAGTCTAAGCATCTTCCACATCCCTCTGATTACTGACTGATTAGGAGGCACACCTCTTCCCCCTTGTCAGATGAGCTTCGCCTCCCAATATCCTCCAGAACTCCTGTCAATATCCCTCAACTCTAACTTCCAGCACTCCCAGCATCAGACAGATGACACAATTTAAAGTCCCTGAAAGTAAAAAAAACCAAGAACTATCTTATTTTCACTGCAAAAGCAAGAATCTCTTCCAAAAAGCACCTTCTTCAGCTGGTGTGCCTGATTTGTTAGAAAGATGAGTTTTTCCTGGTAGTCAGCCAGACTACTGACTCAGCAAGTCTGGAAACTTCCCAGGAAATGATTGCTTAACCAGATTACACCATGGAAACTAACAGCCTGCATGGCTCCAAATACTAAACAGTCCTTTAGAACAATCATCCCAGCAAGGTTATCTATACTTTAGCAGCTCAGAGTATGATTTTCCAAGTGACAACAAACACCAAGAAACATGTGCAGATAGTTAACTGTCCAACCAAGCCAATAACAGTGATCACATCCAGATACTTCAATTCAATTATGCCTTAAACTATGAGAATATCTAATAGAATCCAGTTTGATGACACTTATTTTGAAAAAAAAAAAGTTTTCTTTTTTTAATTTCAAGAAGGGAGAGGTGCCGAGCTTTTTCCACACATAGGGCATTCCTCATGACTTATTTAGCTGATGCCTTGCCCCTCCTTCCTGTTCAATATCTTTGAATTTTTGGAATATATTGAAGCTACCCATGTGAGTTCTTGTGAGCTTTGTTGAAAGCTATAAGAGGACACAACAATTTGACCACATTAGCCAGAAGCATAAAATCATTGTACAGAACCCTGTCATTGCAGGAAGAAGACAGTCTCCCAAGGGTAAAAATAGCTCAGCACACCTTTTCTACCTTGTCCAAATTCATTGCAAAATACAATGAACAAACTGAAATAAATACCGATTCCCTACCAATGAATTCAGCTGTTCTTACTACCTGGGTGAGTCTGTCTGTCTTCTAGTATCACATCTGTTCCTCCCAGGCACAGAAATCAAAGAAACTTTATGGAGATGCTGAAGGGACTAATGGGAAGCAATAAAAGCTGACTGCTTGGACACAGAGTTGGCCTCTTTGAGAACAAAGACAAGAACCGACTCTGCAATTCAGCTGCACGGGCTAGTCTAAAACATAAAAGAGACTGCTGTTTGCCTGACTTATTTTAAAAGATTTTGACAGTCCCACTAAAAGTGTCCCAGGGATTCTGACAAAACTTTATCAAAAAGCTTCATGTTCTACAAGAGTCAGAAAGCAACTACTTCCATTTTGACAATCACGCTTGCAAAAACACGTTCAAGTCAGTAACCTTCACTCAGAAGAGAACAGGCTACATAACCTAGACTCTCCTAAATATATAATTTCTCAGAACTGTTCACAAAGAAGTGTTAACCTTTTGCAGGCTCAATATCTAAAAACTATTGCAAAATTGTTCCTGCGTTTTACACTGAGATATTCAATCAGAAAGAACACAGGTATTCCTACAATTTTAAAATGTTTGCCTTAACAAAAGAACAAATTATCATCAGCTAGGGTTTTTTATTTACTTGAACAACTGATAAAAGTGATGTATATTTAAAAAAAAGCAAACAGCAATAACTGTTTGCATGAAGTTTCATTTTCAGTGTTGAAGCAGACTTGTTGAAACGTGTATTTCCTTCCTGTATTAAAGGCAGGGGATTAAGCCTTAATATGTTCATACACAATTTCTTCACAGGAAGCAACTGTCAAATGAGGTGCTAGATGTCTATGTAACCACAAGAACTCTGTGTTTTTAATGCAATGCAAATGTTGACTTTCTTAGACAAATTAAACTATGTGACTGTAATTAAGTGAATTCAAGGAAACAAGTCTTCAGTTAAATATACTGAAATACCACACTTAGACTGCAATCAACTGTGTTGTCTTTCAAGGCTTCTTGCACTCTTTAAGTCAAGTGTATGATTTAATCCTACAAGCACCAGAGTTAGATAGGTATGGTCTGAAAAACATTTCACTTTCACATATGTAAACACATCAAAGAACTGCCTTCAGTAGAAGCTGTTAATATTAAACTATCCACAGATGGAAATCATTATGCATGCTGCACTTCCACTCAGACATCAATACCAGCAGACAGTGGTTTGAATGCTCTGTCTGAAACCTGCCTTATTTTGGAAAGTAGCAAGAGATTACTCAGTTGCAGCAGTGATTGTGTGACTATGCTGACTTGCCAGAATCAGGGAATTCCCAAAACAAAAGCCCTTTCTTGACAAAGGATTTGCTAGTACCAGCAGGCATAGTAGGACTTACATAGCACAAAGCTTTTTCCAGCATCTTAGAGACACAATTTCCTTCAAAACTGTAAGGTTTAGTTTGATCTTCTAACATGTACTTCATAATTTTAAGTATATTGTGTGTATATATATATATATGTGTATATATATAATATATGTATATATGTAATTAATAAATTATTTTCATGTAAGTATCTTCCATTATTAGAATGCCCACATCAGAAGCCAGACTCAGCAGCTTGATTGTGCCAAATGCATAGAGCTAATAAGAAAGGAAAAAAAAGATGCACATGATGACACAAAGGTATACCTTTGTATCATAGCCAAATGAGACAATATAATGATTCAATACAACACCCTTCAGGGAATCTTTGCACAATTCTGATTCATCCTATCATATGCAAATATTGCCTTCCCCTCCCCGATGTCTATATAAATGCATCCCAGCTGACACTGTCCACATACCATCCTTACCAATTTAGGGATAATCAGCAGGTCTTTGGGCTTAACCACAGACACTGGTTTGGAAAGTTTTGGCATTGGACAGAGGAGGCCTAGACAAATCTGCTTGGTGAGGCTTGTCTAAAAAGTAAGTTTGAGGGCAGTAGGATGTTACCAATTCAGAAAAACAAGATTATACATTAGAAAGGAAGCGCCGCTAAACATATCCAGGCAATAATAATGGAGTTAAAAGGTTGCATTGATTGCCACTATTCCTCAAAACACAAATAGCATTTAGTGATCTTGTGCCAATTCACAAGACCCAGAACACACATGAATGATCTTTCAGAGATACTATAGGGAACTAAAATGTGTGTTTGCCCATTTTTGGTATCTTCAATATATGCAAACCCTTTTTCTAGCACTTAGAAACTACAAGAACTTAGCTCTGAGTGTGTTTCCTTAGATGTACTACACACTCCTAAAGAATTCCTATTATTAAAGTCACAGAGCATCTACAAATCCCCAGTTTAAGCCATCGTGGCTTAGATGAGGGGTCATAAACTGACAACTATTATTATTGTATGTCTTTCCTAAAAACGAAATGGGTAATTTAAGAACAAGTGGCAATTACCTAAGGACAAAAACCTGAATCTCTCTCCTCTTCTAAGCTGAAGAGTGAAATACCCATAAAACCTCTCCATGGGATCACTAACAAGTAGTATTCATGAACATCAGCAGATAGAGCACATATGAAATTGCAGAATATGTACATCTTAAGCGATTTATCATTTTCTCTTTTACCTATCTTTCTAGATATTAAAAAAGATTAGGTGCATGACTGATGCAATTTTTTTATTTGCTTTTCTAAATATACATCTCGTAACTTGAAATTATTGGCTTGATCATCTTTTATATCTTATCTAGTTGTACCAAACCTCTGAAATAATAATACTGGTGCAAATTAGATCAGAAAAGTGCTAATGTAGTTTGAATTAGTCACACAAAATTCAGTCCTACAGAATTTAGTGCATGGCAGATAGTACTAGGACTACTGTTATTTTATGGCACAGCCTAAGGTAAGCCATTCCAAATTTACTTTCTGCATCCTGAAGTCATTTAATTCAGTTGAACTTTGAATATCATAAACATGCAACGCTTCAGGAAAAAAGGGAACTACATTTTAAATATGTTTTGTTGATCTGGTTTTGTTCTTCACCAAGTTTCAGTATTTTAAGCTATTGTAAAAAAGCAAGAAAACGAAAAAAAAAAAAAAGGGCATAAAATATTGTGGAATTAATTTAAATTCCTATTTCAATATTTAACTTCCAGTGTCCAATTCACTGAGCTCTCGATTCTCAGTTCTGTTCAGTGCATGACCCAAGAATCACCTGGTGGATCTGGCACTATATCAATGTGAACATTACTTAGGATTGGTTTAATAACTCAAGGCCTCTATTTTACCTTCTATTATTTTTAAATGAAGTCTGCATTTTGGAGCAAATTCCACACTACCCAAAATAGCATACAGGTTTTTATTAAATATATGAATATGCTGAAAATAAGTTCCCATTAAGACAGAGAGGACTGTGCAGTGTACATCACTGGAGCATGGGAGAATAACTTGAGGGTGACAGAATAAAACATAACTATGAGTGGTATTAATTCATAGTTAACACGAGTGCCTTCAAGAGAAAATATTAATTTTCCCTCTGAGGATCTTCGGTCTAATGAACTCTACGTTAGCCATTAGAAAAGGACTTCTACTATTTACAAGGTATGGTTTAAGGCATGAAGATGCTCTCAGCTGGAGCACCCCAGCTCTTCTTTAACCCTTCCCTCAAGGGCCCTTTTTTTCCAGTTCAGTGATCTGGGCATGCATGCAAGGCTCTACAGGGACTGGAACTGGGAAAAGGAGACACCGTCTTCTGTAGGAGCATGGGAAAAAAAGGCTTCTCAGAGTGGGTAGTTCTGAGTCACTGGAAACAATGACTCCATATTGCAGTGGGGTAAGAGAAAGGGCATCTGTATTAAGTGCTAGGTGCAAGGGAAAAAACAGAAAATGGCCACCTACAACTCAAGACAACTCCCTCCTAGAGTCTACTGTCCTAGTTCTGCAGAATCACTCTTCTATATATAGCTAAAAAGCCTCAAGCCAGCTCTGCTTATATCCAATCTACAGAGGCAAGCAACACCTGGTGCTTTGTATTCTGTCAGTATGTATATAAATACTCCTTTTAACTAAAACTATTTACACTTTACATTTTAAATTATTTAGCAAATAATAACTATAATTCTTGATTCTTCACCAAAAAGCAAAGATAATATGTAACATTCCACTTACCTACGCCCCATGAGACACATCATTCCTATTTTAAATGCAAAGCTCAGCTAAACTTTTTCTGAGAAATCACTTCTGATGTGTCCATAAAATGACCTTAATATATCAACATTCATTGCTTTTAGAAGAATGAAAAAACCTTACCAAAATAATGGAAACATATATGTAAAAAAAATAGAAATAAAATTCTACTGCATTACATAAATGTATTTTGAAGTAAAAACATAGATGGTTAATATATTTTCTTTTCACAAAAGAAACACAGTTTTGGTTTTCCTCCAAATACTTTTTTTGGTTTTTTTCATTACTGCCTTTAGTTACTGCTACTTAAGGGTAACCCACCATCATACAGATTGGTAGATTCATCACAGCACATACTTAGAATAAAATTACCTTAGATATTACAAAACTCCTGTTTTACATATATCGGTTTGTATTGTTTATGGGTATCCTGTGGAACTGGAATTCTATGACACACTACAATACGAATCTATGTATTTTAGGAAGAAATTAAACCCTCATTCCTGCAAGTTTTCCATGGGGCTTTGAGCAACTGGTCTAGTGGAAGGTGGTCCTGATCATGGTAGGTGAGTTGGAACAAGACAATCTTTAAGGTCCCTTCCAACCCAAACCATTCTATGCTTCTATTAAATACAGTTATTTCTTTCAAAGACATAGATGTTTGGCCATGAAAACCTTCACTTCAGCATAACAAAATACTCCTCAGTTGAACTATGTAGTATTTCCAAATTGGAAAACATTTGCAAAGCTTGCTCTTCTTCAGCTGCATTTCAAATATATGCTGCAAGGGAAAGATGCCAACATTTCTTAGTTTCAAAAACTTGAAACATTAAAGACAAATCAAACTTCTTTAGAAAATCCATACTGAAAATCAAAGAGAACAACCTTTGACATGAAGCATCCACTAAATAAAAAATAGCATTGTTTTCTCATTTAGACTTGATACTCTTTTTATATGGAGCTGTAATTTATTTGTAGACTGTTCATGTTTATCTCCACAGAAATACAGAATCCCAGACTGTTCTAAGTTTTTTAAATGCAACCATAGTCGGAAAAAAAAGAGCTACCACAATAGTAGCATGGTATTAGAAGTTTAGTACTGGTGAGCACTTGAAGGTCAGGTTTGTTCAGCTTAAAAATAAAATCTGTATTTTCTACATTACTGCAGCAAATTTCCAAGTCAAGTCCAAAAGTCAAGTTCAAATTTTCTTCCCATGTGTATAAAATAGTATAAAATAGGGCTTCAATCTAATCAATGACCTCTGTCATACCTAAGAAGTGAAGAAGTCACTTTTGTTTTGACATATTTTAATGTTGTTAATTTTACTGTTTAGTAGAAGAATTACGATCCTCACTTTGGAATCTGGATCTTACTATTTTGATTTAATTCCTGCATTTTTCCACATTCATACTGATACTCCTAAAAGAGAATGTTGCTGATAGTGTGATAGGGAGTAAATTCAGTACATACCTCATAGCCAGGGCTGACAGGAGACTGAGACAGGAAGTTGGAAAGAAGAGAAAAACAGAACAAAGAAATAAGGGGGAGAAAAAGACAGAAAAAAAATGTTACTTTAGAAGCAAGCATGAATGTGGGATCATATTATACTCTCATTCTTTGTTATAGAACAGAATGCAGAAGAATTGCATTTGAGCTATGACACATAAAATTCTGGGTTGCATTGTATCCTCCTAGTTCCTCTTCATTTTTAGCATTTCTGTTGATGAGTTTCACACTACTAAGTTAAGATTCAAAAAAAGATATTGCCCAAGTTTTAGATTTTTAAAGCTGTACTCAAATACAGTCCCCATTCAATTTTCAGCTCAAATGAAATGCTTTACTGGCTAACGAAAACACTTATACCCAAACTGAAACTGTTTCTGTGTGTGATGGTTCCCTATGCAGGCCTAATTAAAGTACAAGTATGTTTTGCATGATTCCACATTATCCTGTCTCAAAGATTTTTCAAATGACACAATTTCATACGATATGGCATAACTTATTCACTTTATAAGTATCATTTTTCCAGAGGGCAGACTTACATGCTTAATTCAACATTGTGACCTAAAGTTGGCTCCTTTTAGGTGCACATGACATCAACAACAAAAAACCCCTCCTGAGTTTAATAATTATATCTATCAAAGATCTCCAGGAATTTCTTCTCTCTCCACTACTCTGACTCCATGTGGTAATTAGGGGTGAAAATACATTTATTTTAGTCTTATTTAAACAATGACAGATATCTGATTGAATTCAGTGCTCCCAAACAGAGCTTGTATTTTGTTAGGAGTGATCAAGTGACACATCAATATTAATAAAGAATGATACAATTTTGTGAATGAGGACAATTTTTTCATTATATTCACACAGGCTGTAAAAAAATGAAAGAAATTCCAAAGTGCAGGCTTTGATTGGCACCACTGTACAAACTGTCATAAAACTTATCTCAGAAGTACTGCAGAAGAATGGAGTCCAAAGGACAGATCCGATACAGGAGAACTGACAAAGCTTATGCATGTGTAAAAAGAACGGAAGGGGGGAGGGAATTGAAATACATTCAATGCAAAAAAAACCAAAAGAGAACAAAAGACATATAGAACCCATACATGAGAGCATTTCTGAAAATCTGGTAAATGTTACTATGATTTCATGAAATAAAAGTGAAATCAGAAAGCTATTTGATTTCTCTAGGCTAGTGCCCATCCCTTTACCTACTGTAAATATATTTTCTTTGTGCATGCACGCATGTGTGATGTTCAGAATCATCTACAATGATACACCAATGATTACAAGTCCTTAGAGAAGTATAGCCTGCAATATAAATGAAACTTACTGGATATCTTCACTGGCAATTTAATGTTTTCAACCATTTTGCAATACATAGCTTTGCCAAGCAAGTATTTCATATAAGAATGTATCAGCAAACAACACAGCCATATAATTAAAAATGTTTTCAAATTGAAAATTTTTTGCTACATTGTAACTGTACAGTGTTGTGAACGTTTATAGACTGTATAGGAAGATGCTCACTCATACAATCTTTTAAGTAAAATTTCAGAAAAAAAATCAGAATTAGGGCCAGCCTATGTAAAAATTTTCTGTCTTGGCCTAAGCAATTTCTGAAACAACCTGCTGAGAATTATGATTAATCTGTAAACATTTGTTGCTGCAGTTTGCAGAACTTAAGCACCTTACTCATTTATGCAGCTTTTAAATTAAAAATACAGATTCATAATGTTAACCTTAATTTCCAAGTAGTTTTAGACTAATGATAATCAGTAGCATAAGTACATAATTATGGTTCATAGATGGTACTGCATCTAACACCAGGTCTACATAATTTGCAATAGTGTCCTTTTAGTATGTCAAGTTTAATAAGTTTAATATTCTAATTGAGTGGAAAACATGATAATTGTTGTGTGTACTTATAAATTCTTTCCTCTCTTTAAAACCTTAAGGTTTTCAAAACTTTCACTTAGAAGTGGATTCATTTACACATTGTGTAAAATCTTAACTATTCAAGTATATTATGACCATCAGTGTTACAAAGAACAAACATGACAAAGATAAAAAATACATATCATTTTGATTTACTCCAGTCAACATTTTGTTCCCAGATGAGTTGATTTCATTACAGAAAACTAATAAATTAATGCATATATATAAGTGTACCATATATTTACATGTGCCTGTGTGTATACTGTATATCTATATATACATCTACACACACATTCACACACACACACACATCTACATAGGCTGCCCACAGAGACCTGTTTAAGGATCCAATGGAGATTTCTCCTATTTTCTTCCGAACACTCAGAAATATGCTAAATACACAGGCTCCAACTAATTATCTGCAGCTTTGGCTGTGACAGTTACTCAGTTTGATACTGTGCTATCTGGGTCACAGTGTTCTAATGCTGCAAACCTCTCTTATATAATAAACCAAGGGATATAATCTTCCAATACAAAAGAAATTCAACTTCTAGTTCCAGAGAAGACATTCTCCAAGATACAGCTACTCGTGTTAGCATGGGTAGCAGTTTCAGACCTCAAAAATAACCTAATTCTTGACAAAGGAGGAGCCTCCTGGGAGTATGAGAAGTGGCACATACCTTAAATCCACATACCTTAAGCTGGTGACCTCCCTTTTACATCAAGATGCCTTTTCCACTTTATAATTTACATACTACCTTCCTTTATAGTTTATAACAGACAAAACCAGATTCTATAGCACTAAATATCATTGTTTCTTATCAGCTCCTCCCACGGCCTCTACAGCTAGGGAATCCCATACCAGAAGGACTTCATCCGGCACACTGGGTGACGGTTCTGCAGAAACTGTACGAACAGTGCTGAGTCCTGTTAGGGAGACATTTGACAGGCGTCTTTTCCGTACACCACTGCAGTTGTTAGGGATTTTAAATGCACATCTCTTATGGTAGTTTAGACCACAACCTGAAAAGAGAAATTTAAAACCATCTGATTATGGCTTATTACTGTAAGAAAATCAAATAATTTTGGATTTTTTCAAAAACAAGAATTCAAAAATACTACCCTTATTTTTGACTAAACTTTTTTCCTCTACTCTGCTCCTATATTCTAATAAATTTTTAGAGAGATAATGTTATCAGTTCCAAATAGTTAATCTACAACAGTGTTTTTTCTTTGATTTTTCAAAATCTATGGTCTCAAAAAGCAGGAAATTTCTTGATCAGCATTTGGGAGGTAAGGAAGTCTTTCATGGCAAATGGTATATTCTATTGGACACAGTCTATCAGAAGTCAAACAGTTGTGACAAAATGAGAAAACGTAACTATTACAACCTCCTATGGACTGCCAGTAATTTCAGTTAAATAATCTGAACTAATGTGATACAGAATGAGACAAAGGCTGAGACTCATAGGGGAAGCAGTGTAAAAAACAGACAGCCTTTTCTTAAAAATACATATAGAACACTTTTTTTGCACTTCAGGTTACAGAGCCTGTAACCTGTAACAGTTAGGAGGCCTCAGAGCAGTCAAAAGGATCAGTTCTTTAATCAATTAATTACTTTGATAAGTCTTACTGTCTCTAACCAATTTAAACGTAGCATCAGAGACAGCACATAGAAATGGAATGGACAAGTCTCTTTTGGAGGCTGAAAAACTGCATCTCGCTGCAGCTTACCTTCGCATTTGAGTCCCTGACGCACCAGCCCCCACAGCATCTCTCCACAATGGTCACAAAAGGCTGGTGCTCGATACGAATGAACAAATAGAGCATGGGGCCGTATTTGAAAGTCTTCAAATGTAGCAGAAGCTGTAACAGCAAGATCATTCAAAAATTAATAGAATTAGTAACATAACTAATATTCTTCATTTGTGTAGTACTTCATCCCAGAACAAAGCATTTGGTATTGTTCACTGTACTATATTTTGAAGATAGAAAGATTGATGATATAACTTCATACTACAATGACCACTGGAAAAAGCATAAAGCTGCATTTACAAACGTGCAGCAGTAACGTCTCTGAGACTATTTTTCCAATAAAAACACAGGAGGATAATGGTATATCAAACATTTACCAAAATTTCCAGAGTTCAATTAAATGTCTGAAATTTTTCAAAATACTCTTTTACAGGCTTGACTCTCTACACCTACCAAACACATCCAGTAAAGAAATACTGTAAGGTTTTCTTGACAAGTAAATCAAAATGTATCCAAAATAGGTCATTTCTGCTGATGATTTGGTCTATTTGATTCAGCATCCTATGTTGGTGTTGTTAAAAAGAAAACGTATACTCAATCATCAATAAAGAAACAAACCTTGCAGAGCAGCCTGGAAGATGGTTGTGCACTTCCTAAAGCACCAAATCCCCTCAAAGTGCCATGAGCCTGCAACTAGTGTAACAGCTGCAGAAGTTAGAGGGGCTTGTTAAAGGCACTAGTGGAAACTGTAAACAGCTAAAATATTTTACGAACAGTTTTTAATATAGAGACAACCAGTACCACAATTCTTTTAAAAATATGCTTAAATGATTTTTTCTTTTTCTTATTAAATATGTTAAATATACATCAGATAGTCTACTGAAAAATAATACCTGTCAAATGTGGTTAAACATTAATCACACATGCAAACATTCAATCTCATTCAGACTGCCATTTAAACAGGATATTTAAGTGTTCACAGGTATCAGTATGAATGAACCAGATGTGTAGCCACTTAATAGAAATATTCTGCCTTTCAAAAGAAATACATTCCTGATTTGCAACAGAAAGAAAAAAGGAAAGAAGGAAAGAAGGAACCAACAAAAAACACAACCCTTTTCTTTAATGGTTCCATTCAAAGGAATTCTAAAAGATCCATATATCCTGGCTTGTTCCTTGCCTACTAACGAAAAGAGAATCAAAAATCTGCATACCGATCAAGAAGAGGTTTTTAACTAAGTAGAGGAGAGTGCCAACGAAGACCTATGCCCTGGACTCAGTTCCTTCTCTGAAAAGAACTGCTACTCTGAGGAAAAACTTTTTCAGAACTGTCCACTGAAAAATACGTTTCTAGTCTCAACCAGTCTTGGGATCTATTAACATAGCTATATGGAATATATACGATCCAATGACTCCAGTAATATCAAACCTCCCCTTTCTTAAATTTTTATTAGAGCAATCCAAATCACCTAATAGTTTTTTTAATGCAGCATTTCACTTTCTTCCATAATTATTTCATAAAAAGCAATACTAAAAAAGCATACTTAATTCATAAAATTAGGACTTCATAAAACAGTCCAACATATTAGAACCTCCTGAAACTAAATTAAATAGTTTTATATTTATCTAAAAATGTTAGGTCAGACATATTTTCCAGACTCAAGGGCTTTCAAACACATCAGGATACTTGTTCAAATACGTTATTTTTCTATTTTTTTCCAGACTTTAGTGGTCAAGTTCACTGTTAAGACAACACTCACTCTGTAGTAACAATGGTCTCCATGGTCTACTAGAAAACACAATTCATCACAGAATCACAGAATGGGTTAGGTTGGAAGGTAACACAGCAAGTCATCTGGTCCAACCTCCCCATTCAAAAGGGTCATCCCAGAGCACATTGCACAGGATTGCATCTAGACAGTTCTTCAATATCTCAAGTGAGGGAGACTTCACAACCTCTCTGGGCAACCTGTTCCAGTGCTTGGTCACCCACACAGTAAAGAAGTTCTTCCTCATATCCAGATGGAACTTCCTATGCATCAGCTTCTACCCATTGCCTTTTGTCCTATTGCTTGGCATCACCGAGAAGAGTTTGGCTCCATCCTCTTGACACCCTCCCTTCAGAACACATTTATAGATATTGACAAGATCTCTTCTGACTATACTTTGTCTAGGACTTAGAGTGAACCACCTTTTTGTGCATATCGCCAGATGTTTTTCTATAATTCCAACCAAATCAAAGAATACGTTGGAGGAATCAAGCACTCACACTTTAAAATATATTTTGATGTTACTAAAAATATGAAAATACATTTACAGTCTTCACTTGTACAAAGATAACAAAATACAGGCATATTAACTTTCCTATTTAATTTAATATTCAAGACAGGAATTAGGACAACACCTCCCCAGCAGATCACTGGTCTGCGGAGTTTGAGAAGGATTTGTTCTTCTGGGCCTCTATTATCACAGCACACAGCCACCAGGAGGAAAAGTTGCCACAGTCAGGCAGTAGACACCTCTACAGTTCTACCACATATGGGTAACAACTGATCTGCGACAGGTCAGCAGCTGGATGAGATCAAATTATATATGAAAATCATACTGAGCCCTGGTAATTCACTTCATCTCCTCTTGCCTCATCTATGAAATCGTGATACTCATGTGAAGACACAGTCCTCAGCATTCTGGAAACTTCAGCCACATGACATGCTAAGACATACCGCCTCAGCAACTCAGGCCACTACAAACACATTGCTAAGCCTTCCCATCTCTTTACTTGCCTACCTCAGACTTTCCATCTAGAATTCAGAGCCTGAGCTCTTCCATTCCAGACTTTTGCTCCTGAATTTTACAAGGCATATTTACCTTTATTAACATCTCTGATTCTTCACATAACAAAATGATCATGGAAAAGCTATGTATCTAGGAACTTTCTCAAAGATATGCACCAAAACTGGAATACTGTGCCCTACCAGCTTCCAACAGAACTGTAATGTACACTTCTATGTGACTGTCCGTCTAATATAAATTTGCATATACAAATATAAAATCAAGAAGCTTACAAAAACAAGATACTCGATGAGCATGCATTTCTCTCCCAGGGAGAAGACAAGGAAGACCCTACTGCAAGACCTTCAAGACATGATAGCCATGAATTTTGATTATATATATATACATATATATGTGAATTTCAGAGATGCAAATTTTTGTTTATAAAAATAGACTTTCCTAAGGTTGAATCTAAAAGCATAAAAGTAAGAATCAAAGCACTAGTAAAAGAAAAGTGATACATACAATAAAAACAGTCTAAATCTCAATTTTGCAAAGGATTTAAATAAGTATGTAAGTTCATGTCAATTTTATTGAACAACTAACTACCTTATAATATATATATTATATAATATATATAATACATATAATATTATAATATATATAATATAATAACATAACTAGTTATGCATGTATTTAAGTTCTATTTTTGCGTAAATGATGCTTGCTAAGTTGGAAGACTGGGGAGGAGTTTTACATCGATTTACCGCGTAGTTTTTCAAATAGTACGAACAGTGCAGTAAAAAACAAGTAGTTTTGCCTTAGGGATCTATCTAATCAATTGGCTCTCTTCCTGTGCTCTGAATCCAGTTCCATCTGAAGCTGTTAAGTGGATGGAATGTATTTTGTTGTTGAGTGTCATTTTCTCAACCGCAATTTTGTTGGTCTGGTCTCTTCCTGCCCTCCACTGCTCCTTCACAAATGGTGAAAAACAATTTATAGCATTTCCATTAAAGCTATAACTGAACCTCACGGTCTCCCTGCAAGTTAATTAATGGGTTATCATGGCTCATGCTCTTGTAATAGAAAAATGTTTCTAGTCCCAAGGCAAAAAAATTCAGAAATTACTTTACTATATCTTTTGTTTAGTTTATGTTGTAAATATATGTGATAATAAATAAATTCCAAACTCAGCAATAATAGCATTAATGTAGTTATAGGGAAGCAGAAATCAAACATAAAGAGCCCTTCTGAAGTACCGAGCTTGTGGCAGTTATTATAAACACACATGCAGTATTACATACCTAGTTTTTTCATTTAAATTTATTTCAATTTGAATATCCTTAGAATTTCTTGTACATCACACACTGCAAAACAGAGATGATAAATTTTCAAACAAATTGCCTTTTCAAAGGAAGCTTAAACTTTGCCTGTTTAATTGATCACTGAATTAAGATTGTGATTATTGACAGAAAAATAAATTGTCTCTGCTGAATTATGGCTGGATTTAAGTAGCTCTGCAGCTGATTAGGCTATTGTTTTCATGGTGAACTCACCCTCCTCTATCTGCCATAGCTGCTATAACACAAAGTATGTATCAGACTTAAGACTCAGCTGGGATGAGCTGACTGGCAAAACTGTTCACCTGCCATGACCTGAACTGTATTTCTGTGCCAGTAAGCAAGCAAGAACCAGTAAAGAAGGGTCCACCTGAACTGAAAGGTCCTGAAAGTTATGCTCAGAACCTCTAAAAACTCAAGATTACAGAAAGGCACAAAATGGTTTCAGGGAACAGATCCTACATCTGTATGGGATTTTGGGGTTGGAATAAAAGGGTGTGTAGACCACCATTCCAACAAATCATTACTAAATTACTTACTCCACAGGCAAATATTCTTAGGCACTACCCATGCAAGTGGTCAGCAAGAAACTGAACTAGTAGACAAGGAACACCAACCTCTTGGTTGAAAAAGTAATGAGGCAAGTTCTAGGCATTCTCAAAAAGAGATACCAATGATAGAAGCAGTGATAAATACCATTCTCTTTCTACATTTCAACCCTCCTGACTGAATAACTGCAACTTATAATATCATTTTATTTAATGATATATTTTAAAATCCATATTATTTTATAATGACATGATAAATATTAAAAAAATGCATTTTATTTTAAATAAGCTTTAAATCTGGCAAGTACTGCAGAATACAGCAATATGAAGAACACAAAACATCACTCTTTCTTCTTTTGAAACTGTTTTGGCAATGTTCCACTCTGTTGAAAGGCATGGAAGTGTTTTGGGGTTTAATTTTTAAGGTAAAAACAGTGATTTTCCAGGCTTCAGATTTACATGCTCTCATCAGGCTCAACAGATAGCATTCTGCTTCCTCTTCTCCATGAAAAGATATTATTTCAGATCACTATTCACTGAAACTAGTGTGTCATGAGGGCTTGATCTGGCAATATGTTAGCTAGCAAGTTACACAAATCTTCAATCTGTATAAACACGCGTAATTCATATTTCTCGTTCTGCCACCTGTACAGTGCAGTTGACTTTCTGTGGCTAAAAGTAGCACAGCTTAAATTTTCAGAGCATGCAATTCCAGAAGCAGTCCTTTATGAATTAGGTCCTTCTTTTAAACTTCTTCCATCATCTTGCAAGTCGTAAGTTTTTGAAATTATATGTCTAGAAAGCCTTTCGTGTAGCAGTAATAGCATTAATGTAGTTATAGGGAAGCAGAAATCAAACATAAAGAGCCCTCCTGAAGTACTGAACTTGTTGTGGCAGTTATAAACACACATGCAGTATTACATATTAACATTTAAAATTTTAACTTTCAGAATATTTGTGTGTTATGCACTGAAAAAATAAAAGCCCTGCTGATGAAAGATTTTTTTTTTTCAAATTAAATGGAGACCTTTCTTATTAACAGAAAAGCTTCTGTAATCCAGCTATCCTTTTCCTTTGACAAAGCACTGATGGGGTGAAGACAATTTTCTAGCTGCATGTAAAATTGTGCAGTAAAAAAAGGAGGGCCTCCAAATGTGCCTATATATGTGCATATATACCCTGTAAAACTTACTACTCTGCAGAAAAGTTTGCATTATTATGTTCTAATATGACACTGTTTTACTGTTAACTCTCAGGCTAACTTATCATCATCTATTTAAGCTTTCCTAGTATCACCAAAACACAGACATTACAACTACAACAGTTTTGACAAGACTATTTCATCAAGTCTGTAAAGGACTTGGCTGTTAATGGCTAGTAGTCCTTGTTCTGGGCTTAGGAGCATAACTATCATTCAGCACAGCTATAAAGGAAAACAAGACATTGTAAATGAGAGAGGCAAGGCCCTGCTTTCAGAAAGATGCAAATGATTTACTCATCATTTTGTGTTCCAAGTCCAAAAGGGCTTTGAACTATTAGCAGAGGTGAGATCCTGCTAATAAGAGTAACAGAGCTGCACATAATTGGCAGCGTAATCTAGCATCCACGAGTCTCATAGCAGAAGAAATCATCAACCACAAGACATATCTCGCAGCTATGAAAAGCAGGCATTCTCCTGCTACCTTCCCTCACTTGCAATGCATTTAAGAGTAATGTATCCTGTTGACTTCCCGCAGGCATTTGTAACTGAGCACATGGTTACAAGAAGTGCTGGCATAGAGGTAATTAGCTGCAGGAGGAGAGAGAAATTTTCAGAATTGCATTTGGAACTCTTGAGCAGAAGACTGCTACTTGCTAACTGCAGCCTAGTTGCAATTTTTTTATACCACCCAGACTAATCAAAAGTGGTATGTCCTTAATCCTCCAGTGAGAGAGACAGGAAACTGAATCACCTGCTACAAGGCTGATTACACGTTGTGCTTCTGCACATGAACTATTTAGTTTGGAAACATGACAAGGCTGGGTGTCCAGAAGGCCGAGGAGATAGAAGAGGAAGGTCCCCAAAAAGAAGCAGTCATCTCAAAAAGAAGGGAGGCTGGAAAGATGAGGGTGAAAATCCTGCACAGAGGTAAGATATTGGAAATAGGGGAAGATCCCGGAGATCTGAGAGATGGAGGCCAGAGGACCTCCATGCATTTTGATCAATGATGCCAAAGGCTGGTGGTAACTGTAAGAGCAGTGGCACACCAGGAACAAACAAGACTTTGTGCCCAGCCTTCTGTGGCCAGCAGCTACCTCCTTACTGAGAAGGGCAGTGAGAAGCTGGCAAATGTAAGACTGGGAAGGGAGCAAATGAGCCAGTATGAGCGACATCCAAGTAAGGTAAAGGTTCTCATCTCCCTGGTTCCTAAAACCCAGTATCCAGATTCACTATGGGCTGTTGTTTACACTGTCTCATTGGTGATGTGAGATTTAAGCAATAAACTAAAGGAGATACTAAACCATTTGCAATCATTTATCCAGTGCTAGCTCAGAACTTTAAGGAGATTTTTAGCAGAAGATTAAAATTGATGAGTCAATGTGCTTGATTCATCTGTACACTCTGAATTATTGAAGTTCAGTTTTCATGTACTTAATTCATTTGTGAATGATTCCACAGTCTCAAACCTACAAACTAGACAGCACAGTAAGTTTAACTTCATTTGAAATCCCATCACACAGTTCTTTCATTATGAATTTACCCATTTTTCAGCCAAGTGGAAAAAACAGCTATACCTTAGTTCACAGATTCAGGCCCTGTCAATCATAAAACACTGCAGAAGTATCAATTTAGCATAGGAAAACAAAATTAAATACTCTGGAAGTTTACTGGAGCTATTGATGCAGTGTTCAAAATTAATTCTGACTACTGGCAGCAAGGAGCAGCTCCAAATGAAAAATAAAGTCTCTTATTCCTTTTCTATGCTCTGACTCATTTAAATCAATATAAAAAGTATATGCTGCAAGTCCTTTGCATCTTTATTTCCTCCTTCTTTTTAAGTTCTTCACAGCTCTTTCTCAAGGATTCTGAAAAAAAACTCTTTTTCAAAAAGAAGAGGTGCTCAAAAAGAATTAGTAGCACTCGTAAAACTTATTTAATTCCCACAAGTTTCTTTCATAAATGGTTACTTGGTGAATAAAGGCTCCTGGTTAAATGAGTAAGTGTAAGGGAATTAGAAATACAATCTTATGCTGAATTCACTAAGGAACAATGGAACTTCTGCATACGTTAAACTATTTTTAACACACTTTACTGTTAACTATCTGCAAAAGTCTAGATATCTTTTAGAATTATCCTAAGAATTCATAACTGTATACCACTACAGATTAAATACAGGTAGAGTTTTTTACCCAGTATTTCATTTGTGCACATAAATAAAGTAGAAATGAACACTGGGAAATGGTGGTACCAATATTTCCTACTTGACATTCTGTGTTCAGTTCCTCTGAGACAGATCCAAAAAAGTTTTATGGTAAGAGAGAGAAGCTGACAAATGAGGAAAACCAGTGGAGGCATGAAAGAGACTTCCATATAAGGAGAGTAAACGATTGGAATTGTTTTGTTTGGAGAGGAAGTGAGTAAGAGTTACTGGATTCAAGAAGAGGAGGAAGCAAAAAAAAAAAAAAAAAAATCAAACCAGGAAACAAAAATAACTGCTGTAGAATAGCCTTCTGCACCAACAAACTAAAGTGATAGGAGTCTTCATGTCCTAAGAAGCAGGAAAGCTCACGAAAATTCTTTTTGGCAAGTCACATCTTAACTATGTTAAGAGAAATATTTTTGGGGCCTCTTTAAAAGCCTGACTCAGACAGATTTCAATTGGAATGACAATGTCTCCAGGCTTGAGTTATGCTACCATCCAGATATAAAAACCAGCAGACTACAACCTGTGGCAGTTCCTGAGTCTCTTCCTCCTTAGTTTCCGTTTCAAATTGTGATATCCCCCAAGGGAAGGAGGTTTGCTTGTTTGTGCTCAGACCTCCTGTAGCTACAAACCTCAAGCACTTCCTAAAAGAAGATGTGTATCTTACCACAAAAGGTTGCAAATGTCATTTACGGGAAATTACCATGGTCTATTTCGTATTTCAAAATCAAAGCCAGCAGTCAGCCAATAGAAGTGAATTCGATGAGTTCAATAATGATATTGAAAGATATATTTTTTACATTAAGCCATTTAAAAGCAGTTTGAAATCTACTGGAGCACCGAGTTATTGAGACCATGACTTCAGAAAGACTGAAAACACAGAGAGATTCTCCAAATGGTAGATTTTTTTCCTGACATACATCCAAGCAGTGTAGAATACACTGTTAGATAATACAATTCATCCGATGGGCAAGTTATTCCAAGTTATCTTTCATTTTTCAATATGATGATTCATTTACAGCTAAGAGCCATTCAAGACTTACTACTATAATTTAACAAATACACTGATACAAATGTTTCATCAAGCATGTACTGGTCAAAGAAACAAATCTATTGAACAAAAGCCTGTAGGACAAATCAAAGAGTTGTCTGCTTAGCCAAAATAAGGCTTGTTCCCCATTAAATTTGTAGCTAATAAAAATTAACCAGGGAGGTAATTATTTGATGAAAGGGGATGGAGTCTGCTGATGAAAAGAGAATTCTTCAAATAGTGGCTGTTTTATGATTAAAATCTGTGTTAGTAGCAAAAACAACTGAAAGAATATGAAGAACAGAGAAAAGGAGAAAAAAATTTAATTGAAGTTTCCTTACTTAAATATGCGAAAAAGATGATTTAAATTTCCAAAAGAAGTGAAAACATTTTTCCTAATATGCAACTTCAAGTGACCCTACAGCAGTGATCTCCAATGTGAGGTGCACACACCCCTGGGCCTGCACAAGACAATCCATTAGGGTGCAGAAAGAAAATATTAGAACTTCAGCAACATATATAAATTATAAGAAAACAAATACACATATATTGAAGGTGTATGCTCAATGATTTTTAGTGATGGGGTGCACAATAAAAAAGTTTGGACTTTGCTACTTTACCTTTAAGAAAAGCTCAAGAGCTTTTAAGTACACATCCTGTGAAAGAATTTATAGCTATGTCCAAGTTTAACACACCACAGAGGTAAGGAAAGACTAAACAGATTAAATAAATTTGTAAAACAGTAAGTAGAGTTGATTTATCCTTTGATGAAAATATGTTTTTATTATTACGCACATTTTTTCTATCAACACCTTTTTAATTATAAGCATTTTGTATTGATTCAGACTGCTAATCAGATGATAACATTACATAATAAGCATAAAAATCTCCATTAATATATAAGAAAATGTACCTCAGACTCCAAGTTTCATTCAGCACCTCAGGTCTTTTGAGAAAGGATCAGCTGAAGTGTGGGCTGCTAAAGTATAATACTTGAATAACCTATTGAGATACTGTTACTAAGTGAATTGTGTTAAACTCAGTCAAAATTATAATATCTAAAACCTTTTAAAAATGGGTAAATGTGGTATGTATTATATTAAGAAAACTGAGTAAAAATTAAGAAGAAATATTAAAAAAATTGCTTCACTGAACTAAGATGTTTTAAGGAGAATAAGGGCTTTTTTTAATTCCAAAGGCTTTAACGTATATATTTAACATAAAATTAAAATCAAGAATTAATTTGGTCTACTTTAGAAACCGATAGACATTTTCTTAAAACATTAACTGCAATTAACGTAGCTAATCAGCTTCAATTCCACCTTTCTTGAAAAGCTGGCTATACAACTTACTGATGCATAACAATTAAAAATCATGTAATTGCTTTTTCTATCTTAATTTCTATCTTAACACACAAATTTGCGGGCATTGAGGTTATCCCTGTTAAACTGATATAACATGAAATAGGTTTCTTTTCAGCGAAATCATGTCATAAGAATACAAAAGCATAAGAACAACTGGATCAGACAAAAATCTAAGCCTGGAATCCTGTCTTTGAAAGAGAAGTTCCTAAAGCAGCATCAGCATTCTCTGAAGCAGAGAAGGTAAACAAGGTAGATGACATGAGGGCAGTGACATTACAAGCCATTTTCTATTTTGTTGCCATTGCTGACACTGACACTTTATTAGTCATGCTTTCATGATCATTCATGAATGTATTGTAACAGCACAAACCTACAAACCTTGCTGGTAACCTTGCTTCCACCCTTTGTTTCCCAAGTCATAATTTTGTTCCTATGACAAAATACACAGTTTGCTTTCTTGCAATCCACGTGCACAAAATCTTGCCATTATTTCAGAGTTTCTGCTGCTGAAACAATCATTAAATACTAAAAACACATAGAAAGGCCCAAGGGAGAACAACTAGCATGGCCTGTATTTCTGCAAGAGCACTAGGAGCAAAGTTGACACATTAGCTGTTTCGCTACTAACATTTTCCTGTCCTATATCATTTTACTCATTGTGTACTGTCAATAATGCAGCCAGAGAATATAAGGTAATTATGTTGATATCTATTTTTTTCATCCTATTTTTACCTACTCTCTCTTGTAGCAGGAAAGAAAATAATAGGAGGGCAAGACAGCAGAGGGAGTTCAGAAAGATTCTGCTGATGCAGAAAAAAAATACAAACCTTGAGGTCTGTATCCAGAAGGTAAAAATTATGACACTTATAAACAGAAGAAAAGACAATGAGACAAACATAAACAAACCTTTTAATCCTAAGAACTTCAAACACAAAGTCATCTGTCTGAAATTCATGATCCAAGAACGATGTAGACTAATGAACAGTGAGGGATACAAAATCAATCCACTTTAGCCTAATCACTAATAAATCCTACTTCTACAGATATAAGAAAACAGATGACAGATAGAGACAATTAAAAGGACATAGAAGATGACTAATCGTTAAAGATACCATCTTAGAACAGAAAAAAGATATCTGTATTTCTCAAGACACCAGAAAAAGAGCAAGTTAACATAGCCATGAAGGCACCAAGAGAAGAAGGATGCTCTTCAATCACAACGAAGCAAAATCACAAACTGAGACCATCTATGTAAGTACTATAAAATTATGTTCAAAGATATAACATCATAGTGTTTCATCTCAAGGAGCTGGCAGTTGAACTAACATTCCAATCCAGTTGTGTTAATATATGGCATTTACTGTAATTGTATAGCTACCCACAGCTTTTATTCAGTTCAATATATTTTAACATAGACAGTATAAGCTGTACTGAATCCAAATAAAATGTCCACATTAACAACTGGGTGATGTATCATCCATGTGATACTAAAACAGCAACAGCTTCTTAACAAAAGCAGTGGATCAATTTCTGCCCTCATCAGCTCAGCAAGGGAACGTAAAATAGCTGCTATTTGACTTTCTCACTTCAGGAATCCTGCCAAGTTGAGCTCAACTGCTCACAGCAAGCAGATGAAGTACATTCCACTAATTCGCACAAGAGGCTAATGTTTCATTGTCTGCCTTCCAGCAGCAGACAAAAACCTCTTACATCCCAATGTAACTTTGCCCCAGTAAAAACAAGGTAGATTTTTAATAAGTAAATTCATATTAAAACTGTAACTATACAATTGGGGTTTTTTCTCTATATCATGAATAGACTTGGTAAATTTACACAGCAATTTTTAATAAACTTCATGAACAAGGTGCAGGATAGGACATAAACTATGCTGGCAAGAACATAAGTCTAAAGGCATCTAAAGCAATTGTTTCCTTGAAGTCCTAGAAAACAGAACTCAAAAAGAGAGTACAGATGTACAGAGCCCCAGCAACTCTCATCTGTCAGCTTGTTCTGCACAGTCTGTGCCTCTATTTAAGGGAAAAAGTGCAAATACAGTTAATCTGAAAAAGGTCACAGGTACACATATGAAGTGGTAGAGGTTGCATCTATAGTCAGCTTAAAATAGTAACTTCAAAACATCTTTCCTCTTAGAAAGGTGTTAACTTCACCCAGAGGGTGGTTTGGGCACTGGAACAGGCTCCCCAGAGAAGTGGTCACAGCACCAAGCCTGACAAAGTTCAAGAAGTGTTTGGATGATAGTCGCAGGCACATGGTGTGATTCTTGGGGATGGTCCTATGCAAAACCAGAGTTGGACTCAATGATCCTTGTGGGTCCCTTCCAACTCAGCATATTCTGTGATCCTGTGATTTACAATCCAGACCTCATGTAACAACTTAATGTAAAAATTTGTTCATTATTTACCTTCTCCAGAAAAAAAGGGTATCAAGGACAGCACCTCTCTATCATTAATATCAATTCATTTGCATTAACAGACTGCAGTTGAAATAAATTATTTTTAAAATCTAGTCAAAATAACACTGAATATCTCCAAAAAACTAGGAGCTAACTTAAAGAAGAGAGTTTATCACAGCAAAAATATTTCATTCTTTTCAAATCTACTGCGAATTTTACATTATGCTATTTTGGTAATTCATGTTTGCATCGTTTATTTCATGAGTGGAACATGAAAGTTGACTTTTCAGAGCTTCAGATGAAGCTTTTGGCAAATACTACTTGATCACATCAAGCCTGAAAAACATTTTTCAGCTTCAACTCACTTTACATAGATCTGCTTCCTTTTCTTGACAAAACACTAAGACTGCATTTTAGAGAAAGAGAGACCTAAACAGATGCAACTTCTGGTTTCTCTTCCTTTCAGTGTCTATAAATGACTGACTACTCATTTACAGCCATCTTTGATTGTAACTTTGACTGCAACTTCTGTACCTTGCTTCCTGATTTTGGGCTGCCTACTCATTTCTGACACTATTAGAACCAAAAAGACTCCTTCCTACAAATATACCTTGATAAAATCCTTCTCTAAAGATTCGTATCCCTTTCAGTCTGAAATGCAATAAAACTAACTAGATGCTGGATTTAATAAACACATTAGTGGAGATTTCCACAGCAGTAGTAAAGGATTTTCCTCTTTTGTGCATGTGAAGACAAGATGAACTTTCCAACATTTTGAAGAAAAATGAAATAGAAGATGCACAGCTAAGAAAACAGAAACATGTAAAGCTGTACATTACTGACAGAAGAGTATTAGAGGTACGGTTCAATGAATGCCCAGGAGTGCCGCCTAAGAAATCAATGCATTCAACATACAAATTCATGGGTTTAATACACTTCTCAAGTGTCCCCATGTTGTTATACAAATACTATCAAGAATCCCATGTAGTCAACTGAAACAACGTGCTCAAACAGATATTTTAAAAAAACACATAAAAGGAAGAAAATAAGAAGTTAAAATAAAACTGTATTTCTGAGAGCTACTAACGTTCCCTTTTCCTCTTTTAATGTGCAGCTGACCAAATCTGTAACTCAACACACCCTTTTGCTTCCACTCTTACAATAATGCCAGTCCTTTCACTTCCAAAATGCCAGAATCTATAGTGGCACTGAAACACAATTCACTGGCTGACTGCAACAGCCTGTGCTTATCTCCTCTGGACCAATCAGCAGCCAGACACACAACATTTGTTCAGCATCTTACATGATTCTTGCACTCTATTAAAATCCTACTGCATACTACTCCAATGCAAAATGCAAATAATAACGTTCATTAGGAATAAGAAAGCACAGCAGGTGCTGCATTCTGAGTTGAATAAATTTTTTGTGTTTCACCAAAAATCTCTAACACAAACTGTTTCTGTTATATAGCATGACATCTGCAGGTACAATTGTCTTCTCTAAAATGGACTAAATTTCTTCAGTGTGCAACCCCTCTCAACTATAAGTTTTTGTAGATAATTTTCAACTCTTTCAAGAACCTGTAATATAAGCTCTAAACCAGATGATGATCACATTTATTAATCTTTAAACTTCCAAGAACATAAGTGGAATAAGAGAAAAGAAAACACCACAGGTTGTCCAGGTTTTTTAAAAAAAATCTTGTTATTAAGTAAACTACAATGAAAATTAGAAAATGCATATTACTAGGATACGAACCGATTGTATAACCCTGTAGTAACTAGGACTAACAGTTCAGCTTTCTCTACCCTGACCAGTATTGACCTGTGCAATAAAAAATGAAGGCAGTCAATCAGTGCAGCTTTTGACATCAGATATCAGTGCCTCAGGGGATATTGACCCAAAGCACAAGGAGTTTTCAGCAGCAAAGCCGTAGCAGCAACATTGTGTTCTACTGTCTCTTTCAGATATGCCACTCAAGAACAACTGCTATAATAAACCTTGCATTTACAGAATTTTAGAATGCGTATTCTGTTTAGACATTTATAATGACAGCTAGAAATAAAACATTTCAACCAGTTCAATATATGGATCTGAACATATACTGCATTTCATTTGTCCTTCCCACTGCTGAAGTGCTCAATATCATACACTGTAGTGCTCAAAGCCAATCTCTCCCGTTTTCAGGTTTTTTTCTCCCTTCAAAATAATTTTTCATTGTGCATGAATAAACATCCTGAAAAAGATTTCTTGTGGCCCTGCATTTAGACAGTCTTTAATTAAAAATGAGAGGTAACCCATCTACAGCTAATTTGATAGGCACTATTGCCAAAATCCTTGATAATTTGAAACTATGTCTGAATATTTTTCAATAAAAACTGCCTGCATTAGTGTGAATAATTCCCCCTACATTACAGACTGCTTATACAGTTCTTTCTCTTCTTCAGTGTTGCAGAACTGGGAATACCTTCCTCCCCTACATAACACAGGAATTGTCTGTGAAAAAGTTAAGGCTCATCTGTGGGAGCACATTAATGCTCTTAAGTGTTTACACCAGAAATGTGTTTAGTTTCTTGTATAATTTGAGATATCTGAATAGTGCCATCAATTAGGCCATGACATATTACAAGTTCCATTTTCTGTCCTTTGCTCTTAAAGATTAAACAGCTACTTGCCTAATTTTGGCAAACTAGAAGATACGTGGTTTCCATTTCAAAAGCAATAAATAATATATCAAATAAAGCACTAAAGTCCTTTCTTACTTTTTTTTTCACTGCATCCTAATATTACTGATCTGGAGTGATTACTTTATGTGGGAAATATTAAGGAGAAAATTGGTATATTTTGGAAAGGGAAAAAACTGTTTCCTAATACGGAAAAGATGAATAATGACTTAAGGAATTACTTGCATTATTCCTTATTGTACTTTTTCCTATTCTAGTCAGAGAGCATGGAATAGGGTCCTACACAAGAAAACTATCTATAAAAGCTCAGTTAGCTTAGATTATGTGACCTAACTCTTACTTCTTCCACTCTTTTCAGCACCCATTAAGACTTTGCCTTTCTCTTCATTAATCCTACACTCTTCTACAGTTTCAATTTCTACTTTCATATGACATATGCTTTTCTGTATTTTTTAGCATCTTTCCAGATGCTCTTACTGCATGTTCCAATTGCAAAAATACAGCCCTTCAGCTATCTTCCAAGTTTTATTTGTCAAATAACACCTCTACATCTTTACATTTCCAGTATTCACTCTACTGCATGTCCTTGTAAACTCTGCATCAATCCTAGTCACATACCTCGTATCTTACATCTAAGCTTTTGACAAGTCTTATTGACACTTAATGTCATCCCCAGACTTCCTCTACGTTCCAGTCACGTAATTTGTGCTTATTTCCTTCTTCAATTATAGCAATCCATTCTTCATGGCTACTCTGCTGGCCAAACATGTTTCTTAAATCCATTTGCCATTTGACTGCCTCCAGAATTTGTCCTTTTACCTCATGTTTCACTCATACTACATCTCTTCTCAAATCCCCTTTCACCTGCTAGTCACCTTCAGACTACAACTTTCATTCCCTGACTTTGCATAAACTTGTTTCCTCTGACTTTTTTATTTCCTAGGTCCTAAATAGATACTCTCTTTGGTTTCACCTTTTCAACTTCCATACCTTTCACAGAATCAATAGTTGAGTACATGAAGCATCCAGCACTCGTTTTGGACAGCCATCCATGTAAAACACTTTTTTTTTTCTTTCCCACCTAGAATTTCTCTCCCCTTCCTCTCATAAGTTTAAAAAATAAATCATGTAAAGAGTCAAAGCAGTCTTGGCAGGCATAATTACACAGGGCTTTGAGAAAGCAATTACTGTATTTCCAGTTGACATTTTCATGGCACTCCACATAAAGTAAAAGTTTATTAACATTAACCTGCAGCTTAACTAGTATTACGGACAAAAGAGGTTTTTACAAAGTATACAGTGCAAGAGAAAAAAAAAGGCATAATATGCCTATATACATCTGAGAGAGGAATCAAGAAAAAGGAAATTTTGTTTGTATGGACTCTCACCTATGCTGGGTCAAAATCTAATCAGGAGAAAACTACCGTGGATATTTTCAGGTGCAAAAGCATGACGGCAATTTTCATTGTTTTTTAGTTACCTGATAAGACAACTTCAACTAGGTCTCCTTCTTGGATATCTGCAGCTGATTTCACCAACTGGAGAATGTTTTCAGAGGTAGGGTCATGGCGGAAGAGCAGGATTTTGTCATACATTCCGTAGAAACCACATTCCGGAAACTGCAATACAAACCCATCAAAATTTACTATGCTGTGAAATAAATAACTGTACACTACAATTAATGTATAATGAAATTTTCAGGAAAGACTGGACCACTTGTCAGACTAGTACCAAATAGGGTATATATTTTTTCATGTATGAAAAAAATTATCACTATATTCTGAAAATGTTTTTTTCCCTAAGCAAGAACGCTCGTTTGCCTTTCTCTTCCTGTGAGCAAGGCAGTATCCACTAGGAGATGAGAGAGAAGTAAGTGTATCCCTTAGCCACTGCTGATAACTTTTCCAAACACAAGCGCCTGAGCAAGTTGATTTAATTAGACCCTCCTGGAGCAGATGTCCTATGGAGTGCCCTTCTAGTCTACATTATATTATTCCATGATTCTATGATCTCTCCCCAGACAACTGCCAAAAAGATGCCGTAAGGCCAAAAGAAATATATTTCAGCTCTGCCTAAGATGCAATGCTTAAATTATAGCTCATTATGAAAGACCTATTTCTTGAGACTGAAAATACCAGGCACATAAAGCAATGCTTCCAAACTTAATCATAATAATTTACTTCAATGCAGAGAAGTTTTAGCTTTGAAATCAGATTAAATCCTGTTTAAACTACAAAAAACTTTTAAAACTCTGAGGTTATAAACTGGAGATTATTATTTAGTAACTTGGTTTTTTTCCTTCTTTTTTTCTTTTTTTTTTCTGCAGCACAAAAATTACTGAAAGTTTTTTTTCATGCTCCCAGCCTAAAGAACTAAGATTTTATTCTGAAAACACTTTTTCTGTTACAAAAGATTCTGTTCAGTTTTACATCAATGCACTCCATATTTTATCATCATACAGTGAAAACACCACAATGATTACCATGGCTTGAGACACAAACTGGCATGTTTTGAGGTTATACTTTGCAGTAGTACAATTTCCAGAATGCAGAATTAACAGAACCCAACAAAAAGTACTTCAAAACAATATATTCATTACTGATTACTGGAAGCTTTGGAATCTATCCAAGTATCTCAAAAAAGTTATGCCTTTTTTAAAGTTTTGAAGCATGTACTGAAAAGAGAGAGAGAAAAAAAACCAGTCAGATCTCTGGTTTGAATGAAATACATCTAAATGTCTGAAGTTTTTTCTGGCTTCTTATTCCAGGTTATACCATAATTCTTGGTTGGGCAAATTACCTGCCTGAAAAAAAAACCCAGTTAGTTAATTTAGTTACTAAGATAGGTGATATATTGAACAGAAAGAATTTCTGGTCTCTCAAAAATATCGGAATTACCCACAGAATATCTGCAAAGTGCTACTCCTATTGGCTCTGAGAAAGGGAGCCCGCGTCCACACACATGGTATTTGTTCTCAGACAA
>VZRE01006429.1:29302-109681 GCA_013396775.1 Cephalopterus ornatus | reverse complement strand
CCAACCTGGCTGATTCTATGATTCTATAACTACATTTTACTTGTAATTATATTAAAATTCAATTACAGTTGAATACTATATATGTTTGTGAATTTTTTCCACTAATTTTTCTCAGCTGCTTGGTTATGGACCATAGCAGTAGATATAGCAGAATTTAGCCTCTTTGTTAAGAACAGATAGTAAAAAAACTATCAAACATACGCCTCCACATCACCAACTCCCCCCGCAACACACACATATCTGCAGCCTGCAGCTATTAGTGCTAATATTTACCACTACGACTACCAACCCCAGGAGATACGTGAAGCCAAATGTAAGCAGAGGCTGGCGATATGTCCGTTTAAAAGTGCAAACACGCTAAAAGAAAGTCTGCACTTCAAAGGAGTAAGCCATGGTGAAGTCACCAGCAGGACTCCTAACAATGCAATTTTTATAAATGAGTGCCCAGTAAGCTAATACACTTTTTAAATACAAGTCTTTTGTGCCAAATGATAAAGTACAATCATTATCAATCTGGTGAAACGAATGAACTTTCAACAAGAACTGACGGTGCACACTGTGTATGCACTTTGTCAGTCCTGCACATGGCACAAAAGAGAGTTATCTGAAACAAATCCCTTCTGTAAGGGAGGAATAAGAATCAGTAAATATATATAAAGCAGTTATCTCGCAGGGTGATAACATTTATGATGTGTCAATTGTATTGTGTGTAATATACAGGACAAATGAGCTTCATACATGTAAGTGATTATTGTCCACACGTGCACCAGCAGTCAAGGCAGTTTAAGAAAGCTTCATGCTGAGACAGCTTCCATCTTCTGCCTGTAAATGAGATGGCTTGTATTGTTATCCTGATGAAATTTCTACTTTCTCTTTCCCTCTTGATGCAAGGCTTAAATCATTGCACGAGTCACTTGCTTCTAACAAGCTCTAGTGTTTTGTGGTCAGAAGAAAATTCAGTCTCATTTCACGGAAAAGAGTGTCAAACCTGAGAAAGCTTTGGTGTCACAGGTTTGTTTGTAGACAACCAAAGGATAAAGAAGACAGAAGTAAAACCCTTACAAAATCACACCAAACATTTTGATATAGGAAAATCAGCATAACAACAGCCCCATTTGGTATATTTAACAAAAAACTTTCTAGAAGTTCATCTAACCACTGTAATAGCTTTTGGGGAAATGAAAGAATTCTGCTGTTGGTAAATAACCCATGCCTATGGGTCACCAACTTAAAAAAAACCCCAAAACCAAAAAACAAAAACCAGAAGACAAAATGCCAACAGTCGTAACTCATACGGTCACATTTTCTTATACCCTTCACTCAAAAGCAAATTATTAGTATATCTTAATCCTATTCTACTATGTTATAAATCAGAGGTAGGTGCAAGTTACCTTAGGTTGTGTACTGAAGTTCATTTACTGAACTTTCCTATACTTCATTTCTTTAATTGAAAGACAACAAAAATCTGATGGCTTATTGTATGTGTGGATTAAATTTTACAAATGTGTGATTTCCTTTAATCAGATAAAATCAGTTACTAATGTAAATATGACTACGTAAGTGAGAATCAGCATATGATGCAACTGATATTTTTTTCTGTTTATTTGGGACTGTATACCATTGTGTAACTAACATAGTTAAAACACCATTTCCTGATAAAAGAAGGATGTTGATATTACACATATCTTTAAAAATTAAATGGCTTCTCTTCTATTCAGGAACTCTAGATGAAGAGAAATTGTAGACTCACAGAGATGAAATCCAGAGAGAAAAATTATTTGATATATATGGTAACTAGGTGACATTGTGATAAGAACTTTAGAAATATGATAGACAGACTTTGCAACACATTGTTTTGCTGGTAATCTTTCTGCATACATACACATTTTTTCCTCTTCAGAACAATATTCAACTGCTAATCTCTTTATACTTGTACTTGTTCTTTGCCCTCTTGGTCTCATTCACAGCCACATGAATCACTCCCCTTTCAGTTCACATAGCATTCTATGATCATTGCTGCTGGTTCAGCTAGCACACAAATCACAGGCAATAAATATGTAAATTGTTCATTTTCATGTAAACACAAAGCCTTCAATAGAATTTTCATGAACAAAGAGAGTTGCTGGAAGTTGGGGACCTTCTAAGAAATGAAGCATGACTGGGAGAAGATTATCCTTGTTATTGATAAAATCTATATAAATCAATAAATACTTTGCAGATGCTAGTATCTAAAAAAATATTGGAGGATTAATGGAAAAATATAATCTTGCTTTGTCTTGGAAAAGACACGATATTCTGTACAGGGTTGATTTAATATAAGTATTTGGCTACTGGAACAAAGATATCAGCAAGCCCAGCTAGGGGAAAAAAAATCATATTTTAATATTCATACAGTAAACTTTTGTTGAAAGTAATATGTACAGTTGTAGGCATTAAAATCTTAGCCTCAGAGAACAAAGATAGGAAGTTAAAGAAAATCATTAATATGGGAGGTGCTGCACTAAAACAGCCTAAAGATGAAAATTGTCCATAAAAACATTATACATGAACTCTTTACTTGGTAATTCCTCTGTTGTCATAACACCTTCATTTTTCCTCCTCATCTGTCCTATTTGAAGGCAATTCTACAACCGTTATGAATAAATTTGTCCTAAATTTACCAAGCTAATTGACATTGCTGTTGATATGGAATATGCCAGTGATCACTCAGATATTTACAGAATTAAAAGTATATTTGCTTCAAAACAGTGAGTGTAAAAAAAACCCAACAAAACCCAAAAAACCCCAGCACCCACCCCCATTCCCCCAAAAAAACTTGTCAAAAAATCAGAGATCAGTTCAATTCGAGAGTACTAGTATACAGCTCATTTTTTTCAACATAGAGCTGAACCTTAAAATCTATACAATTTCCTATTGCATTTCACAGCATAGCCATTTTATAGTTTAGGGTTGCCATATAAATTTTGTCACTTTTACGATCACAATGCTCAATTTCAAATAGTTTCAGTTTATATACTTTCTACCCACTTTTCTTTAAAATTCCTTGATTCTTAGATCTGTGAACATGTATCTTGAAGTATTAAATAATTGCCAGATGCTCAGCACTTCCACAGCCTTCCCTGCTTGCTCTGTCTAATTTTACCTGCCATGTTGCCAGTCCCTGCCCCTCCCAGCCTACTCAGTGTTATGTTAAACAATTTTGCTGCTACTGTGCTGCCTTTCTTGTCTTGCACTCTGCATGCAGCACTGATTGCTACCATGCAGACCTATTTTTGCTGTACAAACCTGTTCACGCTTCAGTGATTTCACCTTTACAGCTTTTACTAATAAATTACTGTGCAACTGTAATAATACAGTAGTAAAGCAACTGTTTTCTACCTCAATGCATACAGTTTCTGTCTGTCTCTCCTCTTCTGTGATACTGTTTGACATAATATCTGAAAAATGCCCATATTCTTTGACACGTCCATGCTCAGTGCATATGCCAGCATACTGAGTTCATTGCAGCAATTAGGAATTGTCACTGCAGATATTAATTTAATAAGGTAATGTCAGATCTTTGATACTGGTTAGTAGTAGATCCTTCAGACCTATTTTAAAGAAATCCTTTGCACAAGAAAAGTATGTCAATAAGCTTGCAAAATGTTGCTTCCTGTTTCCTTTTAGTTAGCACAAAGCTCGTTCTCTGAAGAATGAAAATTTGTATTTGTGGCTGGTAAATACATGGCTGTTGACATCATCAAACTCCTGCTATTTATTTTTTAATTGGAAAATGCTTCTAGAGTCTGGCAATTTGGGGACTGACTTTAGTATGATTTGAAAGGATTGGCTTTAATTTACATTTTGGTCTAAAATCGGTAGAATGTCTCCTTTTACAGGTCATGGTCTGATTTTTTCATCATTTTGCTTCCCTGTGATCTCATTTTCCTCTCTTACCTAAATAAAATCTTTGGGATTCTGCAAATCTTGTTATCTATGGAAACAAGGCATCTAGAGACAGGACAAGAGGACACAGCTTTAAGCTGCACCAAGGGAGGTTTAGGTTGGACATCAGGAAGAATTTCTTCGCAGAAAGAGTGGTTAAGTATTGAAATGAGCTGCCCAAGTAGGTGGCAGAATCATCATCTCTGGAGGTGTTTAAGGAAAGACTCGATGAGGCAGTGCCATTTTCTAGATGACACAGTGGTGCTCAGTTATAGGTTCACACTGGATGATTTCAGAGGTCTTTTCCAACAAAACTGATTCTGTGATTCTGTGAAAATGTCACACATGCCTGTAAACAGCTAGGTTTATTTTCTGTTGCCTTACATTTTTAGTCTATCCACTATAAGACTATTTAATATCTACCAAATCCTTCTCCATGTGTGATTGTTTGTTCAACATATATTCTGCCACTGTCTTTTGGTTCTAGCTCTTAACCTGTGCCACAAACCTGGAATGGCTCAATTCTGTCACTAGCTAGAGGTTAGGTAGAGTTTCAAAGCTGACTTAGTGTCCCCACAGGCACAGAGTTCAAATCCAAACTTGCACAAAACTAATAAAGTCAACATGGAAGCAATAAATTCCAGATTTTGTAATCATACTCCAGATGTTTTCTCCAAAAAAAACCAAACACAGGCCATGATTTCATTTAATAGAAACCTATAGAAAATTTTAATGCCTAGTTATCAGCATAAATTTAAATCATCATATTAACATAATAAAGACATGTAAATAATTCTTTAATTTTTTTCTGAGTTTTGGGGTTTAACTTAAAACAATGTACAAAAAAAAATGTAAAAAATATCATCGTATAAATTCCATATTTTCTCTGCTACTGCCAGTGCTAAAGTCTTACTCTTACATGAAAATTGACAATTTCTATTAGTTCTTGACAATGGATGCTCTCAGAAAATGCCGCAGAATATGAAGTTCACAGTAAAAGGAATTAAGAGATGCTAACAATGCATTCTTAATAAATATCTCATAACCATTCTTCCAAACATAAGTGGTAACAGGTATCAAACATTCATAGGTGGCCCTATGGCAAAAGCTGAAAATACAATTGCTCATATTGGCAACAGCACACATAGGCTGTTGGTGCCTGTCTGGTGGTGTGGAGAACTGAGGTCTCTGACAAGAATGTGGACAAGAGGATATCAGTTCTGGTATGTCGTACAAGGCAAATAATGTTAAGGAGAGTCTTTGTTTAACCTGTTCAGCACAACCAGCTCTTGGCTAATTAGCCATCAAGAGCGCTGGTTCCAACTACACTTATCTTATACTAACTGAGATGCCCTCCAATTTCACTTTACTGATGGATAATTTTCTGTTTGATTGATGACGCTGAACACATCATTTTAGTTCCACACCTGTTCTTGTTACATCTTGATGTATTAGCATTTTAGCAACTTGCTGCAACACCAAAGTCCGTCTATTATGGTGCAGAGAGAAATGACTGTCCTACACCGGTGAAGATTAATCCTGAAGAGATTTTGGTTTCATTCCTAGCTTTTCTGGAGGCAGTGTATATAGACATAGAAAAGACTCTTATAACTCAGTTTTTTAAGAGGTGTTGAGAACCTGTCACTTCCATTGAAAGGCCATCATTAATCTTAATTTGCCTTTATGAGAAGAAGACTTCTGAATTTAGGCAGTCATGCTGGCTTGGAGACCTAACTTGACAGTCCCAGCACCTACTGAAAAAGCAGACTATGTGTAAGACTCGTGGAAGATGAAGGTCAGAGTCACATTTCTGAATATTTTGGGAAGAAGTGTTTTGAAAGTAACCATGAATTTAGCGAGCCTAAGTTATATCTGACTGAACTGATTGCTTTCTATGATAAATGGCTAAATTTTGGGACAACTAGAGACTAGAAGATATAACCTAGGTTTACCTCAATCAGGCTTCTACACTTTAGTTTATTTTATGCAAGTTAGAGTGCCCTAATGTGAATGGAAGACCATCAGCTAGACAAAATCCTGACTGGATGACTGCTCTCAGGGAGTCATGGTAAATGGGTTGTATGCTGCCTAAAGCCTGGTAAGACAGAGTGGTCTATACCATGACGTGTCTGGTTTAACATCTTTCTCAATGGCCAGGGAGACAAGAAGGAACACCTGCTTCTCAGGCTGGCTGGTGACACCAAACTGGAGAAAAGTGGTCTCTGGAGAGCAGGGCTGCCGCCCAGAGGAACTGGGTTGTGCTGGTGCAACAGGCCTTGTGCAGTTCAGCACAGAGAAGCATCAAGCCCTGTCCCCACTCAACCAGGCAGCATTGCAGGCTAGGCATAACCTGCCTGGGCAGAAGCTCTGCAGAAAAGGACCTGGGACCCTGGAGGACAGTGAGCTACACAGGAGCCACCCTTGAGCAGATAGGAGCCACCCTGGGGCTCTTAGAAGCCACCCTCAGGCTGACAGCATTTGGCACTGCAGAAGCTACTGAAACTATCATTTATTCTTTGATTAGTAGAAGTTTGTTTGCATTGGAAAAATAATAATTTACTTACACTTACTTAAATGTATATTTATCTTGTTTGTGACTCTTTGTCTCAACTGAGAGGAGCAAAAAGCATGTTTTCCAACTTTAAAAAGGGAAACAAAATAGTCCTGTTTTCCATAACTGCATATTTGTGAAAGACAGTGAAAGCCTCTCTTCCTTCCTGGGGCTCTGGAAAGGAGAATATCTAAACATCAGACTGAGGCCAGACTCGGGAGGCTGGTGAAGTTCCTCAGCTGGGACGAACCAGCAGCATCAGTTAAAGCTGGAAGGAGGAGAGCCTGTACACTGGATGGAATTGCAGTACATTTGGATAAAAGGGAAACAAAAAGTGATGCAGGTTAGATGACAGATAACAAGACCGATCTCCGTGGTATCTAAAAGCATGCAATTGGCTTCTGACAGAGGGAAAAAATAGAAGGTTCCCCTTTCCTTTCCCCATGTTTTGCCTTTGCCCTCATTTAGACTGACCACTAGTAATGGCATTTTCAGCAATTTATTTGCATTTATTAAAGAAGGGGTTCCCTTAGTAGCTACAAGGGTATTTTGTAACCTTGTAATCCTGTGTAGTTGATATCTGTATTGTTGTCTCAGAATGTCTGTAAATCTAATTTGGGAGCTTTAATGCTATAATAAGCTATATAGTCCAAGAACATAGACTGAATACAATTTAGAACAAAGCATGAATACTTGAATGTAGATTTAGAAGTCAGACCAAGCCTAGCTTTGAAAAATACCCAAAATGTTTTGGAGTGAATGAAATTCCTTTCCTTGTAATTCTGTAAACACTGAGAACTAATAGCAAGGTACTTCTTTGCCTTGTTTCTAGCTTGTTGTCATATATTAGCATCCAATGAAGTCAGGAGCAAAGCTCTATGCAGAGCATGTCTTGAACCATATCGATCTACCTTTCCTGATTAATGAGTATCTACATATAACTGAGGAAATGGAGATATTTAGTTCTGGGAAACATCTAATTTTAGTTTGCTTCTTGGAATATAAATTTTCAAGGGATTTCGCAGATTTTGTTTATAAAATATTGTTGCCTAGTAAAAGATATGCTCTCTAGGGTCTTTGTCAGGATTAGAACAGAGATGTGAGTGTTGCCAGAATGTGATTTAGGTGTTGGGACACTGGCGAACATGCTGTCAAGGCACAGTTAGCCCACAGTGCGGAAAGCATGGAGGTAATGCAATACTTTTCACAGTAGCCGGATTTTGCTTCCAGAGTAACAAGTTTAAATTAACTTGTACATTTTCATATTTAATGGAGATTTACTATTTTAGGTGTTACTATTTTGGACATAGAAGGTAATGAAAGTCGAGTGAACTTTTCTGTTTCAGTAATTACATTTTGAAATTAACAGATATACAGAAAAGCTTCCAAGTGTGACTAAGGAACAAACTCTACCTGCAATATACTGGAAAAAGTAAAGGAGAAATTTAAAGATATGAAATTTCTAAATATATGAAGTTTCCAAACCATCTTCAATACAGAAAAATGTAAGTCTGCGTACCTTGATCTTGACAAGGAAGACTGTATTTGCCTCTGTTTTACTAAAAGTCAGCTAAAGCAATTTTGATTAACAAAGGCTGTGAAGTGTCACAGACTTAATGGCATCCTGAGAGGCAGGGCATATCAGTTAGATTTAACTCCTCTGTGGAAAGTAGTTCATAAATAAAATCTCAAGATCTCCTGACAAAACATTTTCTAAGAAATGTAAAATTATAGGTGTATGCTTGACAGTAAAATTTATACTAGAAGCAGTAAGAAGAACTTTATTAACATAAACAAGTCAAGTATCCTAATCCCTTTCAGAACTCCTAAGCTTCTCTATAAGATGAACTCTGGAAAAGAGAGTTATCTTGCATATAATTTAGTTTTGGGAGAGACTCTTGACAACATCTTTTTGAACAATACTTTCTCTCAAAAGACATTAGAAGAGTTTGTATAACTTTTCCTTGTGTAATGCAGTTATTGCAAAGGCTGGATTTCATTGTAGTTTTATATGGAAAAGACAGTGGAAATATGTATGGAAAGAGTTAATTTTTTAGGCTAACACAGTTTTTCAATTATTTATCACGTCATGAAATTTGAAGAGCATTAAATGAAGGAAGCAATACTGGCTCCTGTGTCAGGTTACTGTCTGACATCGAAATAACAGAGAAAGACCGCTTCTTCATGTCTTTGCCACCACATATTTTATGCCTGGTGAAAGCTGTCAATAATTGCTGGGGTTTTTTCACCTTCCTGAATGCTCATGGGCTACTTCAAACAGTCCTGGTAGTACAGAATCAATACCTTAGCGCCAGCAGTCATGGCAAAACTGTTATCATTATTGTGTTTACCCTCGATCAGGTTACGCTCTTTTCTCCCAAAGCCACTAAAAGTTCCAGTAAGCACACATAACATCTCCTTAGCAAGTTCTTTCTGCCTTTTACAGGTACTAAACGTTTCATTTTTTTCCCTCACAGAAGGATGTTATGGCTAAGAAATATATTGAGATAAAAACAGGCAATGAGAAAAAAATATTGACCAGTTTTTAAATAAATTACATCAGGACACTGATTTCAAACACCAGATTATTGAATCGGCACCTTGACCTGCTGAAACTATTTAAAAATAAGCCAGTAGGAGAAATGGACCATGAAAAACTTTGGGTTTATCATGATGGTAAACAATATATCCTTTCCAGGATTTTCTTCTCTTCTCAGACAAAGCAGACATGCAAGACATGCAAAGATTAAGTGTGTCTATGTAAAATCACACCTTTGAAGGGTTATGTCTTCAACACTCTGAAGACATAACTCTTCAAAGGTGTGATTTTACATAGACACACTTAACCTACCCTTTAATTAATCAACTGAATGCACCATTTTTTACTTCTACTCATCCACCATTTCTGGCTTTATTGTGTCATTAAATATGACATTTCCATATTTGGAAAAACTGTCGAGCTGCAACACCTACTGCATTGTACTGCCTCTACTAAACAGAAATCATGATTGACAGCTTGAGTTTCAGAGGGAATAATTTTCAGTAAATAGGAAATATTTATTAATGGCTTTAAAATGTTTGGAAAAAAGTGACATGAAACAATTTTCTCTATTTTCTTTCTGTTTGTGCATTGTTAATCCTGTCTCTACTACTTAACACATGTCTTTTTAACTTTTTAAATTATTTTTACCCTTGTATGTCACTGTATTTTCACCACAGACTGAATGATAACTAATTTACCACAGTTTGGCTCAAGTAAAAAAGCTGTGTCGCTTACTAAAGGGACTTGGATTAATCATGTTTTCTTAGAGATCTATTTATATTACTACTTTTAAATGTATAGAGTCATTGGGCAGGTGAAGAGAATGATAAATCAGAAATTTTAGGAAAGAAGAGAGTTTACTACAGTCACTGCTTTTGTTTCACAGCCATTGATACTCTTGTTGGAGGACTTTTATTCATGGCACATTTTGGGTCTTTCTGTTATTATTGTTTAATAACTAGGAGGAAAGAAAACTGACTTAAATATCAGTGACAATAATTATTCAAATGGTTGATCAAGATTTGAGTCCAGATTTTTTCAGAGTAAAATAACTTCATTTAGACAAATAAATTTTTGGTCAAGCTAAGGAATAGGGTATTCTTCAGATATTTGCACCCTTAAACGTGATTTGGTCTTCCTTTGATAATAAAGAAGGACTAGAATTAGGAGCCAAGTTCTCTACTGATAAAAAAGCCCCACGTAAGAGAAGAAATAATGCCAGTGTAGAACTTTCTTTGTCCTACAGTAGAATTTGAGTAAAACTGTCTTAGATTTTCAAGCCCCTTAAAAAGAGGTAGCTAGCATATGGCAGTTCATTAAAATTATAATGGAAAGTTTTTCTACCATTTTTAAATCCTGATTTTTGAAAATGAGGATCATGCATATAAAGCAGTTATAAGGAGTTGAATTTAAAAAAATGTCAATAACTTTTGTTAATATTTAGAAGAGACTGAACATTTTAAAATGATATCTCAAATTTTCCAACAAAAAGCTATTTTGATAGAATAACATACTTTGCTTAGAAAACAGAATTCAATACCAAGGAAGGCCTTTTTCCCTTTCATTTTTACAACATAAAATCATCAAGAGCAGTTCTTTCACAGAGAAGTTTCTGTTTTGATGAATTGAGGAGTTTTTTGAAAATATTTTTCCCTGAAAAATTCCTCATCAGCTCTATAGCTGATACTGCCACTAATACCTAATTCGAACACTGGGATCATTTGAGGGGAGCTCAAGCTGCTCCACCAGGCAATCGTGCCTCACAGATGCTGGAATGTAAAGTGATGGCCTTCTTTCCCCCCTCTGCTCTTGGTGCTTTGGGGCTATGCAGAGTTGTAAGAAATATCCATCCCATAATCACATTTGTGTGGACTTTTACCTGTTACTGAGTTCTGCCTGTCCCTACCAAGCAGGGTGGCACATGCTCCAACGCTTCTTTGCAATGTCATTGAGGAAACGTAATATTAGCAAGCAATGACAATTCACAGGCAGCCAAGAGCCTGCACTTACAGCATTATTCTTATTTGCAGTAATGCTGAGTTCATGTCAGGTGTAGCTAAGCTCCACCTGGAGTTCATCTTGAGCTATTAATCTGTCTTTTTTTTTCATATTCTGTGTGTATCTATGTTTGCATTCCCTGTTTCTAGTTAATACTGTGGGTCATTCTGCAACACTTCATGAAAAATAAATTGAATCATCCCCATTTATCTGGGCAGATAACTCCCCATACATATAAAAATAGAAGAAACTCATATATCTATTGAGATAGAAGGTAGTGAGTATTCAAGATATAAATTTGATCTGCAATTTACTAAGACATTTAGCCAAATTTTACAGGTTCACAGAGTTGAGTTATCAACCTTCTAAATTTTGTGGAAACTGCATTGACAGAGGCCAGTTTATGAATCTTTTCCATATGTTATTTGATGAACAATCTTTCTACCTGTGTAGAGAGATTTCTATGCTGGTATACACTCGACTATAATAAATATGACATTTATCATAATATCGGAGGGTAATTCCAGTGGCTGTAGATGTGAAGAAATCTATTCTGTTGAAAGGAGAAATTGCCAGTGCAGTACAAAAGGAGTTCAGGAAGAAAATGTACATCATTGTAAACACTGCTTTCTGCAAGATTATGTATTGTGTGATCTCCTTCAGACATGTGAAAAGACAGGAATAAATGCAACTATTATAATCTACTGAATAATATATCTCTCCTAAAAGTTTTGTATTAATCATCCAGTCCTTAGAAATTCTGATAACAATACTTTTCCATTACATATATTTTTATATTAAGTGTCATTGATAAACATTGTTTAGAGAGAAACCTAATGTTATTTCAATGAATTACACTAAAGCAAAAGAGAATGTGGGAGGATATAGTCTGAATCTGAAGTCTTTGTTCAATATGAAACTTTCCCATAGCCCAGTCTAGTATTTCTAAAGACTTACATGCCTCGTACATGTTATACTCCTGGATTCCAAACAAAAATATATGTAATTATTTTATAAAGGACATATTTAAAAGCAATGTAATTATCACCTCTAACATATCATTACATTACCTAGGTAGTAGTCCTAAACTGGTAGTGGCACCATCTACTTCTTATAAAAATACCACATAGCTCTGAACACTAAAAAAAGCAGTAATGGACCAGTAGGATTAGAATATGCCAATTTTGAACTTTATTATAAATTATTTAAGGAAAGCTTTTGCTGAACTTGGGATAGCAAAACAAACTAACTTTTTGCATTTCACAAAGCATTTGTGAGATATGCCAATTATTTTTCTTCTGCTGGTGCTGAAAAATGAAGTGGAGGTTGTTAATCCTCAGCTCTGTAATTACATGCTTGTGCATATAATTTTATTTCAGTTTTTCAGTAACAAACCAGGGTCATAATAGAGATAAAATCAGACTATATGTTCTGTTGTGGGGACCAAGGTCCACATCACTTTCTACACCACTTTATGGGCCGTAGCGGTTCTAGAATACAAACCACCAGCTTACTGTATTATTGTATTCTAGAACCGCTACGGCCCATAAAGTCCAGCTAGTTTTGCAGATGGCAGTGTTGAATGACTCTGCAGTCACTTTGTGTGAATATGTGGGTAGATGGAAATTTTGGAATGTGACATGGCATGGCCTTCCCATTCACAAAGCACTTACTTAGGTCTTTGAGTTAAATAGCAGGGGCAATTAAGAGCTGTGTTTCAGCTCTGGAGTTCTTCTAGGTTTCCCTAAGCCCCAGTTTTAACATGCTACTGTATCCACTCAATGTAGACACCAGCACAGGCTCATTCAACTTCTAAAAATTCAATTGATCCTTAAAGTCAAGATTAGAAACAGTAGGTTTCCATTTTCTGATTAAGCATTTGAACTTTATGTGCCTAATAAAAGAACTTTTATTCTTCAAATATAAGCCTAGCGTGGAAAGGTTTCACTGTTTTGCACTGAAGTCAGTGGGAAAAATTAAACAGACTTTTTTCTTTGATCAGAGTTAAAAGTCATTGCTGTTGTAGCATCTTGAAATCAAAGATGGAAAATATAATTTTAATTTTTACTTACCACATATACTAAGGGAAAGCTGCAGTATCTGATCTGCTTTTTATCTCTGAAACTGGGCATTTTTTTCTTTATGTTTTAAAATAAAAGTAATTTATTTAAAAAAAAATACAATCAATTTTCTGAATGAAATTATTTGGCCCTCATGTTCTCCCTTCTCTTTTGAATCACTTTTCAAGTGATTCAGTTTGTCTTTTGGATCTGCTATCTTGCAATTGTCCCTAATATATCTTTTAAAAAGAGAAAAATGACATAAGCACGTTGAAAAACCCAAGAGTATTGAGAATTTTTCTTCAACCATTGTGTCTATTCTCTGCTTTCTGAGGAAATGTCTATTTTCTCACCTAGATTATCATTAATGAACTTCCATGAAGAAATTATAATTTATGGCTCCCTCTGATGGTCCACTTTGGAATGATGTATTCATAATACATTCAGATACAATATTCCATTTCAATTTTTTCATAAGTTATTCTTGGATATGAATGACTTCATTCCTTTACCTTTTTCTGTTTTTTGAGAGAGTGTTTGTGAGATACTTTTCAACTTTGGTATACGACTCTTCAGCCAGCCACTAGACCTCTAATACTTTATGTTCTTAAAATTGCAAATTGGCATTATAGGGATTTCTCCTTCCAGGTTTCCATAGCAACTCTTGTAGAGCTTATTCATTAGAAAGAGTTCTGTTTAATTGATCTCCTAATGTATTGCTTAATAGTAACTGTTAAGCAGTCTTTTGTTTCCAGGTCATATTTAGGGTTCACATATTTGCATAAAAGCATTTCATTAGCTGAAACCAATCATTATTAGTAATTTTCTTTTTTTAGTTTAAAATAACTAAACCGTCATTGAGATTTTCTGAATAGCAAATATTTACATCTTGCTGAATGGGTTTTCTCTGTGAGCCTGGGTGCTTTGTTTCTCTGAGCAGCAAGAAAATTACAGAGCTTCAAAATGTTAATCAGGGAAGACAAAAAGAAAGTGGCTTTTTTTTACAATTGAAATGAAAATGCACAGTGATGATAACTATAGGCCACAGGCAATATTTGATGATGAATTTGATTGTAATGGATAAATACCCTTTAAAAATCACGGTAATGCACTGCCCAACTTGAATAGATTTGGATGTTTCTGTTATTTGTAACTCTGATTTTCTGACATCTTAGGCTATGAAAGTTTAAAACCTCAACAAATCGTTTTGGGTTTTTTTGCAATGTGGTGCTGCTTAAAACTCTTCCAACTTACGTTAGCTAGCATGATTAAAATTTGTATGGTCAAATATATTAATTCATTTGGTTCTGCAATTGCAAAGTTGTTTACAGAGTTTTAAGCTGTTTTCAGTGTACTGGATACATGGTACGTAAATGTCAAACAATTCACTGAGAGTCATGGTGAATTTTAGTCCTGAAAATAGAAAAAATTCATTCATCAAGAACAAGCATTTAAATTCTCTCTGGATAATAACTGTTATGAAAATAAAAGTATATAGTTCAAGTAACTTCTTAAAGACCTTAAAAACAGAGCTAGTCCATCAAACTTTCTAAGCTTGAATGGAGAGTATAGAACTCACTCCATGCAGCTGGATTCATGTTATACACACTATGAATCTGGTCATTAATTCATATTAATTGATTACAAATCTGGATATTCAAAAATGACATTTTTCATATTCTTTTAGTAGTTTTTCTGGTTTTTTTCCTAGTGCTTGGAAACTATAGCTTTTCAAGATTTGTTTGCAAACATATTAAAGTCTGATTCTTTTCCTCCTTTGGCTCTGTTAAATCGGGACCTCATATTCTCAAGCACAGAACTCCAAGATCTGTGAAAACAGAAAATATGAAACTATTTCTGACAGATTCCCAAGACTTAGAAGGCATTAATTCCCTTGTGATCTCGAAACATTCATAAGCAGTTTTCCCTCTGAGTAGTCTAATGTAATATGCGCAGCTTGAACAAAACCCATAATATTGGGAAAATAATTGTGAGGGTCTATAGTGAAAAAGAAAGAAAAGGTATTGTGTTTGTTCTTCTTTTTCCTAATAGAATACAGGTAAAATTGCTGTTGTTACTGTTTCTGTTTTATATTACAGTGAAGGTATCCAGAAGAAGAAAAAAATGACATTAATATTCATGGTAAAACACAGGCTGAACTTATTTCCCGCGTCATAGCCTTTTATTATTGTCTTTACTGAACCAACAATTATGAATAGTTCTTACCCAATGATAATTTTAAAATAGGTGAGAAGCACATCTAAAGGAAAAGTTACTTGATTGAGCTTTCCAGGAGCTGTGCCAAAAATCTGGTTCTATTTTCAATTCATTTTCTGACATTTTATAAAATGTCAATATGAAGAAAAGCTGTGCCAAAAATCTTCCTGAGAATCTTGTTTGTTGTTACACACACAACACAGAGTAAGGATGAGCCTCAGGAATTTCAGGACTTGGCAGCTATCTCTTGGCTACAGCAGGGAAATAATCTATGATCTCAAGTGATATTCTTTTCTAGGGATTTATTTATTCTGCAAAGTTCAGCAAGCTACTTCCATTTTGGTTTTGTGACCCTACTGAAGTCCATTGGCTGTACTAATCAGGGCTCCCTGACTCTAACAGAAGTAAAGGCAGCTGGCTCACGTATAATCTTATACACAAGGACAACTAAATGCAGATAAGAGATGTGTCTCACTGACTGAATCTACAGAGCAAGAGTTTCAAGGAGAATATAAAGCCTCATCTTTAAGAGTAACTGCCCAATACTTTCAATGAAGCTACCTAGAATATGATTTTCAGTTATAAAATACAAATACCTCATCATTTTTTGCACAGTTGTTCATACTTTGAACAGTTTTTCCTTTATTTTATTATTATTTTTCATTACATGCAATATGGGGTACATATTGCGCTACTAACTTTTGCAGCCATTGTTTATGCTACTTGACTGTTTAAATCCTTGTAATATGGGACTCAATAAATAAAGCAACTAAAATTGTGAATTCTACCATGAAAGAGTACAATCTGGAATAGGAAGCCTATATCCTCTCATTCTTCCTCCTGAGAAATGATACTGTTTTAGCTTATTGCATCTTCTGCTGATTTTAACTACTTTTATTTCCAGGAGCTAATCCTAGCATTGATTCCTCTTTCTATTATGCATCACTAAGGTTACGGCTCTAGTAAGACTTTCTATGAAGCATTCAGGTTGATCAAACATTCAGGCTTGTGCTACTGCCTAGAGTGCCAGTTTGATGACAGTATTTGTCTTTTTCTTCCTCTATCAGCAGGTCAAAATTAATATTTCTTCATGAAAAGGGTACCCTCCCCGCGTCCCATGAGGAAGCTTAAATTCAGAGCACAATGCTCATTTCTATGCATTCACAAGCTGAGAATATTCATCCTGCTTAGGTAAATTTGACCTCCTATGGTACAGTGACAGGTGCACCTTCAGTGAGAAGCTTCAAAAGAGGTACATGCCATTGATGAAAAAGGTAGGGATTTTGGTTGCATACATAAAACAATAGAATATCTTGCATGTATTAGAGTAATATTTGCACTAATTTGGCCAGACATCAGTTCAAACATTTTTGCTACTGTTTTCTACTTTTTGACACATAAAAAAAGATAGCTGAAAAGAACATTAAGGAATACTGCTGCTTTTTCTTAGTGTTGTTGTTTTATTAAAAAAAAACCCAAACAACAACTTTTATCAGCTGTGGTTATTTTTTAGAATACCTTTCTAATTATTACCTGAATTGCATTGCTGACAGAGTATGCAGGTTTTATTAATCAATAAGACAATGATCCTTATAATGAGATTATACAAGCAACAACTAATCATTATCTCATCATCAATCTCTGAATCAGTTTCCCGTTATTAAAATCCACAATAGTCTATAGATTCCTCAGCAATAATATTTTACAACCACAATCTATGTTACAGCATAGATGTTTTTACTGTTGACTGGGGTTTAATTTCCTTGCCAGCTGTAGCATTCTGAGCTGGACTTTGTAGATGAGATGTTACAAGCAGCAACATCTACCATACCTACTGACTGAGTTTCCTCACAGAGGCTACAGATGTTTTGAGCTATATGCATGTTCTGCCCCTGCTCTTAGGCTGGCGTTGAAAATTAGAAAGGTGTTTTCCACTCAATTATCTATGGCAAATATGCACACAATACGGTGCAGATGCTCTCAACTAACACATAACATGGAGAACCTTATGGAAAGTCAAGCTGTGCAGGCCCATGCAGCAACAGCCAACACAGCAGGGGCTGTGGGATTTCAGGCAACACAAACTGGGTATTCTCCTCACAACCCTATAAGTATCAGCATGTGTATGGGCATGTGTATGGGCTAAGAGTGGGTAGCTTGCATGCTACCAGCTCATGTTACCGTGTTGCCTCCCAACCTTCTCTCCTCGGCTCTGACATGTCGGCCATGGAGAGGAAGGTTGTGTGCCTCATTAACTACAAATATACTTGTGAGTAAGCGTGCTTTTTTATCTCAACCCATTTAATCATACACTGTCAATTTCATCTCAGACTGTGACAGCCTACCAGCTGAAGCGTGCTGAGCAGATAATTTCTTTTCAAAGACAAAAGTGCCAACGTGATAGATACTCATCTGAGGGCAATAGACAATAAAGGCATACCTTTTTCTTTTACCTCCACTCTTCCTGCACCTCAGCGGAATAATTTAACATCCCAGAAAAACATGTTTATGGCATTCCTGTAGAGGTAATCAAAGGGAGAAGGTCCCTCTTTGAGCAGGAAGGAGGTTTCCTGCCCAAGATGAGTGACTGTTTGAGAAGTTGACAGTTCGAGCAGCTTATAGAGAGAGTCATAGGGAAAATAAACCAATGGCCTGTAAGTGCATTGTTATTTACATTGCACAGTTCTCATGTTCCTGCATTCTTCCTTGTGTTTTCCAATGAAACCTGTTCCTTGTAAGCCAAATCTTAATCGGTAGAGCGTTCAAAAAAGATACAACTTGCAATCATTAAAGCTTTAAGTCACAACATTCAAATGGACATTCAAAATGTAAATAAGCTTAAAAGCACGGATATTTCTAAGAAATAAAAAATTAACATGAAAAATAGGCAAGTGAATAGTGTGTATTCCTATCTGCAATATTAAATAATTTTAAGTAACAGCTTTTTCCACCTTCTTTGTGTCTTCTTAAAACAAGAAGGGAAACCTAGAGAAAGCATTAAGTAACAGCAGTAGCACTGTAAATTCTGTGATATACTAAGATCACAGCATAATTATCTAAATTTAATATATCAGTGGTTCTTCCAAATACTAAAAAGAAATAAAATAAAAAAACAGTGTTGCATGTGTGCACTAGCCCCTGCTTTTCTTTTAGGCAAAGCAGCTCATGATAAAAATTAATAAACATAACCAGGTCTCCTATAATTCCTTAACCAGGATCTCTTTCACCCTTTAAATGCCCAGATAAATTTAGAATGAACAAATGACTTATCTGCTTCCGGTTTCTTGTGTGTTTCCAGTCTTTTCTCGCAACTTCCAATTTACCAGTTTTAGTTACTTTTTAAAAAATTTGAGATAAGTTCTCGATTGATCCCCTGTCCTCATCTTAGCCCAAGAAGACTTGTCCCGTTTCCTCATTCCTATAATCCCTGTTGAAAAACACATTTAAGGTTACCAAGGTTTAGAACTATAAAAGTATTTTCCCATACCTTCCCAGGATTTTTGTTTTCTATCATAGCAAATTAACTGTCTATTGTGGGTGGTTTTTTCTTTTCTGTGCTACTCGGCCCATTTGGAATATTTTTCTGATTTATTTTTCCTGGTCTGCATATTTAATTCAGGTAAATGACTAAGACAATTGCTGTCCCACTCAATGTGAGGAGAACCAGGTGTCTCCTGCTTCTCTGGATTCAAGTATGGACCTTGTGTGATTCTGACCATAATCCACTATGCATGAAGGAGTTAGTGACACATGTAATGCAAGTTTATCTGTGTTATTCTCTTCTCATAGTGTTAATGCTAATAAAAACAATTTTAAATGTTATCCTACAGACTCTAAGATGACTTTCTTACTGGTATCATATTGTGCTAGCACATCCTGGTTCAAAACACTTTGCATGCAATATAAAGAAATGAAAAAAAAAAATAAAAATTCTAATTGACTTTGAAAAAGAAAAAAACAAAATTGGCTTTGAAAAAAAATTGTGTCAGAAAACACTTGAATTCTTGGGATTCAGAAAAGTTTACCTATTTGTCTATCTGAGAGAAAACTTGTCCCTTCACGAGTATCAAAACACCTTAAAGATATAAAGTGTCTTGGATAAATATTTGAATTACCCAACTATTAGCAGAAAAAATGATAGCACCTGTAGACATAGATAATTTTAAACTCTAAGCTTTTATGTTTCAATATTTGTCACAGATAAGATCTAAGGCTCAATCCAGGTGGAATACAACTTTGATCAGTTTTGGTGATTAAATGAAAAGAAACTTGTCTATGAGAGGCTAGAAAAGATCCACCTATTTGTTTTCAGGCATAGAAACCAATGACAATGACAGAAACCAGTTCCTGTAACTATACAGTGGTAATGTTAGCCATTGAGGTCATTGTAACAACTTGAGAAAAAGGTGAAATTCATATATAGAATATATGAAGAAAACACAAAAATGCACTGCCTTACATGAAAGAAATATTTTGTTGACCATTTTAGTTGATTTAAAGGTAAATTATACCTTCAATAAGTGATATTTTACACAGAGAGATATTTAATTTCTGTCCTTAGCATTTGGAAAACTGGTCCTCTAAACATATTTTTTTTTTAATTAAAAGTGCCAATCTATTAGAAAGTTAATGGGCAGACACTTCACAAAACATGTGAGTTTTTTTTTTTTGTTTTTGTTTTTGTTTTTGTTTTTTTTGTTGTTGTTGCAAGTGTGAATAGGTTTATAACTAGAAGATAACTATTCAATATGTAGAAGGTGCAAAAAGGCTCAATTGATGGGTAGGTACTATAACATCTTTTAAAGAGGCTTCCACTTTGGCAATTTTTTTCCACTATGAATAATAAACCTGAATGTTCTGAGACCGGACCTTGCTCTGTTCCAGGTGAGAACATTTCCAGGTGAAAACATTTCCTTTTCTTTAGTGATGAATTGCTGGCCAGTGAGGTCACGTCATCAGCTTAACTCGACAAAGTCCATGTACTGGGCATCTAAAGAAAGATGAGGGACCTGTCAGGAAGACATAAACAAAACCTGAAGTTATTTCAAAGCCAGGGGAAGTCTGATATGGTACTGAGGAAAGACAGAGAAATTAGTATAATAATTCAGGATTAGGTAGGATGAGACCTTTCTTTCCTAGCAAAACTAACAATCTTTCAAATGTGATTAGAATAAATTATTTTATTTCAAGCTTTAACCTATAGACACTCTATTTTCTTCTGTGAGCCAGTTAACTAAATATATATGGTTTGATTGTAGGAGCAAATTGATGATGACAAGCCATACATACAATTTTTTCATAAATAAACATCCACATATGTTATAACTACTAAGTGCTTACAGATCAGCAAATGTATCATAGAAGATGTTATTCATATGAACTGTTCTTTCTCTCCCATTTTTAAAGTTTACTTTACATTTTTTCTCCAAAAAAGTTCATAGGCTTATTCCATGTTGGTCTAATAAAACTATCTACTCTTTGATAAATCTAGTAAAAATGAGAAGGCACGTTCCATAAATAAAACATTAGTTTAAAAATAGTATAGAAACTACTAAAAATTTAATGAACAGCAAAAAACAAAGGCAGAAAGTATAAGAGAAGTACAATTGAGTTATTTACATAAAATGGTTACATATTTTATATGGTACAAATGCTAACATTTATACACAATTTTAATAATCTTTTTTAATACATATTTTGAATGATCTTTGAATAAAGTTGTGCCAGCTACAACTGTGAAAATTGTTCGGAAAAATATGGACTTGCAATTTTGTTGATATGTGAAAGTAGAGCAAATATTTAATGAATTGTTTATATCATTATGACTCAGAGCAGAATTTAGCACTAGAATATACTCTCTCACACGTAATTTCCTTAAAATATAAGAAAATAATCTAATTCCCTTCTAACTGCTCTGTATTCTGATGACAGCCCATATATAAAGAATGTATTCTTATCAGACCTCTATCTTCTTAGACTCTTAGGCTAAAATATTTTAACATTAACAGAGATATCTACATAATAATGAAATAGTTAAAGTGAAAAGTTTTAACCTCCTTCTCTGCCCCTCTAAAATTTATGTTATTGTTCCAAAAATACATATGTTTTTCACAGAGTAATGTGTTTAAGAAGTAGGTTGTTTCTGTAGAAAGGGCTCAAGAATGATATGACCTGATAAAAAGGCTTAAAACGTCTAGCCATGTGGTAATTTGTTCACATTACACCATTAGGTGGACTAAGAGAAGAAAAGAATAGCATAAAAGTGAACAAGAATTATGTGACAGATAGGATGACTGTGTCAATAAACATTAAAATGTTCATAGGAACACAATCAAGAGAGTGCAAATTCCTATACCTCAAATTGAATTCACTTGCCATCCAAAACCACATCTGAAGTAATTCACAGATTTGGCAGGAGTAAATTCCCATTGCTATTTTCCATTTTAAACAAAATAAAGACTGGGACCAGATTCAATGATACATTATACAACCATGACTTAAGAGTGGCCTCTCTGAGTGAGTCCACCAGAGATCATGACCGGTGGAGAATGATAAAGAAACAAAAATAAGAAGAGGACAAAGAAAGAGCAAGAAGTTGAAATTCATTACCATCCCTGTTTCTTCTAATACAGATCTGTCATCACATTTATGATTTTTTCATAGAGCATCCATTAATTTTGTTTCTAAGCCCTTTATAAAAAAGTTCTGGCATGAAATGCAGATTATGTCAACAAATTCTCTGATAAAACATTTCAGTTCATGAAAAACTTTTTGTTGTTTTAAACCTGTGTGCCTGGCAAATTCAATAGCTATTCCTGTTTTCTTGTTCTGGAAAATAGGAGTAAATTATTCTCTGTTCACCTTCCTCCAATCTATAGATCTCTCTGCTGTTGTCTCTCAGTTCTATATCTTCCCAGCTTGAAGAGCTTTATGCTTAACCTCTCCATATTTTGAAGCAGTCACAGACCTTTAATGAACTAGTCATCTTTCTTTGAAATATTTTCAAGATTTATCAGGTTGTTTTGAGATTGTGGGACAAGAACTACAAGAAATTTTCAATTAGTGGAGTAAATTCATTATTACTGTTTTACTTCAAAATCAGACTTAAGAGAAATTCGAAGGGTTGCAAAGCACTTTTTTCCACAAAAGATTTCTTTTCCCTTTGCTGTTATTATAGAATTCTCATTTGCTGTTATAGAATTTCTCTCTGCATTTGCTAGCTTTACATTTATGTAGTTCCTGATAATGTTAGCTGTATAGATTTTAGGATTTCTAGTACGTATTCCTTAAACCCTTTCTTAATGCTTTACTGGAAAATGTGGATCATAGTGGATATCTGTCTTTTAGACCTTAGGCAATTATAAAAAATTTTATACACCATTTTATACACTGTAGTCAGTATTTTCTAAAACTCATAGTTGAGTATTTGTCACTGTTCATTCCATGGCCTAGTTCTCAAACTGTCAATTAATACTTTTTGCATTTAGATTCATAACTCCATAGGAAGGAAGTTGCTTAAACTAATTATTAGCAAATACATTTAGATTCTTTTGAGAGACTTTTTTCTGAATGCATGTCCACCCACATACTCATCATCCGTGCTGAGTTGTGTATTCCACGTAAGACACAAAACAGAATAGTTTTGGAATGTGTTATAAATATCATGTACAGCTGATGTAATTAAGAAGAGTACCAAGAGGAAGGCCAGGAAAAAAATCAGGTCCACAGAAGGATTTTGTAATAGTGAAAAGGGAGAAGGGTTAGGAGATAAGTAGCAAAAAGAAAGGCTGAAAGTGGGGATTTTTTTCCTCCTTTTCAACAGCAAAATCTATGCAGTGAAGAAAGGTAAGAAAATGTTGCTTTTCCACATGCTTAATATTAATAGAAAATATTTTTGATAGCACTGTTGAGAACAATTCAACTTTATGTATAAAAATTACCCACTTAGTTCTGTCAAAGCTGATATCTGTGAAGATTATCTGATACCAATGCTGAGAGTGAGCAAAATGTTTCTAACCAGATAACACAGTAGAAAATTGAACAAAAAAGAGAACTCTTGAAAGCATGTTTTAGAAAACAAATAATGATATTGCATTGGCTTCAGTACTCTGCAATCTTTGACATTTAGAGATTGATTTAAAAAAATTCTCTTGTTGTGTGTTTTTTGGTATAATTTTCATTTTCAATGGCCGTGTTAATAAATGTCCAGTGACATGCAATAAGTTAGCAGAAGAGCTGGATGTAGAACCAGTATCTCACAATTTCTTAAATAAATTAAAAAAAAGCCCAAAGTGAATAGCAAGACAAATATCATTAGCCTACAAATGGTCATCTGTGTCAAGATGGTAGAAATGAAAAAATACTTTGGCTGTATGTACAGTCTATGTTTTTTTGTGTTATGCATGCTGCATAGCACTCAATTCTACTCTGATTTAGTTCGTCCACTGCCACTTATGGGGTATGACACTATTCAGTCTAAACAGGGCTATTATAATTTGGCCATAGATATTAAATAATGTACTCTATACATGAAGTAATAACTACCTATATTTATACACAGGTTCATGGAATATTCTGTGTATACATTTAAATACAGAAAGTCTGTCTGCCTGTCTCTAACATAAAGCTCAATTACAGAATCATGACTGTCAAAGTATTGCGCTACACATGTAAATTATTTCCATGTCCACAGCTCATGTTCATTTGGCAAGCCAAAACCTGATACAAACTTTTACTTTGCAGTGCAATGAGACTGGTTGAAAGAAATTATGCTTTTTCTGTCATTTCCTTGTTTTTAAACATTTTCTTCAGTCCTTTTCTATGTGTAGCATCCAGCTAGATTCCTCCTCACAATTTGTGCTGCACAGCACCATCTGAGATACCTTTTCTTTCAAAAGGTCTAAAGTGATAACTATGAAATCTCTTAGTTTAAGATACAGCAGCACACTGACAGCAGTCGAGGGATTCTTTGTCAGGTAAATGTCTTGAACTTCTGCTTCTACTCTCCTTCTTGTTCTCTGATTCTTTTAGCTTCACATACAGCAGCTGTTACCTTTCATTCTACAGCTAAGTTACCAACTATTTAATGATTTTGCAGTCTATCAATTGTGTAGTCATTCCTTCTGCTTGCCAATTTTATTTAATATTCCAGACCTCTCCAGGCTACCCTGTGACTATGTGGCTGTAAGAAATCTGTCTGCCAACAGGTATAAAACTAACACACAAGTATGCTTTAAAAATCTATAGATGTAGTGATTTAAGGATCAACTTAAACTCCAGTGTGGAGAACCATACTGACCACCAACTGCACTTGGAACGTCACCTATTGATGACAGGAGTGGATGCTACTGAGTGTTTTTTTAGAGATGTGTTTGAAAATGGAGGAGATTCTGTCCTCTTTCAATATCTGCAAAACTGAAATGTTACGTGTGTAAGGAGCTTAACTTAAGGGCAAATTTAGGAATTTTTTAATTATTAGCTCTGATAATTATGACCCTTTCATATAAGAATGTGTTCACATGAAATATTAATTCATTATCTTTAGACTTGGTTAGGAAGGGATATATGTGCTGAGTAGTAGCACCCATTAATTCACAGGTAAGATGGTGGCACCTTGGTATTAGCATTTAATGACCTTTTCCAGTTCTTGCCATCAGTCAAGACTATTGTGAATCTCTAGGTTAAAAGATTCAGTTTTATCAGCTTGCACTGGCCACTGCAGGCCAATGGCTATGGCTCCATTCCCAGCAGAAAATACAGTTCACTGAGGCCAGGACTTCACGGGAACAAAATATAAAGTATCTTTCAGTTAAATAAAATCTCTGTGAAACAGACATTAGAAAACAGTGAACTCAGGTTCAGCTTCATTTTTTTTGTCCAAGCTGAAAAGTTAATGTTTTCCTAATACTTCTCACACACAACCACACCATATCAAACCATCTAGTCATTAAAACAGATGTGAATGTCTCTTAAACAAAGCATTAGGTCAGGAATAGAAATCTCGCTCACCTACTTTTATGGTAGCTTACTCATTTCATTTACTAAAAACCATACAACTATGTTCATCTGTTCTTCCTCTGTATGAGATGTTATGTATGGATGTATATCTAAACATCTTTTAAAAGAAACTTTCTTTGCTCAAAATACAAATTATTGAGAAAAAAGGGAAGAAAATAAATATTTTTTCAAAAAGTTCTTTCTCTTCTTTTTTTTTTTTCCGCAGGGCTTTTGATTTACCAAGAGCAAAGTGATTCATGATAGCTTCACTCAGAAAGCCTGTACTATAAAACCTCATGGGTTAACAAATTTCAGATTTTGGAAGAGGGGCTCCTACTTGGGACTTCTACATAAAAGAGCGTTTAGAAGCCACTGTAGGTCTTCATACACTATAGTCATGTATGACACATTTGTGTTCATATGTGCCTGAATGCACATGTACAAACATCCAAATAACCAAAGAAATAAGTTTGTATGTTTGTCTGTGTGCACGTACAAGCACACACGCAGTCCCCTCTATCTACATATTTCCTGCTCTTTCTAACAGGTTGAAAATAATAGTCAAAGGGTCTGACTAGTGTCTAATCCTAACAAAATAATAAAATAATGGCTTGCTGAAAGCCAGTGTAAAATTAGGAACCACGCTACAGCTTGGAAAAAAATACCTGAAGCAGAGTATCCATATCAGCTTCCCCCAGATTTTTGGCTCCAATTGCTTCAGTTTCATTTTGCTACAATGTTTAATATTGGACTGTAAGAAAAAAACAATTATATTTAGCACAGTCCTTACTCAGAGAAACTAATTTTCTCATTAGCTGTTGATGCTATAATAGGAATGCTGGGATGAACTGTGGTCCTCTGCTCACTTTCTTTCAGGACTTCAACATTTTAACCTTTCCTTTTCCAAAGTCATTTTCTCGAATTTATGAGATGATAAATGAGAGAAGCCTTTTTTCTGTGTTCAACAATAGTGTTCTTCTTGCTCATCTGTCCTTGCATAATTATAATTATGTTGCTCATGCCAATATTTAAGGCTGTGTCAGCACTTCCATTACAAAACCCAATTTTCAGGAACTTGTGATAAGGCTGGTGCACTAGGCATTTGGCCAAAGCTTAAGAGAACTGGAAATCACACTGGTCAGGGCACTTGAAACCAAAATATAAGCAGCAATTTGTTTTGGGCTAGGCTCCATTTTTGGAAAGAAAGAGTGGCTGACAGCAAGTGTGAGTGAAGTAAAAGAGATACAAGTGTCTGATAATACAGCTGAGCTTTATACAATGTCAGAGAACAGTGCAAGAGCAGGTCCAGTTAAGTAATAAAGTCTTTCATAAGGCAGCAAAATAATGTTGCCTTTTTTGGAAGAAGGTCAGTGTGGAGAAAATAAAAAGAGGAAGGACTCACAGCATGACTGAGTTTGTAGTTCTCTCAATGCCAACTCAATAATTCATGAAGAAATCCTTAACATAGAGCAATGAATATCTATGTACAGCTCTGCAAAGGAGGACAAACTGGTAGGGTTTTTAAAGAAAAATGAGTCCATTTTCAAAAGCAACTGGTGATTCTGAAAGCAGAGCCTTATTGATTTTTAAGAGTGTTGAGAACTTTTTAAGATCCTTTGTACAGCTAGTCACTCAAACAGCACTTTGACTCGTTGATAATTGGAATCCAAATAACTCTAAGACACAAAGACAATTCCTGATCATCCGGAAGAACAGAGAGTGTTGTAATCCAAACAAAGAAAATATGCAAATAATGTAAAACATATGTAAATTAGTTTGTGGAAACATACCATATTTCATATTTTTACCTTCTGAGAGGAAGTTATCACAGAACAACAGGAATATAGAATGCTTTGGATTGGAAAGGACCTTAGAAATCACCCAGTTCCAACCCCCCTGACACGGGCAGGGAACCACATTACTCAGAGCCCCATTCGTCCTGGTCTTGAACACCTCCACGGATGAGGAGCCCACAGATACTCTGGGCAACTTGTTACAGTGCCTCACCATCCTTGTATTAAAGAGTTATTTCTATACCTACCCTCCTTCAGCTTAAGACTATTTCCTCTTATCCTATCACTACATGCCCTATGGAATGTCGCTCTCCAGTCTTCTTCGAAGCCCCCTATGTGTACTGGAAGGTTTCTTTAAGGTCTCCCCAGAGCCTTCTTTTCTCCAGGCTGAATAATCCCAGCTCTCCAACAAGTTATGACACAGAGGTAGAGACAAGGGAAAAAAGATGGGATCATTATTATAGTAGAAAAATCTATGAGCTGAATTAACTGCTGTTGGGTAATAAATAACTCGATAATAAACACTAATCCCGAGAGCTGACTGAAATATTTGTAAATTTTGTCATAGATTCACATGCTTGGTTTTGGCTTCACATGCTTTGGCCACACGCTTGGCTTTGTCCTGGGTCCTTAATGTGCAGTTTTTGACTTGTCAGGGCCAAGCACTGGCTACAAATTTGTATCCTGTAAAGAAGACAACAGGAATCCAAGACAGAACTGATTAGTTACTCTTTATTCTCCCTTTTCTCCTGTACCTATGCAGTTACTGGGAAACCTGAGAGAGGAATACCCAATTTCACACACATGCAAAGCAAATCAAGACACATGAACAAGTTAGTACTGAATAAGTATGGTCTGAGGATTCAATGGTCCAGCTGCTGCTGTAGTAATTACCCATGTTTGCTGTTCTTATTCTTATTTTTAAGTTATATGCTTGCCTGACACTTACTAAATGTTCAATCAAACACACAAGCAGTTACTGTGATCAGCTGTTATCTTATAAGCCCGTGCCTGTTTCCCCATAAGTCTATCCTTTCATCCTCATGTAGCTAATAGACCATATATCACGATATTCCTTCAGATTTGAGCAACTCAAGTTCTGTCCATCTCTAATGAATATTTACTTCCACCAAATATAGCAGTTTTCATCCATAATTTCAAATTTAAATTAGTTGATTGTCTAGTTTTGTTCGGTCTGTAATGTATTAAAACCACCAAGGATACATCTATCAAAGCAGATAAATTTTTCTTTTATTTTCTTCAGTCAGCAAGATAATCAGCAAGTATTTAGAAGTCCCTGTGACAATAGACTAACTATAAAGTAAGTTGATAATGATGAACAAAATTGTTCATCCTGAAGAGTGATTCTGAGAGACTAGAGCCAGGATGTATAGGGAAAATAGGGTGAATGAGAAGTAAGTCCTTCTCAACTAGAGTAATACATGGATCAAGAAGTAAATGGACACGTAACAGTACCCCTGATAAGTACACAACAGCATTGCTGCATCTTCACATTCTTCAGTAAACTTGGGGCAGCACTCTATAAACTACCCTTCACAAATTTAAAAAGCATTTATCATTGAATAGCCATGGATTGATTTTTTGAACAAGGCTTAAGGCACAGCAAAGTAGAAAGTAGCTTATGCTGGTTTCGGCTTTTCTACGTTAAATAGCCTACAGCTGCATAGCCTGTAGCACCCACTGCTGCTGAGGGAGTCTGATCACCCTTCAGATTCCTATGTCCTCTAGTTTGGCTACAAGCCTCACACATTTCCAGGATGTCCCACATCCCTATTAGTCTTTATTCCCCTTTAGTCCTACCAGGGCATTGAGTTATTTCTGCCATCTAGAAGTATTTTAGAGAATTCTGAACCTTTGCAGATTCAGAAAGGATCTGAAAATACCAGACCTTTGTTACAAAATAAAAGTAAATTTTGAGCTTGTGTATTTTCCTGAAATATACTACTTATTGAACATACTTATAATGGAATTAAGTTACAATTAAAAAACAACAAGAAAAGGAAGTCTTAAAACAATTAGTTTAATTAGAAATCTATGACAAAAAAGAAAGCACTGATATGTAGTTGTCATGTTTTAACACATCTTTACATAGCTTTTATATTACAAAGTTTTTTAAAAGACTGCATTGTGCTCCTTCTCTAAGTATGTCTGTATTAATCTCTTCATAAAATCTCACAGAAATATTTGTGTCTATGACATTATTTTCAATTGCTTTTGGATCAGAGGAGAAGAAAGTATTATGAAAAAAGAGTTTGATCCTCATTTCTCCTGTCCTGTCTCCAGTCTAACTGGAAATAGAAATTTTTTTTTTGGTGAACACCTCATTCTCCCTCTTGATAATTTCACTTATACTATCTGGTCTGGGAGAGAGGCATAGTTTGTGTTCAGACCCTTTCACTATTCTCCACTCTGGCTGGAGACAGAAGGTTTTCTAGGGAATTGTCCTGAACAAATTCCTTCTATCTCTAAATTTTGTAATGGGAATGTGAAAGCGTAAATGGGGAAAATGGAAGTACTTGTTGCCATATAAGTTAAATTGAAATTAATAGAATGTAAAAAAGCAATCATGAGAAACAGAACTAGCTTTTTTCCCCTTCTAGATATGGATGGTATTAGAGAAAAGAAGAGATTTTACTGTAAATTAGGTGAATTTGTCATGCCGCTATATATTTTATTCCATTACTGTTATAGTTGCAGTACTCTAAAAGGTTCTTTGTTAAACCACTGAATGGAACAAATAGAATTGAAAATGTCAATTTACTATTCCAGTGTACTTGTGAATTATAACTATGCCAAAGAACTGTGATTATTTATTTCTTTAAATTGTTTGTTTATGAGGCATTTTTTTGGTTGGTTGGTTTATATGTTGGTTTTTTTTTTCTTGGCTGCTTTACTTAGAAGATATATACATGTGTTAGAATAAAAGTCTTTTTGGAAAAAAATCAAACCAAAGAAAACAAAACCATACCAAAACAAAACAAAAAACCTTAATGGCTGGGATTAGAATTTTGAAACAAAATAAAATTAGAAATTTGAGAACAGACAATAATGATAGACTACAATATATTGCTATTATATGTTGAAAATAAAAAGGTATGTTCTCCTGGAAGTTATTATTGCAACCACAAATTATTTTCTTTGTCTTGCCATGACAAAATGCCACTTTAAAAAAAAAAAGAAAAAAGTCCTGGACTTTCCAGAATACCTTGTGTGCTGGTTTAAAAGTAAACTGGCGGGAGAAATGAACCTAACTCAAGAGAGATCACAAGTCAGAGTTACAATTTATTAAAAAGCTTACAATAAATACAATGATATAGAAAAAAATTAGGTTTAACCCCCCAAAAGACAGACGTATAACCCCACATCTTGGGACAAGAACAGAACAGTGTTTTTTAGCTCCTTTACTGAGCACAATGTGCCCCACTGCGTGTAAAGTAAAAGGAAATGAAAACTTGTTGATCCAGGTGATGATCTCAGTTCGGTTGAAGTAATGATCTCAGTCTTGCTGAGCGTGTCAGGAGCAGTCCTGATGAAGTTCTGGTCCTCCTCTGGATCTGACAAGTGGTACCAGTAGTCTGAAGCCTTTTGAAGTGCTGCTCCAGAAGCCAGCATTACTAGAGTTTGCTATGCGTTGGGCAAGCTGCTATACAACCCAGAGTACACTCACTAGTAAATGCAGAGTGACTGTAGATTAATTTGATTTAAAGTAATACTTTCCCATTTATACTGAAGACCATCAGAACAAGATCAGGTATGATTTTGCAGGTATATTGCTGTCTCCTGGCAATGCCACTGTTTCAGTGGCAAACTAGGGACTGTATGACTGAATGATCCTTCTTTTAGCTTGGGATTGATTGTTTTTTCATTTTTTTTTTAAAGTTAATGACTTAATTAAGTCATACTTCAGACAATTATTATGTTTAAAAGAAGAAATACTTTCTAAATGTAACATCAATAAAGAATGCTTCTCCAACTTCTACCTTTACTTTTTTTTTGGTCTACAGGGACACTGCTGGAGATGGTGACTCATTATCTGGATACCTAAGAACATAGTTATAATTTGATGAGCCTAGTTATAATTTTATGAAGGAGAAGGTGTCATACACACATACATGCACACACATTCTTTTGTTAAAATGCTTCATTGGATTCTGAATGTTGTGACTTTACTTTCAGAATACTGATTTCAAAATAGTACACTAGTATATGATCTCTAACCATGTTTTGCCAAATATTCAAATTGACACAAATGACAGAAATTCTGGTATGTCTCTCCAGAACTGCTTTGATTGAAGCTTAAAAATAATCTTAGTTTTCAATCCTGAATAGCTGAAGTTCTACTACAAAGATTGGTTTAGAACATTAAAGAAAAATAACTTACTACTTCTTGTTCAGGTTCTTTAAAGAAAGTTGTGCTGCCCTCCATACCATGTTCTATAAGGAAATACAGGTTGCCTGTGCAACTAATACTGAGTACCCACTACAAATCTGTTTAAGGAAAGACAGAAAAAATGAAAAAAACTAAGGAAAACCAAATAGCTGATATAACACCTAGATCTGGAATACGTACTTATACAAACAACATTGCAAACCGCTCTTTTCATGAGAAAACCCTAACCCTAACCCTAACCTCTAACCCTAACCTAACCCTAACCCTAATCCTAGCCCCTAACCCTATTCAATAGAATAGTCTTCATACAGAAGTTTTATTCTATTCACCTGCAAGACTGGAAGGTTTTTCTGAAGTATATTTTTAACTAAAGAGAAAGTTCTTGGAAGAGGAAGCACTGTTTTATACTAGTAATACATAAATAGCCTTAATTGACACAATTATCAATTTAATTTAGCCTTAATTGACACAATTATGCTTTTATGTGAGGCTGTCCCTCCAAGAAATGATGTCACAATGATACTTCAGTTATAGGTATTTGATTTATTTGTCATTTTTTTCCTTTGAAATTGGTTATACTGCAGATTCTTTGCTCACTTGATCCTGGTGTTTATATAGTGGAGAGAGTGTAACTGAATGCACTTCTCTTTTGTGCCAGGAAAGTAGTATTATTTCGTGTTCAGTAGCACTGCATCAGGCTGTGTTTGCTGGTTGGTTTCTTAATAGTCAGAAAAGCTAAGCCCTTGTAAGGGAAGTTATTAAAGCTTTTGGTATTCTTGTTCTGGAAAATTCCGTTTTAATAGCTGCAGGACACCACCCTGAATCAGTTGCCTGTTTTCAGGGTCTCATATTGGATGGGATCTCTAATGTCAAAGAGAGCTTCATCTTGACAGCAAGAATATAGCTGCTCAAAAAATAAATGATCACTATAGACCATTAGTGAAAATAACCTGATTTTATTTTACTAGCTGCTGTAAATATTTACTTTGACAACCCACTTTATCGAACTATGAGGATACAGTTTTGTGTATGATAAGACTGAAGGTCAATGCTTGTTTAATAAACTCTAAATAAAGAATTATGTGACACATTGTACACATTTCACATCCAGTGATGTATTAATGCATCATTGCACTTTGTATAATCAGCTCAAATGACTTCCTTTAAGGAGACAGAGATTGTTTCCCTTGCATCTTTCTTTCAAAAAACCTCCCACAATTTAAATGCACTATTGGTTAAATGCCAGTAATCCAGCTAATATTTAAGGAGAATACTATATTAGATCTTTCGAATTTTTTAAATTTCAATGTCTTAAGGATATATGAAAGATAAACAAGTTCAGCTTATATTACAACACAGTTCTAAAATAATTATCTGTTGATCTTACAGTCAGATCTAATGCTAGAATTGACAAAGACTTGTATTTGGAATGGTGGTATAGCATTAAGCTTTCCAAACAGAAATTTCACTATGAATTCTCTGTAGTATTTTTCTGCTTGCTTATTTATGTCAATATCATCAAATGTGGACACATAAAGACAAAGACAGAAATAAATATTCGTAAGCCACAGAATAAAACAACTTTGACTGAATATTTGACACTGGATGGGAAATAGGCCATCTGATTTGCATGGCTAGATACAGGCTAGAATATAGGGCTAGGTACAATTTTCTTCAGTGTTGAGTTGTGCTGCTTCTTTGCTTAATGTTATTAGAATTTAAGCTATTGCAAAAGCAGATGTGAAGATATTAAAATGGCCACTCTGGCAATTGGCTCTGGGATATTAACTGGCCAAGTCTAGTTGTATGGATCAATCTCAGTATGGCTTCCAAAGCAGTGTCCGAACTTTTAAAATCTTACTAGAACTATTTTATTCCTCTGCCTCCAGTTCCCTGAGTGTTCCTGAGCTTGTAGCTCCTACTTTAAGGAACTATGTTCATTTTTATCTTGCTGTTGAAATATTTTTCCTATTTTTTTATTTAATAAAGAATTATTTTAAACTATTGATTATAAATATGATTGTGATGTAAAAGATAAAAATTATTCTTGCTTTACTGTGGATTCATAGGGCAAAAGAATGCATAAGGGAAAAAATGAGCATGATCATAGGGCAGGAAAAGGTAAATCTTTTTCTTTGAATACTATTTTTATATTTCTGTGAAGTGAAACCTATGTTCTCTGTGTATATGCATTAATCCAATTATTAGTCAAAATTACATTAAATTATTTTTTTTCGATCAACCTAAGCTTACAGAAAGATTGTTGGGATGCGAAGTAACTTGGAAAACTTTGAACTACCCAGGGCTGTAACTTCACATAGTGTCCCTTTCCAGTAACAACCTTCACTCTTCGAAAAAAATTCAGGTTTGCTCACATCACAGACAGGAGGTATTTACAAAGACTGGGTTGAGATGGCTGTAAAACCAAGCAGTTTAGATATCAATGTTAAGTAGTAACAAGTAGTATATATTTTGCAGGAAATTATCAAATTTCCCACGAAATTTAGAATGTTCAAGACCAGTATTTAAAGGCAATATCTATCATAAACTCCTTTTTCTGATCTTATCCAATTCTGGTGGTGTTAGCCCAGATCTCAGGACGAAAAACATCATTAATACTCTGCAGTCAGGAAAATGGCATCAGTTTATGTCCCTTTAGGACTGGCTAGTTGTATTAGCTCCACAATAATAATCACAGCAATTACAGCATATGAAATCAGGTATTTCATGACATTGGTAAAACATCATAGTGTCATATTATTAGTAAAAATTGGTTACAGTATTAACTGAGAAGGCCCATGGTAACCATGAACTAAGAAGAACATACATATTAGAAGCAGTACCATTCTTTTAAAACAAGTTCTGTCTGCCATATCAGCAGACAGGGGTAAGACATCTGAAAGATAGCAGCATCAGAGTTTCTTTAAAGACAGGAAAGTCTGCTTCTCTCCTCCACCTCTCAAGAAACCATAAGAGAGAGTCTATTTTCCCAAGAATTAAAAAAATTGACAAATGCAAGTTTTCTGTAAAAGTTCTTAATCACTTATAGCCAAACCCAGGCATTATTCATGGGAGTACATTTGAATGCAGTAGCCTAATTGTGGCCTTCCAGTACCTTAGGGGAGCCCATAAGATAGAGAGGAACTTTTTACAAGAGCAAGTAGTAACAGGACAAGGGGGGATAGCTTCAAACTCAAAGAGAGTAGCTTTAGTTTAGATATTAGGAAGAAATTCTTTACTGTGAGGGTGGTGAGGCACTGGAACAGATTGATGAGAGAAGTTGTGGATGCTCCATTCCTGATAGTGTTTAAGGCCAGTTGGAACGGAGCTCTGAGCAACTAGCTCTGGTCTAGTGAAAGGTATCCCTGTCCATGCAGGGGAGTGGAACTAAATGATTGCTAAAGTCCTTTCTAATCCAGGCCATTCTATGATTCTATGCTGAATACTTTGTGATACTGCATGAAGGGAGGGCCTATTCTGCCTATTCACCTCTGGGTCTGTAGCTACTTCTCTAATCTTGAGGTCTCTAGAACCAGTGTATACCTTTAGCTCTGTGTGGTGTGCGTGTGTGCGTAAAAACCTATGTATACCTTTCACTTTTCTTATGTGGGGATGTGTGTATCTCTGTCTGTGTCTATGTCTGTGTATTATTTACTGTTTACTATAGTGCTGATGCATCCTGAAGAGATGCAGGGCCTGAGATGTTTTATCTCCTGTCAGAGCTCACTTCAATTAAATTAATGGATCCATTCAGTTCTCTCTTTCCTCTTTCAGCTGCATCACTGCCGAATACATTAAAAAGATCTTAAGTCTCAAGATGGTACATCATGGCATTAGCCACGGCACTCATTTCCCTCTGTCTTCTTTCTCTGTAAATCAAATAATTAATGAGATCTCTACCTCAATAGAGCACTTCATCAATATTTTGTAGCAACAGGAAAAAAAAAAGATGCTCTTGTAGGAGCTTTTATCTACAATTGTGTAGCATTTGGTGGGCAAATGTAATTCTAAAATGACAAAATATTGCTGATTTTTTCCAGTTTGCTCTTAATTTCTGAGAAAAAATTATTCTCAAAGCTTATCTATTGTAAAGTTAGGTATCTGTTGTAAAGTTAGGTGCTGTTTGAATTTTAGACTTGTCATAAAATTTTGTTGAAATTCTGTTGTAGAATATGTAATTGCTAAAGATTTTGTAAGTATCACAATTTAATGTTCAGTTTTTTCATTCAATTAATAAAAATACAATTATACTGCATATACTGTCCTCTATTCTCTTTTCTTTACAGAGAAATTATTTACCTTGGCACCATTAATCTCTTCGTGCTATATAAATGAAAAGTTTCGTACTTAGAATACAATTGATGATATATTATAACATAGACAGTGGTGCAGAAATTTAGCCCAAGGCTAAGTAACAGGTTGCAGCAGACAGAGGCATTAGCTTTCAGCCCTACAGTTCTAGTCTGATTCATTTTATTCTTTTCTTAAAAAAAAAAATAATTCAAAAACTTAAATAGTCTTCATGATTCTGTTGTTGAAGTGACACTGATTATTTAGCTGAATACCAGGTCTCTTACTGCGAATCATGCACTGATTTGCAACTACTTTTTTGCCTTAGGTTTTGAAAAAGGAATATAGTAATTTTAATTTAATGATTTGGCCGCAAACTAGATGTGAATGAATAGAGAACATTTGACTACAATGAGAGGGAAAGAGTCAAATAAAGTCTTACTGAGCTGTTAAAATATAATGGCAATTTTTACTGAGATGACAATTTCATTACATTAAAATTAGAACAATACCTTTCCATGAAAAATATAAACATGCAGTACTGGCCTTCAAATAAGTTCCATTACATATCACTACACTGCTGTGGTAAAAATAGTCTGTTCTTGTTGGGAAGGCATAACTGCAAGTGCACAGAAATGCGAATAGTGTCCCTTCTGCATGTTGATCCTTGCAGGAGAAATGGTCTTACAGATAAGAGCCTGTGAACCACATGGCAATCGATTTCTAAACAGCAGTAATGGCACAATTGTTCCAGACTTCCCTTTTTCATTACAAGATAACTTTGGCTACGCATGAACTAAAAAAAGAATCCTTCCCCTAGAATGATCTCTGGCCCCAAGAAAGGTGTGCGCAGCGGCTCAACTCCAAGATGCTCAAGGTGAGCTCTCCAGCCTGGGACAAGTCCACAGAGCAGCTGACCTGGATCTGCTATGGCTTACACATGTTGCCTCTGTGACTATGATACGTTTGTGCAACCAAAACCAGGCACAGTTTTTCATTTAAATTGGCTGAATCAATATAAAAAGACACAGCATAGCCTCTTGCAAGAGTATTTTTGCATCAGTCAACTGACACTGTACTGTAGCACAGAAAATATGGTGAAAGTTTGGGCCTTTTAAGGATAGAGACTTTGCAGGTAGCTTAGAAGAACTGATAGGATAGAGGGGGATGAACCTGACGCAATTCTATCTGTACTGCTCAATCTCAGAAACTATAGCCAAGACTAAATCTATCTATCTATCTATCTATCTATCTATTCCAGCCTTTATGAGTTCAAAATCTTAAAATTTTTTGCTATTAATATCCCATCTTTGAATTTTTTGAAACAAAATGGTTTAGGAAGAAAACATTGTGGGACTAATGATATAGTTCTCTGTTCACAGCAGCAACTGATGCTGTTGGGGCTGTAGTGCCTAGCTGGTGCTGCTAAAGGATTAACACCATGAGTACAGTGTTGCACCTAGTAGTAAGGAAAGAATCAATTTCTGGCATGAATTTCTAGCATGGATTGCTTTTTCTTTGGAGACAAAACCTTCTGACAATAACATAAAGTCCTTCCAGGATACAGATTCCGTATGTGTTTTGGTTTAAGTGAAATCTGGAACACAGTGGTTTTGTAGTTTCAGTAATAAAACCAAAATCACTTGATTTTGTCCTTGCGACCTACAGAAATATTGACTATACTATTGTATTCGAGTTTATCTGGCTCACCTGTGACATTATTCAGCTAAACTAAAACTCTTTTTCCTTTGAAATGGCTCTTCCTTCTGCCCCGGAACAGCGTGTGGCAGCACTGACAGCTTGGGTTGCTGCCCAGTTTATATTCCTACCTTGGGCAAAAGCATGATTCCTTATATACTTGTTTTTCTTGGTAGCTATTTCCAGAAGGGTACTTATCTCCAGGAGACACTTGCAAGTGCTTCCGGAAACTTTCTTGTTGCTGTTGTACATTTTCAAATTTCTAAGAATTACTTACAGTAATAAACAAAAGCAGGGAGGAGAAAATACTTAAATAATGACTTTGATTCAGAAACAGGTCTTGTTTTTGAATATTTCTTCGAGCCAATTATTTCTCCAGGCCATTAATTTTCTTGTTTTCATCATTTCACTTATATTCCATGTAAATAGCCTTTTCTGAAATAAACAGTTCGTTAACTAAAACGTTCATATTGTTAATTTGTTTAATAAAAATCTTAGTAATGTCATAACTGTAAAATTTAGTGTATATATAAAGAAGAGGAAAATGTAATGTGCAGTTGATCTCTTAATATTCACTTCCTGCCTCTAGTCACGAGTTAACAATGTAAACTAGACATCCTACAAAAACATTCACAATCATTTTGAACGATTGGCTTATTATTGATGGGTTACATATGTCATTCAAAAATACTACAGTATTTCTAAGTAGAGAGATTCTCCAAGAATTTGTTTCTCAATAACTTCTGGCTTCCTCATTATGCTCTCTATTATTCCATTCCTAAAAAAAACCCGCAAACAAAAAACCCCCAAGAATTGAATTCCTCTTCCAAGTTACCTGAGTTCACCAGATTGAGACCAAGAATTTTGTCAATGACCTGAAGATGTATCATATCTATGGTATATTGAGATCTTATCTTGCTTTGTACAACTTTGAAAGTGGTCTATGGAAGGCATTACAAAAGAATTGTAAGTGGAATTAATTTTTCTTAATTGTTTTTCTGGCTCATTCAAATGCAGTTAATACTTTCTGAATGATTAAAAGAAGTTTAAGCCTCTGATAAGAGCTCTGTCTCAAGGAATCAGAGAAGTGTTACTGACAAAAAAGTTTATTACGTTATCATGTAAGGTGCTATGTTGTCTGTGGATTCAGTCCTATACAAGAAGGGAATTATAAAAAGCAATTCTAAACCAGGTAGTGTCTGAAATATAACCACCAAATGGTACTGTGGATTGTAATCTTGGACTTAAACTAAGTGATTTATTCAGGCAAATAGTTTTTCTTCAATTTTTTTCTGAAAGACAATAAAGATGTAGGAGTCATAGGCAATATGCGGTTACTATAGCTGTATGTCTATATGTGTCTTTGTATACTTATTCTGTGTGTTTGCACATATGTATTTACTATTTGTATTACATTTCTATTTACTAGTTGTATTTCATACTGCCTTAAGCTGAAAAGTTTTTGAAAATATGGATTACATTTTTTTTGGGCATTTTTTTCATAAAAAAGTTTCTGATTATGCATAGGCGCTCTCATACACACAAACTATACCTAACATGAATAAACCCCACATGCACACATACAAAATTACCTGTGATTTACTATATAGATAGTGTCTGATAATATCAAGTTTTCACTTGGTGCAAATGCTTATACAAATAAGTATAGTGTGACAGCCACTTAAATCAGCTGAGGATCTGGCCAGGTTTCTGCAAACAGCAGCCTAAAGTCACTAGAGGAAACACTAACCAGGTTGTGCTGTCATTCTGGAGCTGATGCTGCTTAGGAACTATTTGACTGAACAGAATCACAGAATCATATAATGGTTTGGGTTGGAAGGGACCTTAAAGATCACCTAGTTACTACCCGCTGGCAGTGGACAGGGACAACTTTGATTAGTTACTCAAAGCATGTTGCTCAAAGCCCTGTCCAACCTGGCCTTCAACAGTGCCAGGGATGGGGCATCCACAACTTCTCTGGGCAACCTATTCCACCACCTCATCACCCTCACAGTAAAGAATTTCTTCCCAATATTCAGTCTAAATCTACCCTCACAGAATCACAGAATCATGGAGGTTGGAAGATCACCCGGTACAACCATCAACCTCCCACCACCACTAACACCTCTCTTCAAGGGCCACAACCAGATAAGTCCTGAATGCTTCACTGACTTCACCACCTCACTGGGCAACTTGTTCCAATGCCTAACCACTCTTTCGGTAGTTTTTTTTCCCTAAATTTCTTTTCTCTGATGTAACTTAAGGCCATTTCATCTTGTCCTTTCATTTCAAACATGACTGAAGGGACTGATCCCCACCTCACTATGACCTCCTTTTAAAGTAGTTATAGAGTAGTTGTAGAGCCTCCTTTTCTCCAGGCTTTTCTTCTTCAATCGTTCCTCATAAGACTTGTGTTCCAGACCTTTCACCAGCTCCATTGTGCTTCTCTGGATTTGCTCCAACACTTCAATGTCTTTCTTGTATTTAGAGGCCCAGAACTAAGAATCTGAAGTGCAACCTCACCACTGCCAAGTACAGGGAGATAGTCATAGCTGTGGTCCTGCTGGCCACACTATGGCTGATACAGGCCAGGATGCCATCAGTGTTCTTGCCCACATGGACACGCTGCTGCCTCATGTTCAGCTGCTGTTGACACCAGCACCTCCAGGTCCTTTTCTGCTGTCTGCCCCCAGCCTGTACGGCTGCATGGGGTTGTTGTAACCCAAGTGTAGGATCTGGCACTTTGCCTTATTGAATCTCATGCCACTATCCTCAGCACATTGATCCAGTCTGTCAAAATCCCTCTTGCAGCTTAAAGCCATTAAGTGGTAATCCACAGGGACTGCTGCAGAATACTGAAAATATCTTCTAGATACAGTAAAGTATACTCCAGGTTCACTGTACCATCAGCAGACAAATATAAGCATTGTACGACTACGTGTATCATCAAGTGAATTCTCTGTCTCAGTAGTGAATTGAACAGTAGAGGGCTATTTTCTTGTCCCCTACTGGTTCTTAAGCTCTTCAAGAAAATCTTGCTAACTACACCAGAAAATTTAAGCCCCTTGGTTCAAGCTATGAGCTCATCAAAGGGGTTTGACTTTAAAATTATGCAAGGCTCCAAAAATCTGCCCACCAGATATATCAAAAGGACCTTCAGTTTTTTTATACCTTTAGAGAATACACAGGAGAAGATGCTGTACACGTTTCTCAGGCAGTCAAATAACACACTTTTACTGGCAAACTTTAGAAAATAAGGGAACTTGGCAAAAGTTTAAAGAACAATATTCAACCAAAAAAAAACATTTCACAAAGTAATGACTTAGAATATGCTAACTCATACAACTTAGTGAAGTCCAAGCCATACAGCTTTAAATTATGCAAATATCAAGAAAGGAGATTAGAAGAAGAAGAAATAAAGAAAAAGAGATAGTTGTAGTTACCACCCCAGATTCAGCACAGATCCAGCAATGATGAGTCTAGGAAATGGCATAGCTGCAAACATGTGGTGGCTGCACAGTGTTTCTTTTTTCTGCTCTGGTCCCCTGTGGCCACCCCAACCAGGTGTGACTTTTGGCCCACTGGCCACTCTGGGTCTCCAGGACAGGGTGAGGGGCAGTGCTCTCAATGTGCCAGCCATTCTGAGGCTGGGTTAGGGGCTTCTGGGGGTGTGGTGTGGAACAGTGCTCCAGGTGTGCCAGTGAGTGACAGCTGCTTGGGGACGGCCCAGGGGTCTCCAAGGGGGTATGGGCCAGGACACTACCCCACCCTTGTGAAGTTTGCCCTGTCCCTTCCCCCCCACACACACACTTGAGTTGGTTCAAGCAATAATTAATATAATAATCCCATGTCTCGCTCTACTGTGTGGATTGGAAAAACCATTAGGACTAGAGTAATCGGACCATCTTCTGTAGTGGCAGTGGTGGGATCCTAATCTAGCAGACAGAGGGAGGAAAAGGAGAGGAGAAAAAGGACAGTATACAAGAAAAAATATAGCGCAACAACAGGAGCTCAGTCAATATAGAAACTCCACTCCATGCAACTCATTGTTTTCTACCCTCTGAGTCTCAAAAAAATTTGCAGGCAAGGTGTAAACCAGGATCTGAGGGAAGAGTTCATGAAACCAGGCTGTCAGTGGTTTCCTTCATTTTTGCTCTTGTCTCTTAATGCAGCATTCTTCTTCAGTAAGATGTAGCATTTCATATATTCCCGCCTTGCTTAATAACAATGTGACAAGCATTTGACAATTTTTTAAAACTGTTTTTGTTACTTGCTGGACTTGTAAGCTGAGCTCCAAAATGGTATAGCAAGTCCAATCTAAGATTCTCTATTGCCCATATGCTATTGCAATGCACCCTCTCTAAGAGTAAGCCCATTTTCAATGGTTAGGCTGCCTTACGTTGTGGAGCTGGTAATTTTACAGGTCCGGGTATCATCATAACCCAAACAAATATATCAGATCAACGACCTCATCCCTTCCACCAACCAGATTTCAGGGGGGTCTCCAGGACTCGTACATACCCAAGGAAAAGAGAAATGTCAGGCTGTGCCATGGGAAAATGACATTTGGTCTGGTTGCCTTGAGGCAATCAAAGGTATAACAAAACTACCTACTCAGCATATTATTCTGTTAAGAGTCCTGGATTCAGACCAAATACTTTCCCAACTTAGCAAAACCTTTACTGGTTTGGACTTCAGTCGTGGGTGTAAACATTGTCTGTCATAGAACCTGGATGTTCTTATCCAATGTAATTTTGTTTCATAATTTTGTTATCACACTTTGACCTCTTTTACCCGAAAATCCAAATAGCTATATCTTTCATTACACTCTTTTGAGCTTGCTTTCAATTCTTTATCCTTAGTGCAAAAACATCTTTCATTACTGGGCCAAAAAATAAAACCTGCCATTGTCTCATATGGTTAATGTGCAGCTGTGCATTGCAGAGTGGGTAGGAACTCTGTTTCCAGCAAGTGCAAAAGTCTGGGTAGCTGCAAGTAAAAATTACTGCAGAGACAAAAAGTCTTGACCAATGCTCACAGTTATAGGTTTGCAAACAGTGCAGGGTCTAAGGACTTAGCGTGCTACACAGTCATTGTGGTGACATTCCTAGTGTCAACACATCTGTTTTTAGGACAGATAAATCGTTTTTATTCCAATTACAAAGAATTTGCACTCAGGGCTCTGCTGGTTCACCCCAACATAAATGCTAGATAATAAGAAACTAGATAGCTTGAACTGTGCTTTAACCAAGAGGGGTCATCTGGGTTGTAATGAGATCACTGCCAGAGCAGGAATCCTACCAGAGCTGTATTTGTGGCATAGAAAAGATTAGGAGAGGAAAACACAGCGAATATGGAGTGACATGGATACAGCTGCACATATCTGGCACACAGGTTTCTGTGGTTTAATATGACTGCCTGTCAATTTAAAAGCCTGATTTATTAGATGATCTACATAGTTGTTTCACACAAAAGTGACATATTCTCTGGAACTAACAATAACAGTCTTCTCCCCCATACTAGGCTTTGTGTTTGGGCTACAACCACTACTCCTTTCCTGCAGACTGAGACGGTATCAAGTTATCCACCCTTTCAACAATTCTGTAGCAGAGGTATTGAATTAAAATGAGGTAGCCACAGGTGGCAGCAGCTGCTAAAATGTGGTGGGTTTAAACTTTGTACTGAGTCTACTCTATCTTTTTGTTTGTCTGTTTTGTTCAAGCAGTGTCCTGATGATAAAGTTTCATGGAATTGTGGAAGGATATTTTCTATGTCCTTTTTTCCCAGTAAACACTGGGTAGCTGTTAGATATCAGAAGTTTTAAGCTCATTGACAAAACCTATTAGTGTCTTTAAAAAATAAAAATGCTTAACATTATGAAAGGAAAAAGAAAAAAAAAACAAAAAAGAAAGGGGTTTTAAAATAACCTATTTCTTTAAAAGAAAAGGAGGTAAAAAAAGAAAGCATGATGCAGATAGAAACTTGTTGTAGATGAAATACAAGCAACATAAAAAGGACTGGAAAGAAGGCATTCAGATTCTGACAATCCTGCTGGGCAAGTGCTTTTGAAATGTACTGTAGGAAAATCAGGTGATATAGAAACATGCATCACCAATAGGCCAGGTTGCTCAAGGATTGGTAGAGGTTACATACTGGATGAGTAGCAATAACCTAGAAACCTCAAGTACAAAAGGTAATAGTAGAAGCACTGTTCTTGCCTCTTTTCTTCTGACTGTGAGTATGCACAGTCCAATCTAAACAGCATAGTATACTTGCTTTGAAATTTAAAAACCAGGTAAGAGTTTGAACAGATAGTTTGGGAAGCGAAAACATATGAAAGCATATTCATGTGCAACATATGTGAATACAAAGTCTGAAAGATAAGTACCAGAGACTTTAGTTTGAATTATCAGTTTGGCATCTTAGGCAACATGGCACCAACTCGTTTCTGCTATCCATCTGTTACTGATGTACCAGGTATAATGACCACTGATGTTAAAAATAAGATTATTGATGGATCAAGACACCTCTCAGTCAAAATTTTTTTTGTTATTGTATGTCGATAAACACCTCTAAGCAAACACTGTAGTCTAGTCTTAATATTTTCAAGAGAAGATAGATTCTCATCAGGTAAACTATAAGCAAATGCTCTTTTCCTGTTTTCTTTTTGTTGTTTTATGTTAATAAACATCTCCAAGCAAACAATTCTTTCTTTCTATCCTTGGAGCTATAGCTGTGATGTTAACAGCTGACAAGACTGTTCAGCAGGTATGTGAGTAATTTCTCATGGTACTTTAGCAATTGACCCACCAGGTTGTTTTACCTAAATACCTGCAGGTTTTTTTAAGTCACGCCTATGATTATCCTGCAAAGGAAGACAGCACATCTGTAATTATGTAATAATTATATACAATTTAACTGTGGCAGATAGGATTCATATTCTCCAAAATTATACAGAAACAATTAGGAATTGAAGCAGCGAACACTTCTTTTAACAAAGCAAAGTACCCCAGCACTATTACAAGCAATTTTTTTGTTCCATATATTCTAGGCTCAGGGAATTAAAAGCAAAAAATTAAAAGTGGCACAGAAAAGCAATTAATAAGTTATGCTGTTTCATCTTGATGAATCAAGAGAGAATACACTTTGTGTGAAGTGTTTTTGGATATGGCAAACTATAGGTGATGGCCATGGAAAAATCTTCCTAAAGAAGGAAAGTATAAGGATCTAAATCCAACTGTAATTCACAACAGAAACTTTATATTTTCTAAACAGAACACATATTCAGATTGCCTGGTGTGAAATAGCATCTTGCAGTGGCCTGCTTTCAAATGTTAAGTAACTAACCTTGGTTCAGTGGTGACAGGCGTAGACCTTATGGTTTTCACTGGCAACTCAATCTGAAATAATTGGAGAGAGTTTCCTTCATTTTTCACTCAGCAACTAATATGCTGAATCTTGGCTGCATTCTACTTCCTCATCACTTATTATTTACTAAAGTTATTAACTGACTACAAAGCAAGATAGGAGATAACTTTAGTATCTAGTTTCGTATCTAGAAGTATCTGGCTTACTTTTCAAAATTGGCACTGCAAATATTTGGGAAGCTATGGACTAGAATCCTGTGGAAATAACTTCACTAGCAGTAGGGGCTCTGAAAAGTGAATGAACGCAAAGCCAGCATTATATTTTTTCTGTTGCAATCATATTAAAAAAAACACCTGTTGATATCCTTGCTTCACTGAGTATTTCTGTATTTTATACCCAGTGGAGCCACTTCAGCAGAGAAGCCTCTCACTCCGTCTGTTTCTAGATTAGCTCATAAACTAAGATAGCATTCCTGGGGCAAGCTCAGTAGATCCATTGGAGGTGTAAAGGCATTAGCACCCTGCTGATCAAGGATGACAAGAACGAAAATGGCTTTGCAGAACTCCTATGGGACCCCATCATACACCCTCTCTCCTTTCTATAAGCCCCTTAAAGGTACTGGAAAGAGATGTCCCTGAAGCCTTCTCTTCTCCAGTCAGAACAACCCCAGCTCTCAGCCTGTCTTTGTAGGAAAGTTGGTTGCTCCATCTCTTTGATCATTTTTGTGTCCTCCGCTGGACCCAATATACAGGTCCATGTCTTGCTTATGTGGAGGACCCCAGAGCTAAATGGAGCAATCCAAGTGAGGTCTCAAAAGGGCGGAGTAGAGGGACTCACCTCCCTCGAACTGTTGGCCATGCTTCTTTTAATGCAGCCCTGGATGCAGTTGACCTTCTGGGCTGTGAGTGCACAATGTTGGCTTGTGACCAGCTTTTCATCTACCAGCATGTGTACTACTCATGTCTGGGATTGCCCCAAAGCAGGTGCAGCACCTTGCTCTTAGAACTGATGAACTTCATGAGATTCTCACGGGCCCAATTCTCAAGTTTGCCCCGGTACCTCTGTATCGCATCCCATTCATGTTGTGTCAACTGCACCTCTCAGCTTTATGTCATCTGCAAACTTGCTGAAGGTGCACTTGATCGCACTGTTTATGTCATTGATAAAGATATTGAAGAGCATGGGTCCCAAGACAGAGCTCCATGGGACACCACTCATCACCAGCCTCCACTTAGACACCGATCCACACTTTCTGGCTGTGTCCATCCAGCCCATTCCTTTTGCACTGAATAGTCAACCCTTGAAATCCATGTCTCTGTCATTTGGTGATAAGGGTGTCATGTGGGACCATAAAGAAAACCTTCTTTAGAAGTCTAGGTAGAAGACATCAGTTGGTCTTCTCTTGTCTAATGCTGCAGTCACTCCACCAATAGAAGGCCACCAAATTGGTCAGGCACAATTTGCCCTTAGTGAAACCAAGATGGGTTGCCTTGGATCACCTCCCTGTCTCGCATGTTCCTTAACATTGCTTCCATAAGGATCTGCTCTATGATCTTCCCAGGCACAGAGGTGGGGCTGACAGATCTCTAGTTCCCAGGTTCTTCCTTTATCCCCTTTTTTAGAAATAGGATCCATATTTTCTTTTTTTGCAATCACTGGGAACCTCACATAACCACCATCACTTTTCAAATATGATGGAGAATGACTTGCCAACAACAGCCATTTCCCTCAGGACCCTGGGATGCATGTCATCAGGTCCCATAGACTTGTTATTTAGGTGGTGAGCTAATATTCTTGTCCTAGTCCAAGCGCAGTATAAACAAGGTATGAATAGGTTTCCTAAATAAACAGCATCTCAGCTCTGCCTTCAGATGCTCTTGCTAGTCTGGGATGAAAATTGTTAAAAATCACCTGTAATCAAATGTTCTGTTGACTCAGTGCTTCATATAAGCATTCAAACATCTGTGATTGTTGCCAGACAGTCCAAGCCTAGATTAATAAGATGGGGTAGAAAAATGGAATGAATGCATTTAAGGCCTTCCACAACCCTTTTGTATTCTGTCATCATAATCTGAGCTATTATTCAAATAAAAGTTCCCATTAGTAATTTTTAATTAAGCTAATAAATACTTATTTTTCTACAAACATGAAAGGTATCCAATTTTAATTTTGGTCAACCCAGCTTGGGATTGTCAGGCCCTCAGTATTCAAACAATTTTCTTCAATTTAATTTTCTACCTTTTTGGGATCTCCCATTTTAATTTATGACCCTTTAAACTATGCGTATCTGTTATCCTTTTAATGACTGAGCAATTCATAAACATCTGAGTGTGTATCCAGTATCATTCCTTTGTTGGATATGATTTCTTTTCTAGAAGAAACAAAGAGTATAAATCAGTCTCAGATTGAAGACTTCAACCAAATTTTCGTTTTCTGTCTCCAGTGTTTGGTTTTAAATACACCAGAAATTATGTAACACATAAGGTAGAACCTAATGGGTGTAATTGTTGTGGATTTTGTGGAATCAACATATAATAAATAATAGTCTAACATTTAATTTTTAATACAATCTACTATCCACTGAAGTCAGAGAAAATTCAATAAACCCATCAGACTTCAATGAAAAACTCAAGAGATAGAAAGTCCATCACTCCAATTTTTCAAATGGCTGAAGCATTTTTTACCCTTATGGATTTCTTTCTACATTACATGTATGGTTTCAGCTTCTAGCTACTGGTTTTTATTGTGCTTCTACCAGCTAGTTTAAGATTACCCTGTAAACAAGTTACTATTCAATCTTCATTCTGATAAGATAAATAAAGTTCTTGGAGTTTTTCTCTTCTACAGTATCTTCTCTGTAAATAATCTTTTCTCTATGCTCTGCAAGATTTCAAGATCTTCTCACAATATTACTCCAGCCTAGACTGAACATCATATGTAATCTCAGAAATGAGAGGTAATATCCCTTTCCTTCTCCTATTAGTTATCTTTTTTTCATATAGGTATCCAAGAATTAAATCTTAGTAGAGTCATATTCAGGTCTTATCTACCATAAAATCTAGATTTTTTTCTCCACAGTCACAGTTCCTTTAGAACCAAACTTTATATCCTGAAGATACTGCCTGTGCTCATTATTCATTGGAAGATTGTTTTATACTTGGTTGTATTAAAACACGTTCTGGAGGAGATGTCCCAGTTTACTTGACGACTAATTATGGCTGCCTGTCCTCATCAATATTAAGAGTCTATCATTTTTGTGTCATCTTCAAATTTTAAGAGCAGTGATTTTACATTTACTTGCAGATCGTTTGTTAAAATGTTGAGTAGCAGTGGGTCTTTGTAGAATCCCAGTGCAAGATCCACATTTGACAATGATTTTCCTTTGACAAATACTTTTTGAAAACCATTTGATAACCAACTTTTAATATGTGTTTTATTGATACTGCATAGTGCCATTATCTCCAGCAGAATGTCATATGATATTAATAAAAACCTGTTAAAAGTTTAGATGTATTACATCTTTGTGGTTATCTTTATCAACCAAACTAGAATCTTCTCAAAAAAGAGTATAATATTTGTTTGATGGGCCATATTTAAATGAGTAAAAAGAAAAGACAAAATCACTCTCATGTCAACAAGCATTAATCGTATGACAGTTTTTCAATCCTCCTTTAATTGAATACCTCTTCAACTTTTCATGCCACTTAATCTAGCATACTGATACCCTGTCAGCTCTGAGACATCACAGTGGAGAAGCTCCCTGAAGTTTACCAGCTCTCTAACAAGTAATTGTTATAGCAAATTTTAGACCTCCAGTCTTATGAATGACCCAGCAATATTTTATGATAAATAGACCTTAAAAGCTTGATATTTTTGTTTATTTGTTTGTTTATTTCAAGAATTGATCCAATGAAAACTATTATGATTGGGTCATAATAGTTCCATCCATCTGAAAATACTTTCTTTTAAATCCTGGAAATTAAAACCCTTTCTCCCCATTAAAATTTTTAAACCTGAATACCAAAAAGAAAGTGCCAGGAAATATATTTTGCTTTGAAAATGTGAAATAGTAAAAATTTGAAATAATTTTAAGTGAATATACTAATCATCAGGAACTATTTCAGTTTCATCAATGAATACTGTCATGAGAAAGGTGGAAACCGTTAGATGAATTCCAAACAAATTCAGTGACGTGATTGTTATCTCCTTGTGGTAGATGAAAGAAGTTTAGAAAACTGTTTCAATTTATTCCATTGCTTAAAAGAATAGACATTTTCATAGCACTGAATATGTAAAACTACTTAAGATTTCACTTTACACTGGGTAGGAAAAAACCCTATCATGTACTTGAGAAAAGGCAAAATTTCTTTTGGGAGTTTACATTAAGTGCCCTAAAAATACATTCCATTAGAAGGACTTTTTAAGGACAACTATGAATTTAATAATAATGCAGAATAGTATAAAAATACTACCGTAAAAATCTTCAAAATCTGACAATATAAAGATAGAATAGGAAAAAATAGATGCAAATTAAAACTATGTTACTTGAAAGGAGCTTCTGTCTTAAGAGGTCTAATCTCCCTACATGTCTAAATAATTAAACACAAGGTGCTTTTCAGAGATTAATGATGCATTTTACTTCAGCTCACAAGGCAATTGAAAGTACTACGTAAGTATAATTGAAAAAAGAATTGTCGTTAATAAAAAACCATAAATTAATTCCATGTAAGCCTGCCTAGTGTTTATGTCATCAGTTAAATCAAATGTGACAGGACCAGCAAGTCTGGAAATTTTTAGTATTTGTGAACTTACCTTGAAACATTTTGTCACTTTAAAATTTCTTTTACCTCATTGCTGAAAAAACCTAACTCCATGTTAATCCAGATTGCTATTTTAAAAACAACCATTTTGGATTAAAGCATCATATATGTGTATACATATATAACCTTCCTATGGGGACAGTAATGCCTCTGTGGTCTGGGCCACTTGTCCTCTCACTTTGTGAAAAGAATGCCAACTAGATCACAGGAGTACCTGTTTATCAACATGGGTATGGATGGAGAAGGAATTGACCTCTTCAGGGAATCATGTTAAAGAGACCCTTCTGAAGGATTTTCATTTGGAAAATGCCTCACACAGAAAACACACGTGGGGAAAAAGACAGGAAAGGGAACAGACTATTTTGGGGGCCAGGGGAAAATATTTATAATATTCATGAATGTTGACAATTGTTTTGGGACGAAAAGCCAATTTTGAGTGGCTGCTATAAAATTCAATCATAATCCATACCAGCTCATATCAAACTCCAAGCACATCAGTCATATAATTTTGTTATTGTAAATATAAATAAATTATTATGAGGATTTGGCACAGATTAGAATCAATATACATTTTATTATCATTGTCAGTAGTACCATCGTGCTAAGTCCAAATGTTAGGCTACCTGGGTAAGCTCTAGATGATGATTCAGGCTGAGGCTTGTTCCCAATATCATTTATGGGAAAGATCACGTATTTTAAAGTGCAAGGAAATTTAGGTATAGATACAAGCCACGGCAATTTATTGTGGGCCAGAAGACAGTCACTGACTCCAGTGTTTATAAGAATGCTCTTCCTAACTTCCACGATCTACCTGTAAGGTCTGGAAACAAGAAGCAGAGCTATGCAATGTGTCCAAACACTCTGAGTCTCACCTTCTCCTGCCCACTGGTATGCCTGACCCAAGTGCAGGTGAGCGCCTGGGCTGCCTCTGGCACCCAGTGGTACACTCACAGCTTTGCTCAACGACAGTGCAAAAATGCACTGTTCAGAAACAGGGAGCTCCAGGTCTACAAATTTCAGAAATTCAGGAAGAGCAAAGCACATTGCTTTCCCTGTTCAAATTGCCCAAGTACATCATAAAATTGAATCAAATTTATTGTTACTGCAAGTACATTTGAGGCACAAGACAATTTTCTCTTTGTAAATGTCTAAACCTTCCACCTTCTCTGCAATAATTAGATTAAAAAGATGAAACACAATGCATGAGTCTTTTGCATGGCCCATTTATCTCGCGAGGAAAAAAAACCCAACCCACTATATAACTTTTTTTTCAGCAATTTTTTTCACTTCTTCAGTGGAAGTCAAATAATACATCATTTTCTGAATGACACCATATAGAAGACTACCAGAAATTACTTATGATTCTACAGCCATTTGTTTCATAGCAATGAAGATAAAATTAGGAGATTTTGAACGCTTTACGATAAAACTTCAACTAAAGTTTTCTCTCAAATGTAATAGTGCTTAATTTATAACTTCCTAATGTGCTTGAAATCCATTTAAGAAGAAAGTCTGAAATTTATAGTATATATCTAACAATGAGATTTAACTGTGAGCATGAAAGAACTGTCATGTATAATAGCTGTAAAAATTACAATTATACAGCAGGTACATCATATGTAATAACCTTAGACAAGCCTCAGCTGCGGAATTTTGAAGTATTTTCTCACTTTCCAGACCCTACTGTGAGTGTTTAGTGAATAAGAGCTCACACAAAAATGCAGCCAAGTTCCTACCCTGGAGATTCAGTGGACCAGAAGTGCAGGATGCACTGTCGTTCTCTGTACTGCATTGCCAGGAACTAAGCCTGTGTCTGCCATCCTTCGGTGCACAGTAGATTTGCCATACTATGAGACAAAATATTGGGCTCTCCTCATTTGGTCGCATTTTAAAGGCAGCCCTTTAGAGTAAGTGTCATCAGAAAATATAGGGTACTGCTGTGAAAAATAAAAACAAGGCACATGGAGATCCAGATGTCTTCCTTGTGTGGAATTTCTGTAACCGCAGCCAAGAGGTTTCTTACAACTGTTGTAGGCTCCTTTCTAATGCAACCTTATCTATGATCCCAGGCATAAACTATGAATGACTCCTTCAGGATCCAGAACTGAAAGTGGTGATGTCCCCACATTGAGTATGTTCCAGATCTGTAACAGAAAAGTGTAGTCGTTATTAAAGGCAAACAGTGCTGCCTGAAAGTCTTTAGTGACTGCATGTTCAGTAACAAACATTTCTGTATTCACATTGTCAGAGTTGCTCCCACCATGTATTAATCTGTCACCAGAAATTATATCCTTTTCATTGCTAACTGCAGTGCTCTCTATTAAGAAGTGCTCATAAGAAGGTATCAATACAAGCACTTCTTGAAAGAGCACCGAAAGGAGTTTTTCTCAAGTTAGACTAAACTATTTGTTGAATAAAGTAGAAGCTGATACCACCAACACCTAAGCAAGAGAGCAACTTGAAACATCTTTGGTGAATTCCAGAACTCCCATTGGTCCTAATTAGAACAACTGAAAGAAACTTAATTTCAATGAGCTGGTGAAAGAAGCTGCTGTCACAATCAGTCAGGCTTTTGGAGTTCAGTTTTCAACTTTTTTGGTAATAGACAGTCTCACACAGAAGATAGTGTTTCCCTGAAAAATATGTGTGTCTTTTCTTTTTTATTAGAGATTATTTATAGTTATGAGACCAGAACATGTGTTGAAACTTGTTTTATTTCTGGGTAAAGTTTATTAGTTTTACCAAGCAGAAACAAAATTCAATAACAATCTTGCAGAAAATAACTATACTTTAAAAAAAATTAAAAAGGCAGACTAAGTAATCTTCTAGTAATAGGCAATTCTAGACATTTAATTCCTTGGGTACCTATATGCTGCAAAAGAAATGCCCTAAATATCTTTGTGGGACCTTCAGGAATCTTGTATATGCATTGTGATGTTTTGGGAATTATTTTTGAGATGTTAAAATACACCTGGTGTGAGAATTACTTTTTTTTTAATCTTTGACTTCTTCAGTCAAAACACTTTCTTTTTTTATGTAACCTTATTTCTTCACAAGAAACAAAGAATTTGAAATGTACATGAAATATAATCTGCTGTGTTTTGATGACTTATAATGGATTTTCCATGGAATCACCTACTTTGGTAAAATGAAAAAGATTAAGTCAGTGTAGATGCGACATGTATTGTTATCTTGTTTAAACTGTGAAGGGCTTATACTCCAGTGCTATGTAGATTATTAAGAAAAATAATTTCATAGGAAATTACCTCTTAAGCCACAAAAAAATTTTAATAAATTAATCTAAAATTCAGAGGAGCCAGGATAATTATCTAGAACATGGAAGATGCAGGTTTCTATTCCTTTTTCCCTTTCATTTGCAGTAAAGAGCAAAACTTGAAAAACAAAAGCTGCTTTTTTAGAGTATAGTTACAAGTTCTCCAGAGGTGGCCACAGATTCTTCCCATTTTAGAAACAGAAAGCAGCAATGTGGTAATCCAGTGGGAGTCAGGACAGTGTGATCCAGTGAGAGGTAACAGACATGGGAGTAGGTTTTTGCACTCTGAATGTTCTGAGTAGATTCAGAAACCAGTGACCTTACCATCTTGCTCAGTTAGGGCCATGAGGACTTACTCATGGAAAATTTGAATGCAAAAGCTTACAGTGTCATCAGAAGAAAGCCTCAAGACTAAATCTCCTGCATAACTACCTTAAAACAGATAGCTGGAATAGTGTTGTCATTTAGATTTCAAGTTATCTAGAGAACCTCTCTAACTACCTCTATTACTGTTTTAATTCCATAATAAAATGTATTTAAAAATCTGACCCTTACCAGTTATATTAGTTATTATATTATTATCACACCTTTTACAAGGTAATATATTTATTATTATATATTTAAAATATCAGTGGTTTCTTCCTACTATTTTCTCACACATATGGTCAAATCATGTATTGAATTAGAGATTATTTCAGGTTTCTGATAAAATAAATTATATGACTGCTGTGTCTACAGAGTGTACACATTTTTTTGAAGTGTCACATTCACTTTTTACACTTGTAAAGGTCAAATTCTACATGCTTCTGCAAGTTTAAAATTTGTGTTTTCACATTTCTCTTGATTTCAACTTTAAACACAAATTGGCCTTAATATAAATTTCAGATTTGAATAATCAGAAGCAGAAGAAATTCTGAAATGTTCTTTGCAGAACTTCCACTGTATAAATATTTGGTTACATATAGCACAGAAGACCATGAAGCTAAACCTTCAGGATTGCACAGAGTTTCACCAAAGGATGAAGAACATGGTCTGTAAGAGCTCCAATGAAGGGCTTTTTTTGAATATTTTGTAGAAAACATTCTCTTGGCCCAAGGAAGATATACAATAAAGAGGTCAATACAGTACAAGATATTTCCTAATGTCCTTATGTGAATCAAGACAAACAGCCAGTGTTTAACAGGACTTCCCTCTGCCTTGGTTGTAGCCACGCTTCGATACAACTAAGAGGAAATTTCACATGCTATGAAATTATGAACACACAATTCACCCTATTCCTGTGTTTCTCAAACATGGATTGATTAAAAATGGAGAGGAACCAGAACAGCAAAAGGACAATGATCTTTTGCCTATTATCCAAAGGAATACAGGCCAAATCAACCAACCAACCAATCAAAAAAAACCCAAAAAAACCCCAACAAACAAAACAAAACAAAAAAAAAACCATGAGGAGGAAAAAGAACTAAAGAACCATAAGAAGAATGTAACGAAACTGCTGAAATTGCCTAGCTTGGATATGTCCCTGCTTTAAATGCTTTTACAAGGACATCCCTGTTACCAGAGTGAAAAAAAAATCGTAAATGTTAACTAGAAATCACTTTCCTTCATCCCATATTTTTCCCCTTAGTAAATGAAGACAGGATGAACAGCTAAAATTACTAATTGGTTTACTGATCAGTTGTAGTTTGTTCGATTGATTTGCAATTAATTCTGGTTTGTGGTGCATATAAGAGGAAGGTTGGCGCCAACCTTTGAGGCAGCTGATACTCAATATCCTCCAAGAGAGCTGTGGGTCAGAATATCAATAATCTGTTTTGAAGCAGCTCCTGAGTGTATTAAGACTGTGTCTTGTGCATTTGTAAGAGCTCCAGGGAATAAAAAGAAATCTGAATTTGTTAATAAATGTATCTTGCAGTGAAGACCAGACATTTTTAACCTTACAATTAATATGTAGTACCATTCCAATTTCAGAAAAGTATAAGTATTTTCCATAATCTGTAGTAATATTAGTGCTTTTAGTGACACTTGCTAATTTCACAACATTCACTTTTTCAGGTTCTTTGCAGGTAAATGGCAACTTTAAATTAAAAGACACTACAGGTTTTTCTTAACTGATACTCAAAATTCACATTAAGTAACCCTGATAAGAACAGTTGTACATGCACAATGTCTGAAAGATAGATCGCTTATTTTGATACATACAGGGCCACATTTAGAGTACAGATCATTTGTTTCAGTTAAGAAAAAAATTCCTCTAATTAGGAAAGAAAAAAAAGAATATATCTGAAGACAGAATCAGAATCCAAGTGCAGATTAGTAAAATGGAGTCTAGAGGAAGCTCATGTTCATAATTCTTATCTTTTCCTCCCCTTTAGTCATGTTTGCAATGTGATATTAGATATTTTCTTTTAATACCCTGATTTAAATTTCAGTTTAATATTCACTTGCTGAAAGAATCGTTTCCTGAATACCTTTTACACTTGGCGTCACTTTCTACTTGAAGTGATTTTCCAGAAAAAAAAAGGCATTCTTTTACTTTGATAGTGTAGATTGCTTATTTGCCTCCTATCATTAGTGTAAGCATCCTATTCCTCGGCCCAGTATTCAAATTTTTCCTTTAGTTGACTGAACTTTGCTCATTTAAATAAAAAGACCCCCTGAATTCTTTCTAAAAAATGTATCCTCTTCTCTACCTTTCCATGAAATTTCCAGGTATCTTTATTACATTTTCCTAATACGTTGAAGAAAAATGAAATTTTTCTGAAATTACTTTTTAATTTTCTTTTTTTTTTCTGTTCAGACCTGAAAGGAATATCTAAGGATTTGATTTATGTGGAAAGCACATTAGGAAATCATATTGATCCCTCCTATTGTACTATAAATTCATTTTAATGCATGCAAAGCCTAATATTAAGTATTTTTTGTTTCAACATTTGTGCAATCACTGTAATTTGCAACATGAAAGTGCAATTTATTTTAACTCACAGAAAAATATTTTGCAAACATCTATTTGAAGATATGTTAATGTAGCATCAAAAGTACAAAATGGATGGGGACAGAGGAAATGAATGCCTATTCATTGAGATCATTTTTTGAAACCCCAATAAATAAAACACCTGATTAAAGCTATAGAAGAGAAGTGATAAGGAGAACTGAACTGAGTTTCCATGCTACTTAAGACTTCAGCTTTTCACTGTAAATGTGATCTTGTTTCAAACTGTGAATGAGTTTAAAACTGCATGTTAGTGGCCACATTAGAGATACTGTAATAGTGGTGGATCATTCCCGTGAGAAAGACAAGCAAGGCTTGTGTGACTCCTGTGTAAGAGAGCTATCTGTCACAGATGTCACTTTATCTGATTGAGACTCCTTAGCTGCTGCTTTACTTGCACCCTTCTCTATATCCAGACCTTTTGCATCTACAAGCTGCCAGCAGGGGAGTAAAAAAACCCTTCTTCTGATGAGATAGCATTGAGATCTTTGTGGCTTTTCGTCTCAGCATTTAAACAGAGGATTTAATTGGCTGACATCTGAACTTTGAAAGAATTGTAATTCTTATGGGATGTGTGTTATTTCACTGTATTTCGTAACCTTTCCATCATTTCACATTTCTTATACCATTAGCCCCGTACGCGGACAGTCTGTCAAAATATCTTTAGATCTTTTGTCTGATAGACTGGCAGAACACTTGTATATTTTTGTTGTTCATAGTCAAAGCTTTCATGATAATTTTGATGAATAGAACAGTAGTGAGGAGATCTGTCCAAATCTTTAAAATGCAAAATTAAGACAACAAAAGCTGTTGAGACTTTTAATCCATTTCTTTTTCCTAGTGTTTGATTTTGATCTTCATAGAGGCTTAACAGGGTTTTCTTGTTTGCTTTTGGGTTTTTTTAACTGTGCAAGCAATTTAAGATGAGGACCACCTAATTCATTACTGAATAAAATGACCTTCACTACAAGACAGTTTGTGGGCCACATACTCACTTGGGAAAGTACAAAATGTACTAATGTATGAAAAACAGATTTTGAACAGGTTTTGTTCTACATCTCCAGCACACACACGTGCATGCATCAGCAGCAGCTGAAATTGCTTGGCCCTGACAGCTGTCCAAAACAATTTTTTTAAAACTTACTTTTGATATTGGAGTAGATATAACTGCCATCATTGTCTTCACTGATTTATGGAAGGAGTAGTATTCTGTTTTTAGTCTTGCATCTCTTACCAGACCACAAATTCAGAAAGTAACAACATTACCCTTGTTTGCTGATCTGTAATGAATGTGCATGGTTTTACAGTGAGAGTAATGCAGTAAGATAAAAAAGTAACCTGAAGAAGAAAGGAGAAATTGAGGTTGTTATGGACCTCGACTCTATTGTTTATGATTGTACATGTAAAATTTATGGATTTATCACTTCTTTGTAATGTATTTACTCAAGGAAGCTCTGTTATAAATCATCTGTTTTCCAATATGAACCTATGTTTTTCATCCTAATCTCTAGTTGAGTTCACTGAGGCAAGAAAGGGTCAAATGACGAGCCCAGTGTTATATGATGAGTCATTGAATGAACCAAGTACTAGGATCCTCCTTGCCCCTGGCCCTTTATATCAATAGGCCACAGGGGCTTTGTGTTGCTTCTTTCATCTGCCTTTAAATTCAACATGTTAGTTGGAAAGTCTTCCGTTAAATCTTGGTCTGGCTCAGGCAGTGAAAACAAATACAGTGCTTGATATGGTCTGTTCATGTACTGGATATGTTTCCCTGTTTTTTTCTGTCACACCCTTTCTGCTGAGATTTGTTTACTGGTCTCCATAAATCAGCATTCTCATCACATGTGGTAATGAAGCCCTACAAGAACCAGACAATATTTTCACAGCTGTTAAGTAGTTATCTAAAGATTTTTTTTCTTTTTGGGCTTGATTCACCACTGGGTTTCCTCAGGTTTATACTGGCGTAAGTCTAATGGGTTCAAATTGGTTGCAGTAAATCAAGGCACAGAACTAGTCTCTGACCTGTTGTAAATCAGTGTAGCTCCACTGCATTTGCATGCAACAATCCTTATTTATAGCAGCGAAAGCTCTATCCTATGGAGTTCAGACAAGCCCAACCATGCATATGCTGTCATGCCAGGTTCAGCTGTAATGACCAGGTATTCCCATGTGGAGTGTTAGAGTTACACTTTCAAAAATGAAAATCAGGTTTGATTAAAATGATAAAAGAGAGACATTTGTGTGTGTGATAGTTTTGTTGTCATCTGTTTCTTTTTTCTCTGCAAAAACAGCACTGTCTTTCAGAGCTGCACTTCTGAGATTTCATCTGCAGCAGTAAGAAAACCACTGACTGCAGGCTAACAGAGGAGCAGATGTAAAATAAACCCTTTGGAAGACATTTGATGAATGTGAAAAGAAGAAACAAGATACCATATCTACACAAATTAAACACAGCAAGCAACTCCATCTGTAGTCCTTCATGTTATCAATTAGGCTGTGAGCAGACAAAAACTTAGCCTTACATTTAGATCTATAGCTCCACTGAAGTCAGAGGAACTAACCATATATAAAACTGGTTCTTGCCAGAAACACCAGTCCCTTTGACTAGAAATAAATATTCCATTTCATGTAAGTAATTTTTAAATTTGTAATAGATAAAATTATAAAAATTTTTGAAGTGAACAGTTAAGTAGAAAAATAGTTTTGAAATTTTAAGATATTATCACTTTTTTTACTTTCACGTTTTTTTCCTTTTTTTTATTTATACCTGGTCTACAGAGTGAACATATATTCACAGAAATAGTATTCCCAAAGTCATTTTTCACAACGAAAATCTTCATCAACAAAAAATGCACTTGTCTACTTTTCTTCCAAGCAGATCTAGGCACATTTATGCAGGAACATATTGACATTGGGATCTAGGTCTTCTGGAATTCTCAGTGTCACAAGACAAAAGGAAACAGTATTTTTATTACAATATGAAAGCCTTTGTTTGTCATAAAGTAACCACACCGTAAGGAGAAAAAATGATAATTCTTCACTAATGGCCATTTCTAGTGCTTTCAAAAACTAAACTAGCCAAAAACAATCCTGAAAGCATTGAGAGAATTCCTTTTGCTTTCAAAATGTGCAGTATCTCAGTTACACTTTATGACTTTGGGAATTTTCGACCTTTTTAAATATGATAGTGACCTGGAATATGTCATGTATAGGTGAGGAAAGATCTTCTAAGAATTATTTACCCTTTTCTTAAAGCATGTTCAGATTTCCTGTGTCATTGTGTATGGTTTAATTTTTCTGCCTATTAAAGTGGGCAAGTGGTGTAAAATTTAATTTTAATAGAGAAAATCTATCAGCACAGGAAATTGTATGCACTCTGCATCTATGAATGGAAAGCAAAATTTCTGGTTTGATATGCCAATGACTGCAAATGTAATGGAATTGTTTTTATTTTACTTATGCTGCAAGAAGAAAAACACAAATGAAAATATGCTCCTGCTGACAATCAGAAGTCATAGGTAATGTTTTCTTTTGGTTTATGTGTTCACTTTATAGTCTGGCAAAATCTGTTTTTTGTATTATGAAAAAAACTTTCACAGCCGGATTTTTTTGATTTATGGTTCATATTTCTTAGCTAGCTACTTGACCAGATATAGCTGTGAACTTTAGGGCCTTAAGCACTCTATTCTAAAAATATACAAGATCATAATGTATTTTAAAAGAATTAATTTAGGGAATTAGTGGATCTAAAGATATATGAAAAGGAAAAGTTGGCTTAAAAGTTACCCAACTCCAGCTTTAGTGAAAATTTTTCAGTATATGGTTAACTTTCCACATGTGCTTACAATACCATGATTTCTTGTCAATATTTTCACTACAGCTTATTTCTAAAACAGAGTTTGCTGGTTTCCGCCTAAAAACCTTTACACAGAGCTCTAAAATAGCACAAAATTTTGGTTAATTTTTTTTCTTACATCAGTCAAATATTGTTTTACACAAAGCTTTCAAAATAAAAAGTCAAAGCCCTTCCAATTTTTTTCAATCTCATTTCTAAATGTAATCTTTTCCTTTTTTTTAAATGGAAAACGGCAGGTAGGACTAATTCTATCAACAATATGAAGCATAAAATAAATGCATTCTTCATTTTGTGTACAATTCATATACATATATATGAAAATTTATATAGAGAGAATTTTCTATTACAAATGCTGCAGAAGTAGAAAACACAGCCTTTAAAAAGGGTACATACAGAAAGAGAAAATGCTTTAAGCAAATGGAAATATAAAACCAATTACATAAAATTTCAAATCCACACACACACATATATTTAATTACATGTAATTTTCAAGTTCTGATATCTAAAGCTCAGTATATTATTTTCCTTATTTGAAATACTGAGCTGTTTCGGGATGAATCAATTACTTGAGAAGTTTTATGCATGCAATAAAATTGCATAACAAACCTTAGATTCACCTAATAATTGTAAAACAGAAATAAAAAAAAAATAGAAGGCTGCTATTTTCCTACCTGTCATAAATAGGAAATATCAGTACAATAATTTTTTATGATTATATATAATTCATACATTCCTAATTGTATATCATTAACATAGTTGAACAATCCCATAGAAACATTATTTGTTATTTTCTGAAGATATGGAAGAAGCTTCCATTTCAACCAATATTACACTTTTTGAACTATGTCATTTCATAGATTTATAGGGATGATGTTTTCATAATTTAAGCTGAATTCCAAAAAGACAAGACTTTTCATGTGGTTTTTTTTTTATAAGAAGATGGACTTAATTTCTAGCATTTAAAATGCAAGGAAAGATACTATTATGAAGTATCTATTGAATGCTAACAAAACATAGCGCAGAGACTAAAGATTACTTTAGATATAATATAGATTCTTTAAGTCTATGTATTTTGTGAAATTAAATTTATAATGATTGGTAAACGAATTTCCTGATTGAAGTCATCAGGTGAAGCTGTCTTGCACAGATTTACTGTTCAAAGCTCCAGTGACCTGTTTAATAACCCTAAACCTTAGTGTCAGGAGTTCTTTCTAATCCTTAAATATCCATATCTAATAAATTGAGTAGGCTTATAAAAGGACTTTATTTTTTGTATTGATACAAGTATGGATTTATTTATTCTAAATTACTCACCAGAGAGAGACATTTCATTGAAAAATACCCCACAAAAGTGATTCATCAAACCCAGGGTGTTATCTTTAAACAAATTGCTTGAAATTGTATCATCAGAGGTAATTGACAATATATATGTTTTTAATCTCATTTGTGATGTCTTTACCATCTGCCTTTTGAGGTAATTTTTTAACTCCAATCATTTTTTAATTTCTTCTATGCTGAGTGTAAAAAATGTAGCTTTCTTTTGCTGAAACAACCTCTGAATAAGTCTTATAGTCCAAGAATAAAAGGAATTAAAAATAACTTAATTTATTGATAATTTAACAGGTAGTTTAGATTGAAAATATTATATTGGAAATATGTATGGATTTCAGCTGGAAAACTTCATTCAGATTTTTCTGGATGTTTTGGGGTTTTTTTAAATGGGTGTGAAATTGTAAATCATTCTGGGTAACAATAGTACTTAAAAAAATCAAATATGTTAAGGTATGGACATAAATTCTTAAAATGTATTAAGAACCTTAATTATGTACAGCTGCAAAATCATGTAATAAGAAAAATTACTATGAGTTTACAGAAATAAAAATTTGCCTTTTGCTTTTCATATTCTGATTACATATCACAGTTCTTTGAATTGCAAGGATTATTTCTACAGGAGCTTTCTGTAGTGCAGATATTCAGCTTTAAAACAATTATGACTTGAAATCTAAAAAATTAAGTTAGAGATTCACAATCAATGGGATTATGTGCTCACCGGTAAAAGTAATTTCCTTTCCAATTGCTACAATTAATAGCAATATAGAACAAGAACTCACAGTCAGAAAAAAGTCAAGAGAAATTTGTGTCTCAGCAGAGCTCTCTCTCATTGGGCTTGGCTTAACTTGCAAATGTAATGACACAGAGATCCAGCTGCAAGACTCACACTTTCCAAACTGTTTTGCTTTTCCTGTTGAAACATTGGTAGCCACCACACTAGCCAACGAGAACAATTGATTAGCGTCATATCAGTTCATAATTCCTGTCTCAAATGCATCTCAGACTCCAACTCTGAGCATTGTCATAGAAGTCAACTAGCTAATTAAGTCATATAGCATTATGATGGCAGTAGCTTGATGATTAGTGCTCTTTTTCAATAGCTAGGAGATTTTGGAAGAAATTCTTTTCGTCAGCCTTATGTTCTTGCTTTATCAAGTACACTAGCTATTTGTATACAAAAAACAACCAAACAATTAAAACAACCAAAAACCCCCAGCAATCTGCTATTTTACACTTTCACCCATGAAAATCTAGGAGAAAGCAATGAAAATATCTGTCAGAAGTTACTTACTGGGTTTCTAACTTCTTATTCTACCTTTACATAGCCCAAACATATATTATCTGTATACTGTGAAATATTCTGTGTTAAGTTCCACATAAGGCTCTATTATCAAACAGTAAAGGTTTCAGCGGACAGAGCTACAGCTTTGAATATCCCCGATGGAGGAACCAACACTAGAAGCATCCCTCACAAAGTTGGTCAGGAGAAAGCAAATAAAGGGCAGATTATCTGCTATATTTTCTGGCTTTTTGTTTGTCTGGTTTATTTTTTGGGGACTTTTATTTGTTTGTTTGTTTTTGTTGTCAGCTTAAAAGAGAAAACATTTTGTTCGATGCACAAAGTTACCTGCTTGCACTAAATCCTTGATTTTCAGTTCTGTGATAATGATTACAAGTAGCCTAGCCAGCTGGGAGAAGCTCTGTGGTACAGTAATTTGAGGCATTCTGAGCAGTTTTCAGCTCCAATTTTCAGTAATTAATTTTATTTATACCATGAGTATACTGTGTGATGCTTCACTGGACCTTTGGATTATAATTACAAAAGACATTGCTGAATAATCTCTACATGCTGTCTATAGGCTAACCTTGAGAGGGGAATGACTTTCTAAGCTAGTAACTGAAAAGAAAATACCATTACCTAAAAAATGGAAGGTATATCACATTTAACTTCTAAGCTCTTTAAAACAATCTCTAGAAATATCCAGTAACTAAGGGCACAGTCAAGAAAGGTTGCTTGGTAAAGCACATCTAGCAATGGGTTCTTTGATACAAAACTGAGAACAATTTCCTCTATTGAAGATAAGAGAAATTTAGCTATTGATTTCTGTGTATGGAAGTGCCCAATGCACCTCCCTTTTCTGACTCTGTCACCAGCTAGCTGTATGAACACAGGGAGTGAATGCAGCTGGGTTCCTTCCTTTCCATCATCTGCTATGTCTGCTCAGGCTGTGAGCTCACTCCTACTGTACAGGGACTTTCTCTGATGGTACATTTGAGAAGGGGAAAGCAAAATGGGACCCAGTCAGCAAAAGCATCAGAAACCACCATGATTTAGGTCAGAACTCTCTTTTATTGTCATGCATTGATTTTTAAGGAAGGACTGCGAACGAAAGCTTTATATTCTTAAAGTTTCTCTGCTTATGTTTTCCCATGGTTAATAATCCTATTTTCTTATTCCAGATCCCTAATATATAAACATTAACTTATATCTTTCTTTAGTTGATTGAATAAGGAATCAGTTGAAGCTAGCCAGCAGTCATTTACTGTGTTTAATCACTTTTCAATCTTATTCACTCTGAACAACACTAATGTGAGGTCTGTCTTTGGAGTTGGTCTTCTCACTGACAAGTTACCAAAGAACGGGAGATGGAAGAAAGTTAGTGTTATTTACCCGATTGATAGCTAATAAGGCACTTTCATGAAGACACTTGTAGTGTTGTTGCAGCCTGCTGTCCAATTAGTAGGTAGATCCCTTTTAGCACCTTTTTCGCTCATCCACCTTAGTGCTATATTAACCAACTGCAAAAAAAAGTAGGCAAGTTTTTACACTAATCTTTAAAAAAGCTATGTCAAAAATAAAATACAATATTTATTACATATAAATATATATCTATATATTCACATAAATATATCTATATGTTCACAAATATACTCATTATGTGCATATGAGAAATGAGGGAGACAGGCACACACAAACCCAGACGAAAATTCTTAAAGACCGTATTGTAAAATGCCTGTGAAATGGTTAACAGGAAAAAAAATCGACATTCCTTTCTATGTGTGTTACAAACATTATTATCTCCAAGTCACATTTTAATTTCATACTTGATGTTTCAGCTCATACCATGTTTTTAGTTAGCAATGGCCTGTTAAGCTGCTAATTTATACACTGTTGTGAAGGCCTCTGTAAATGCTGCTCTATAAATAATAGAGCAGTGATCCATAACAACCTTCCATGTAACAGCACAGAGTCCACTGCAGCTAATATGAAAGAACTGCTGGTTGCTAGGTGCCAAAATGCTGCCTGCCTATTTAGGAACTGCTATAGTTTTGTCTCCCTGCTAAGATGACAAAAGTGTAATTAGAGATTAATCAAGAGGTACATTAGTGCCACAGTTTCCTGCAGTCTGACTTTTGTTGCTCACCAGCAGCTAAGTGCATCTGCCCGTGTTTACCAGTTCTCTGGAGATTTAAAAATTTATTCTCATATTTACAGGGACAGCTACAGTAAGAGTTATCAAATCACGGGGGAAACTTGGCAAAACGCATATAATTTGCAGTTGCAAATATGGCTCTCTGTATTTATTTTCTAAACATTTCCTACATAAGACAGGTTTTAAATTTCCTGTTGCCAGATACTTAATTCACTGGGATGAGGGGAAGAGGACTTATGCCCAGACTGTTTTATCCTGTACTGAAACCTCATATGCATAGAACTTTGTACCATTTCTAGTGTTCTTATTTAATTCTAAGTCTTTTGTAGAGATTCATTTAATATCATACAGACCCTTCCCTTCGTCTATCTAGACAGTAAGCAACCTCTAGAACTGCTGAAACCTTTGAATAAATTAATGTGTTCATAATTTCTCGTTACTAAACTTAATATATATTTACTATATATTTTATATAGTATAAATAATATAACTTAATAAATATATACATACTATATACTTACTAAATATATTTAAATTTCTGAGATATTACCTTGATTATATGACCAGTTACATATTTCTTGATAGAAAATTAGCACTTACCATGAAATGTTTGTGCAGAGTTCTCTTCATTGCATCATGTAGAAAAAGCCACAGAAGGAGTTCATTTAGAAATTTATTAGAATGAAGGAAATTCTGAATTTAATTTATTCTTCCCAAATTGACAGCTTTTAAAATGACCCAAAATTTTCCTAGGAACTATGTTACATTTTCTGGCTAGGTCTAATGACAATTTAAAGAGGACAGACAGGAAAACAGATGGAAGGATTATGGGACTTATCCAAGGTTGCACAATAGATTATTGGTATCTCTGCACAGATCCCAGTCATTCTATATATTGCGGAGAATCTTGTCCTGTCTTTAAATGAGAGACTATAGCTAATGTTACTTGAATGTCTGCTCCAAAGGCCGCCCAATAATTTTAGGAAACAGCCTATGTTGAGCTCAGTGCTACCTAGTGTCCAAACCCGAGAATAGAATAGGTTGTTTGAGTAAGAGCGTGTCAAGAATAACCTACTTCCATTAATAAGATCAATGCCTACAGTCTAACGAGCCAATAAAAAGCATAAAGAAGACAGTAAAAACACAGAGGTTGTGCAGTCTACTCTAAGTAACTTCATTTATACCAAGCAGACAGAACCCAAGTACAGGAAAATGCTGTATAAACAACTCTACTGTGAATGGATTAATAGTGCAAAGCTGCAATCCAGCTTTCCTTCCACACCAAACCCCTTAAACAAAAGCGATAAAAAGATACATATGTGATATGTTAGTGGGTAGTAAATGAGTAGTCAACCATAAAAACTATTTCTTTACATATATGTATATATACATGTATGTATATGTATATATACATGTATGTACATTTCTTTACATACATATATATATAAACATATATATATAAACACACACACACACACATATATATATGCATATAGTCCTAGGGCAACCAAACAGGAATTCTAGATATGGTTATATTTACTCATGAAAAAGACATAGGGGAGAAAACTCTGTACTACAGTATATGGCTCTGTGGATTTATATATAAATCATTTCCTTGAGGGAAAAGCAGAAACTGGTATTTTCAAAGGAAAAGCACAACTAGGCAAATCCTCCCCATACTTGTTAGAGATTGCTCCAGACTTTATGGCCCCTTTCACTTACACAAAAACGGAAGCTTGTAGATAATAGGCTTAACAATGAGCTTCTCATTTAGTACTTCTTAATCTTTTTGTTTCCTCTTTTTTTTGCAAAGAACTTTACAACACTTACAAGACAATGTGTGATAAATTGGGTTCTTTCTTACATAGGACCTGGAGTTCAAATCCGGATTTGGGAGGGGGGTGGTGCGGAGGGGAGGCTTATTTTCATCCTTCTTGGTAACTACCATAATTAACGGCACAAAATCTTTTTTTGGCTCTGCGCAAAGACTGGTGAACCTCAAATGATGAACCTCAAAAGTTTGAAAAAAACCTATTTATTGATCCATCTCTATCTTTTGTGCCTAGAAACCTGATAACTGAGTTCAGTTTCAATATGTATTCTATATACCAAATGCCAATTTCCCTTGGTTTACTTATCATGAAAGAAAAGTAGCTCACAAATGCAAGGCCATTTTATTTAGAAACTTTCTTCTGTCCTGAGGGATGAGATGAAGGGCTGCATCTTTTCAGTGCAATTGAAAAAGTCTTCTCAAACAATACATTAAAAGTTGAAATTCAATGCAGAATTAGTGTTCATCTTTCTTGTCTTCCAGACTGTTGCTCTTCTGGATTGATAACAACTTTGTTTCAATATGATGAAGAGTAGCATCTGCCAGCACTCAGACGTCACCATAATCAAAAGTTATGATTATAAATTGTTGTTTAACTACAACCATAAGCCCGAACTCTTTAAATATTTGCAAAACTGAGTGACAGTTCTACCAATGATTTTGAAACAAAGCTTTCCAGAGCTATTGTTTTTTTGGTGGAAGGTCTGTGGTGGGCTTTTAAATTTGTTCTTCTTTAAACACGACTACTGGAGCTTATGAGAATTCATACTGCCTTATTATATCTAGATTGTAAGACAGTAGAAACAAAACACAGGAAAGGCACCTGCTTTGCTATTATGTAGTGTTTAGTGCTCTGAACATGTTCATAGTTTAACTGCATGATAATTGACTAAGGAAGTAGCTTCTGTTAACTGGCAGAGGTGGAGGAGTGCAGGCAGTCTAGATGGCTACCTCAGATTTTAGGTATCTCAGTTCCAGGTAGAATTCCATTAAAGAATTTCAGATTATACCAAGGAAAAACATTAAAAGAAAATACGAGTTAATTTATCTGCAAAACTTAATATGCTATAATCTCAGTCTTGAGTTTTAAAGAAGTGATTATGTATTAAAATAAAACCTAAGTTATCCAGGATTAAGGAAGAACATATGTACGACTCAGTCACTTGGGATCAAACACTAGATCCAAATGGCAGCTGCAAAACACAGATGAACAATTTTATTCAACATAATTACCTTGATTGCAGCTAATCTGATCTGGGCTGCAGTATGTGTATGTGTGTATGTGTATCTAATCTTACATAAGGGTTGATGTGTTTCCTGGCTGAATTAGGTCAAAATACAAAAGACAAAATAGCTAATAAGTACAGAACATTATCAAAATTTGGAATCCACAATTGTACTCTATTTCCACAAACCCAGTGCTTTGATGAAAATTGTTTATTACATGGCTAAATTCTTAGCTAGAAGGCATCTTCTGGGCTTTGAAGATGTTGGCATAGTCTTAGAAATTAAAAAAAAAAAGTAGGAAATTGCAGTGCTTTTCTGTAATTTTGTAAAACAGGGTGTTTCAAGAAAAATTATACTAACAGACGGTATCTGTCTTTTACCACAGAACACATGTAAAATACCTGTAATTTAGTCATTTCAAGGTGTGCATGGGAAAAGATAATAAACACAAACACATTCATACTAGTTTGTAGACATGCAGACTAATAAGTTAGAAAGAGCTCAGACGTGCTAAATATCAAAAATGGGACCTGTACAGCACACCAAACTACCTAAAATTGCCTTCAAATTTGAGGTGCAATTTATTTCAAATGGTATAAAGTTGTAGATAGCTGCACTGGCATACATAGACTCACCGCGTGGCAGTGCTTGGGTTGAAATAGAACTAATTTTGGGGTTATAGAGACAGTTGTCTTTAGATAGATTGTAAAAAATGCACAGATAGATGTAAATATGTGACATATATATACTTGCAATGTCCTGGTTTAATTCTAATTTTGCTTTTTCTTAATCATTAAAAGTGCCCATTACTGTAACATATTTTATCTTTCAGACACTTTTCTTTCCAAGTTCATACATTGTATTTCAAAACATTATCATATATTCAGTGTGGTTTCCTGCAATTTTTTGCTCCTTTACCCATTCAGGAAGCATTTATTGGACCCGACTGTATTTTCTTTTCTAGTATTTGAAAAAGTGAAAAATAAGTAATTGCACCAAAATGTGTGATGAAAAGGAAAAGGTGAATTGAGCTAGAAGAAAAATGGTGAACTTTAAATTGCATATTAATGCATTGAATTTTATGAGACAGCATTTACTCCCTTGAACTCACACCACTCTCTACCATGAGCATGTTTCTAGGATAGACCTTTCAATAATGGATGAAGATACTTAACATTTTATTACCATTTTATTACTGTTTTACTAATATATTCTAACAGTACACTTACAGTACACATCATAGTGGATTTTGTTAGGACACAAGATAGAATACAACTACTTTTAAAGGCTGTTCATATCTCTTAGACCCTATCATAATTTTTGTCTTGAAACACTTCCACAAAGAGTGTCAGGCACATCATCATTTTTGAAAAATCCCAGTAAGTTCCTCTCTGTGTTGCAGAGCTCTCACATATCGTACAAGAGTAGAATCCCTACAGACTCAATCCCAGGCTTGTAGGAAAGACTACAAATTAACCCATCAACTTGAATTGCACTTTCAAAATTTTAATTCATGATGGAAAATTTAAGATATATTCAAAAACAATCCAAGTGTTTCCTTGAAATCCAGAATTGCAGCTGATGCTTTTCTGTGTTAAAGTGTTTAAATAACTTTTGTGAGTCCAAAAGATTGTGGTAAATTTAATTGGGTGAATCACGTGATCCATTCATCCATGTGAATTATGGATGCGTACAGTCTGTCATATGAGCAAAGAGAAGAATAGGAAGTTTTCCATAGTGAGTTCTAAGACTTTGGCTAAATCTGTGTTCTTCCCAGTGTAAGCTATGAGTTTTATCACCATCAGTTATGTCAAACAAATAGTTCCGTGAGCAAGAGCTAGTAAAGCCTCATTTTCTGAGGTTTGTCTCTTGAATTGAATGTTCTGAGTAAGACTTTTCCCTAATTAGGGTATTCACAAGACTCCTCTTGCTTGTAATTTCTCTTATGCCCATAGACAGGAGTTGATAAGATGGAATTGGGCAATTTATGTTTTTAATCCCCTGATTACTCTCTTGTATGGGGAAACTGGAACAAACTTTTTCTATTTTTAATATCCTTATTCAGCTATCAAAGCTGTTCAAGATAGAAAAATGAGGACAGTAAGATAGACACATATGATCACAGAAGCTTCACCTTCTTCAAATTCAGAACTAAATGTGATACCAATGAAAATGATGCTTTGATGGCCAGGAAGCATGAAACACTGAACTGAACACGTATGAAGGAACTAAGTGTCAGAGAAATGCCTGATAAGCATGACTATTATTCTTCCAGCAGAGTCCGTGCTCAGAGAATATGCATAAACTTCAGGCAAACACAAAGTTATATAGCATACCATTTGTCATGTCATGGCAGCAGATAATAACTGTCATTTTAAACAGATGAATCCCATAGGACTCAGGAGTTTTCCTGTATATCTATTAACCTACAGGTATAGCAGCTTTCCTCTATCCACACCATCAGCTGCCTCTTTAAACGAGGGCAGTGCTGCAGCCCTGTGGATTGCTGCTACTGGAAACGTGGCTGCTTCAGAAGCAGGGATCCAGAAATGACATTTCAGTAGTGGCCCAACAGATTCACTGGCTCTGATATGTCATTTCCAGAAGGACTATCTCTCACAGACATCTCAGCTGGGTAGACCACTGGGTTGGCGGGTAAAAGCAGGTTACCCAGTGGGTGGAAGCTGATAATAGCATTTTATTACAAACATATCTCTCTCTTTAAAGCTGTTATTCTCAAGGATTATTCAGGTGACCTTAGTCATGATTTTGATTTCATCAAATGCAATTGCGACATTGCTCATTTACACATTTGATTATGTATATGGACAATATTAAGAGTTTTAACAGATTAACCTTGTAACTGCTGGGCTTCTCTGAATAAAAAGATAATCTCATTTTAAGCTATTCATCCTGGTTACCAAAATTAAAAATTAAAGTGGAATGAAAGCTGGCTTATATTTCTGACACATTCAGACTAGTCTAAAGACAATGAAAAAATTAAATAATAAGGTCTTATTTAAATATCTATTAGTCTGAAGTGCTGTAGAGATAAAAAAGAATAACCTAGAATTTTTAGCATGAGATTTTTTTTTTTCTAACATGCATATGCTCTGTCCAGGACAAATACAAGATGTTTCTGTTTGAAAAAAGAAATTAAGACCAAAAAAAATATTTCTTGAGGTGTTATTCAGCAGAGAATTTTCTTTCCCTGGTTCAGTAAAACAACTCAATATCTGCCTCCTTGCCCTTGATGACATTGCTGCTACCAGATGTTTGGCCACATTCCAGAGCTTCAGGCAATTACTTCACGTTTACCTCTAGTCCTCTTTGCTGCCCATGGGGATTTGCTTAACTTTGTAAAAGTCTAGTGTGGATGCAGAACTCCTTTGCCTCCGTTCTCACTCCCCAGATTTCTCAACACTACTGGCTGAAGAAAGTACATAGTTCTTCAAAATGGTTGAACCTACCCCTCTTTTTAGGAGAACTTTCCATTCCTGATTTGTGGTTAAAATAGGACAAACCAGCAAGTCCACAAGTGGCTGAACTTCACTATAGTAGGGCATTCTTAGGTTTAAATTGCTCACAGTGGACCCCTGGGCATTTAAGCTCCCTGAAAAGTTATGTTTGCATTCTTAGCTCTGGTCTTTCCTTATACCACAAATGGTGTCCAGTTATGCTGATTTGAATTCTTTCAAATCCAGGCATTTTATTTGCATAACTAAAAGCATAAATATATTTATTCTATACAAATATAAGCATAAATAGATATTTATCTTACAAAGGAAAAATGATATTGTGTGTATTCAGTCTAAAATAGATGTCTGTTAGATATTTTTGGAAATAAAGAAAAGTATGAGAGTATGCCAGCTTGCACACTCTCTCAGTGACAGTCACGCTGTGATTTCTTACGCTCAGGACATATTTTAATTAAATAAGTTAAAATAGCTAAAAAAGTTAGATTTCATGATGTCAGTGCTTTTGCCATGATGCTTTTTCCCCATCTCATATTTCTAACAGATGTGTTATATGGGTTGGTAGAAGATAATTTATTGGACATCTTCTCATGACTGTGATCTAAATGGGAAGTCAGCTTAACGCCAACTGTTGACAGTCATCTTAACTGCCTAACAAAACATCATTGTTTTGAATATCCTAATTATTCATTAACTGAATAAAAGTCTTTTTCACGTGGGAATGTTTATCACTTTTTGAAGATGAAATATTAGCTGCTTCCTCCTTCTATGATTTCCTTTCATTTGTGTTGATAGTTTCTGACTTACTATCTGAGCTGTCTGCAGTCTGTCAATGGATACTTCCCAGATCAGAACAAACGTTGCTTCACTTCCATCACTGTACAGTGTTTGGCCAAAGAATGTCCATATGGCCATTATGCCTCTAAAAGTCCTGCACATCACAGAAGGTAACAGCTGCGCTGTAATACTGCATGGATCTGATTTTCTTGATATTCAGTCTGAAAAACAGGCTGAGGTTAGAGGGCAAAAGCACAACTGCCACCTACAGCGTCATTTATGACTTTGTCAAGGACACTCTACTTGTAAGCACATTGATGAAAAATCAGTTCTATCATATTCCCAGTCATATTCAACAGTCAAAATGGGGTACAAGGAGAATAGACCTCAAGTCTCTTTTTCACTAAGAAGTAAAATAGCTTTCAAAAAATGTTGTGAAAAACCAACTTCAACAAAAGTGTTGCCTCTTGCTGTTGTCGATCAAATAAAAAAAATGGTTTTGAGTCTGCCTGTACTTTTCACTTGAAAGCTCATGTATAGGTCATGTCAAATTTATTGCCATTTTTTTCCTACTCGTTACATGTGTAATACTTGACACATGTACCTCTGCCAGTCTGGAAGCATTAGGTCTGCAATACTTTTTACTGTTTATATCTGCCAGCTAAGATTAAAATAATGGGATAAAATTTCTCAGATCACAGAATCATGTGATACACAGATGCATGTGTCCATGACATTACAAAATTAATAATGCTAGTTGTTAGGAAACATTTATTAATAAATTACTTTTAAAGGTAAATGTATTTCAGAACAGATTCTTGTACCAGAAATAGTGTCTTCTTTTGTCAAATAGAGTTGGAAATGTGGCAAAAAGACTTACAGTGCCTTGGGAAATTGATCCCAACTATAAGTAAAATTGTTTGGGGCTTTTCAGAGCATGAAAATAGATGATTTGAAAGAAATACCTGTTACCCGGAATTTCTGCAAGTTTGATGTGTCTACCACATGGGAGTAGAAAATTTTAATCTCTTACCATACGGAGGGAAAATGTTCTTACCTTGGAGTCCTAGACATGTTCATTAACAGTCAGGTGGACCTCTAAGTACAAATCTTACACAGTCTTACACTCGGAAATCTGAGGAACCTGGGTGCTTCCTTGGCACTAATAGGAACTGGAGGACTAGTTCTAGCTCTGTGTTAGATTAGATGGAAGAAATGTGACATGGGATTGTGTATTATTCCCCTTCAGACTTATAACAAAACAGACAGGCTTATAACAAAACAGTGTAACCTACTATAGGGTATATGTGTGTGTTTGGAATTTAATAACTAATAGTATGAGCCAGTACCTGCTCATCTGCGTGGGTGCTGAGCTCTTGGGCTGTAAGAATTTCAAGAGGATAAGAATATAAACAAAATATGGTCAAAATCTTAGCAAAATGAACACTTTCAAAAATCTAATCTACCTGTATTTATAGAGGACTCTGAAGGCCTTTGGAAGTGTCTGTCTCTCCAGAAAACCATCTTCAGGGAAGCGTGAGAGGAATCAACATGAATTCTGAGAATTTTCACCCTTTTGCTTTCTGGGAAAAGGAGAAATATGTTTTGTTTTGCTTTGCTTTGTTCGTGGTTTTTTTTTCTGGTGGACAGAGGACTCAATCACTACATGCAAAATTCTATTGCATAGTCATTTGCCATTTTCCTCCTTTGCTCAAACATTAAAGAAAAATAATACTAAAAAAAAATTAAAAGAACAAACAGGAGGCATTAATCTGCTCCTACTTATCTTGTTATATCTAATTTCACTAATTCTCTCTTTTCTTAGCCATCATTTGTGAATTAAATTCATGTCTTGTCTTCGAGAAGTTTGGAACAGAGCTATTCAGTTGCCAGCACAACTGTATTAAAAAATGACAGTTGTAGAAATGAGTGCAATGAAGCTGCATACACAAAATCATTAATATTGGAATATATTTTACAATTTCAATCAATTAGGACAAAAGCAGTCATACTGCTTTCATAAAAATGGATATCTGATTAGAAAAAAAAGACACAAATTAATCTCCACTGAGGGAAATCCTGCAATTTGAGGTCAGAACTTAGATTAGACACCAGACCATCAATCACAGGAGAGAGTCATAGGAAACTGGCCTTCCAAACTTTAGCTGTTCACACAGTATTTGTTTAAAGAGAGAATAAAGCTGAGCCAGTAGCATGATTTTCAAATTTGCAGACTGCATGACAGCACCACTGGTTTTGGCTCTGAGGGGCCCATGGGCCAAGTTAGAAAGACTGAGAGGAAACAAGAGCCCATGTTAGCATTTGTTGAAAATACCACTGTTTTATTGTTTCATCAAGGCCAATCCCAACGATACTGTACCATCCATCTGGGCTATAAAGGTCCCAAATCACTCATAGATATATATATGTAATAGTAGTTTAAAACCAGAAGCTATGGACTACCATTTAATCTCTGTAACCATGTAGGCTCTCTCTCTGCCAAGACAAAAGGGAAGGCTAAGCATCACTAAGACTCCTGCATCAGCAGCTGAGAATATAACACATTGTGGTAAGGCAACTTGTCTTTCTGAACTTCTGTAGGAGTATTCAAACTAATCCACATCAGGGTATTTAACCTGGTCCACTCTCAGGAGTCAGTTCAACAGCAAATAGAAATTAACATGTCTGATATCTTTTATATGATTGCAACTCTTCTTTTTCTTTCCCCTCTTAGGTTCTGATTAGAAGTAATGAGACCTAATTAAATCTTTCTATTGATATACAAATTATTCAGAAGTTTCAGGAAAGTCAGATTTGATTTTATTTTTTTTTTTATCTTTGGGAAGTAACCTCACAATTTCCACGTTATTGCCTACTGTGAGTTACTGCCTACGGAGACTCACTTGTCCTAGTCTGTGAACCGGATCCTCACAATGCTTCTTTTTGGTGGCAATTAGATGAATTTACAGTGGAGTGTGCTAAATCAATCTGCTCTTGGTTTCCTAACTCAAGTTGTACTTCTGCCTGTGGTCAAAATGGGTATCAGAAAATCCTTCCTTTGCTGGTTGCTGTCAAAGGTTATGAATTCACTGTTTGTTGACTGTTGGTATTTGGTTACTATCTGGTTATGAATGAAAACAGGGGGACAAAAGATTTCCCAGCTAAAGAAGTTATTGTGATCGTTTAGTCCATCTGTAACTGAGAATAAGTTTTGATCAGACCACTCTTACACCAAAACAGCTGACTAACAGGGATTTAGAGCATTTTTTAACCCCGTAATTTTTATTCAAGAAGAGCTTCACAAGCTTGGCAATTTACAGAGAGCTGGGGCTTGTGCTTTTACCACATTAGACTTCCTAATCAATTTTTTATGTTCTGCCAGAGAAAGGACTGTAGTGTCCCTACCCAGTCACACACTCTACTACAGTATTCTGACCCAGGCAATCCTGGTATACATTGTCATTGTGTCTGCAGATAAGAAATACTGCTCATCTCCTTGTCTAGAAAAATTCCCTTCTCTAAAGGACATAGGACAGACACCTAAGAACCGACAAGAGGTATTTGTTGAAGCCTTTCTTGTTAGCCTCTCTATCTTCTGCTATACAGTAACACGGCAATATTTCCTGTCTTAAATTTTACGATGGTCAGATAAATTACCAACTGTTACAATTGATTCAGATTATTCACCACCAGTTTCAGATTTCTGTTGTTGCCCTGAATAGAAGTTGTTCTTCTGTTACTCTTCACACACTTAATTTCTGCATATGGATTTTCAGGTGATCCTGTCTCCACTTAATTGTGTGGAGAGCTGTGGAAAGATATAGAAGGGGCTCAAAAAAGTGTAAATTATACCTCAATTTGAATACACATCAAACATAACTTCTTGCATATCAGTTGGAACTAAAAGTTTAAGCCAATACCTTTTTAAGTAGGGCAAAGTTTTGAATAACTAAATCTGAGCATTTCAGTTCAGAGAAAATTTTACACCTAATTTATAGATTTCTGAAACTGGATGCTTGCCACAGAAATGCTAGCAGCCAGTTAATTTTTGTGCCATGAGCAGCACTACAATTAATTCAGTCAAAATCACACTCTTAAGCCACACCAGAGAAATATGTATTTACTAAAGACTCGCTACACTAGCCTACTTAAAAACCTCATGCTTCATTCTCTAGGACTCCTCTTAGAAGGGCTAGTAAACATAAAAGCTGCAGAAAGTATGTTCAATTACATCCCAGCATCCCACCATATTACAGTAACCCCAGGCAGATCAAAAAATAAAATGGGCAGCTAGCATCCCACCACAAATTAGATTTTTAATTAACTCCATAGATGGAAAAAATTTCACTGTGGCAGTTTATTGCATTAATTATCTCTCTTTTACTTTTACCTACAGGATACAAACAACTGTGGAGGGTCATGTTAAAAAGGAGTAATCAAACAGTCTTCAGTTCTTAACTAGGCTTGAATGCAAGAGCAAAAAAGCACCATTTGGAAGCAAGTAGACAATTGCTTTGAACTTCAACTCCTATAAACCTATTTGGTAAACTTTAGGACATACACAACTTACAGACTAGATGAAGAGATTAAAAGGAAATTTGGTTTTACATCTGTTGGACATGTTCCTTCTGTCTTTATATTAAAATTCTTATTTTCTTCTAGCTGAGATTTTCCTTTTCTTGTCTGTGTTTTGAATTCCTTGGCAATGTCCTTACTTTTTTATACTTTCTCCCTCTTCCTTATCTCATTGGGTTTTGAGGGGATTTTTGTGCTCATAAAATGAATCTAATTATCGACTTGTGTGTGTCTATGTGTAGCAAGTTATGATATTTGAATATCTACTTTTTATTATATATTGACTGGGTTTTCCCTTAACAAAACAAACACAGAAGAAACAAAAAACCCACAAAACAATAGCAACAAAAACAAACAATCAAACAAAAACTAACTAATGTGCAGCTATAGATTAGCTGAAATTGTGTTCCCTGTATTTTGTTTTGCAGTCTTTCAACCCTAATAGATGAAAATTTCCACAGGATGGAACTTCTGAATCAGTCTGAAGAAATTATTCTTATGAGTTTCTGTGTAATGTTCACTTTTGAGAATTATACTCACATTCATAAAAAAATACATTACCTGATTTATATGGCCAAATCACAACTACTCACCTGCAGATTAGGTAGGATGTACAAAGATTATTATTGCAATCGACAGGGAAAAAAACACAAACTGAGTAGCTGAACAGTTTTGAATAGCAAATCTAAGAAAATTGCTTTAATTCTTCTTTAGACATTCTGCAAGAAGGAAAAAACACCCAACCCTGAGGTCTAAAACCTCAGTCGGCTTTCAACTCATGTTGCTTCAATCATTGATGTGGAGCTGTGAGGATTAACTTTGAAACGGATTGCCAAACTGAGCACAGACTTACTGGGGGGTGGGAAATGTCAGTAGCACAAACAAGTAAAAGAACAATCTTGAAGGTGTTACTGCACAAATTATAGCATCATTATGTTCTAGAAAGTTGAATTTCCCTTTCTGGCTTGAATTTATTTTTTAAAGTGTAAAACAATGAAGATGGAAAAAGCACTGCTCTTTCCCCATAAGCAGACTATTTGTGATTAAGTAACTTGGACTAACTCCTGTTTCCTTTATTAATGAGATTAGTCATATTTCTTTATTGGCCCTGATTCAGCAAAGCACTTAAATATGTGCCTAAATCCTACTGATTTCAATAAGATTTACACATGTGCTTAAAATTAAGCACATGCTTAATTTCACAGTTAAATTGGGAATAAGAAAAATTGAAGTAATTACCTCGTCCAATACTGAGATTTCAGTAACATTTTGCTATGCTAACTTGCAACATCAAGCAAACCTAACATTTTTATGACAAGCAACATGAGACCAGTTGGGCTTCCAAACCAAGTACTTTAAGAATACTTTTTTTTTTGAGACTATGAACTTTCCTCCAGGCAGCATGTAGTACTTCTTAGACTCTAGTGGAAAAAAATTCAATGTATGTATGGTATTGCTGTTTCTGAAAGCCATGTTTGCATAAAAGAGCATGACAATAGAGAAATATATACTGACTGTATCTTTTTCTTCCTACACCTGCTGCTACTATGACTTCTACAGTTTTCAGTCTTTTACTATGCATACATGTTGCCCTAAGCAAACTGTTCCGCAGATAAGTAGACAGTATGTTAGATTTTATATCGTACTTACAGTATCTAAAATCTTACATCTTCAAAACATTTTAGTAAAACTTGATTAATGAATATCTCTGCAATTATGAGTGCTCACAGGAAAAGGTCAGTGATGATACACTGCCAAGGCTCCAAGTGGTTATCACAGTTTCAAAGAGTCATAAATGCATGTTTTCAAAACTCTCCTTTCTCCTCAGACTACTTTGCATGATGTCAGGAACACTTAGCTTCACCTTGGGAAAAATATATAACCTTTTAAAAACTTGACATTTTTGTGCATCAAAATTATCGGCAGTGCAGGAGACAGAAAAATTCAAGTAAAAAGCTGTCTGAGAAATGATGACTTTAAAAAATTGTTTTCCATCCCCAGAGGAAGTTTTTGGAAGACAATCTGCTTGTACACTACTTCAAGATAATTGGGTACAGAGCATAATTTTTAAATAAACTTCCAAAGTAATCTTTAGATTAACAATTCTAGCTAGAATTCTAAAAAGCTTTTAGAATAGAAGTGGATTTTTCTGTTTGCCATATCATTCTTAAATGTATTCTCCTCAACTGACACATAATACTTAAGTAACTTTTTGTGTCTGAATGTGTTTATCCCATACATCTTTGTTCCTTTTATTAAAATCTAGCTGCGAGTATATGTATTTATGTAACAAATTTTGCATATATAAGAATCGTCATGTTAATGAAGTGGGACTTTTACTGAATAACCAACCCCATGGACCAATTGCTACTATCTTTCTAGGTTAGACCTCCTGCACAACAGTTCTCAGTAAGCTTCCTAGTCTCAGTAGCACAGCATGGCTTCCTTTGCTACCACTAGCTCATCAAAATCTTCCTCTAGTGGATTTTTCCTTGGAGCACAGCTGTTACTTGACATTACCATGATCACCAGGTACCCACCTGTAGTTCTCTTCCACAACTATAAGATATTGCTTCTTCTTTTTTCGTTTCCCATCTGACTCCAACAAGTTGGGCATACAGAAAGTCTTCTGAATCCCAAATTGTGTATCACTTATGACTACATTGTCTTGCTATGCATATAATGGATTTTCAAGAATAAAATAGCATGAAAGCTGGAGCATTGTATATTAATACTTTTATTCTAAATATCTCTTTGCACTTTATGTGTCTTTTGTAAAACAAATAATGCCACAATGCTGAGTGGAGTTGGGGGGAAACATATAAAATGGCAATAAAGCATTTTAGAAGTCTCATTTAGTGTAAGCAATGTCAGTTTGTTTCTCTTCCTAGGTATCTTCTTTTCTCAGTGGATCTAATGAATTTAGGGGTAATTTTTTGTTCCATTCTTAGGAGGAACAGAGCCTTGCACAAGCTAAGGTTACACCACCCCCTTCTGTTCACGCTGATGCTAAGCCCAGTCAACCACACATCCAGCACAGCAAAATACAGGTACGACAGAACCATTTGCACAGCAAACAAGACAAATGTATTTTACTGCTACAGCTTTATCTTGTACATTGAACTATATCTTTTCAATTAAACTATTTGAATCATTCTTTAAACTAGCTTATTCCAAGGAATTCTGGATAGCAAATTATTAAATGATCTAAAACAGATTGCAATTTTTCTTTAACTCTCTAGCATGAATAAATACAGAATTTAATTAATAAAACATTCATATAGATGCTGAGGAACAATACTTGTTATCTGCAGCTCATTTTCATTTCTGTATGCCTGTTTTGGTCTTCTGTCAGAGCAGCATCTCTCTTCTCATATGATACTGTGAAGTTTTCTCCACTTGTGAAATGGAATGAATTTTACTTCTATGTCTTTTGTTTTACAGGCTCATTGTGGTACATAGAAAATGCTTATTACTAATACATTGTGCTCAGGTAGGTTCCTCAGCATTACTTGATGAGTGCAGTCAATGTCTGGTCAAATATCTCACTTTGACACAACTAAATCTGATACTGAGATTGTGGTTTCATGAAGATTTCTTTGGTTGGAAGCAGAGGTTTGAGTAGTAGGGTTTCCTCCATCTGTGGATGTTCATTTCCACGTAAAGAGTCAAAACAATGAGCTGAACTGGGGCTGAGCCAGGTTAAACATAATTTAGTTAAAACCAACCCTGTGGCTGTCAGCTTAGGGAAGTGGTCCAGGTCACAGTGCAGTTATGTGAGTAGCACAAGCTAGGGGAGCAGACACGGGGCAGTGGTGAAAATTAAGAGGGGCATGGGGTACTTATACCCGTATTTTGTTCCTGCAGAAACTTCAACAAAGTACTTCTATCAGTAAATGTTTGATTATTTTCAGTTGTTTGTTTCCCCCTCGCCCAC
>VZRE01006429.1:8516-28965 GCA_013396775.1 Cephalopterus ornatus | reverse complement strand
ATATAAGCATCTTAAATGGTAAAGCCAAGTTAAGAACATTTTGGAAGCTTTGAGAGAATCACAGATGAAAAAAAACCTGTGTGGATATTTCCAATGCTAATATTTTTTTAAGTTTTTCACATATATGTGCTGCAAAGCCAAGCCAATATGAGTGTCATTGCTGTTTTTTCTACTAAAACTGAGGTCTGAAAAAGAACTGTAATAACAATACTTCATGGTGTTTGGAAAACTCCCTGTTCTGGTCTAAGATGTGGTTGTTTGCCTGTTTACTCCATGACCAAGGGAACTCCAGGATATATCATCCCAACTATGAGTCAACCAGTGAATTTAAATCCAAGAAGGAGAAAGTTGTTCAATTGTCTGGAGAGACATTGTTTTCCAGCTTCACTGAGGCAAGAAGTTCTTGTGTTAGTCCTGAAGCAGTATTCATGAAAAGACATTCAGTCTGGAATGAAGTCTGGAAGAGGTTTTTTTCCAAGAAGACAGAGTCCATGGGAAGACTGATCACATGGATGTCACTGTAGATGCTGTGCCTTAACTGCAAACTGATGTGTCTTTGTGGGATGTTGTGCTGCTTGGACATCCCCACAGCTGCATGGCTACATGGTGTGAACAGCCCCTGGGTCTTCCTGGGAAGTGATAGGGTGATGGAGAATTAAAGAAGGAAGGACAACAGATTTGCAGAGAAATCTCTACTCCTTGGTAAAGAAGTTTAGAATAAATAAAGCAAGAGACCATTAAAACCACTGAATTGTTAAAAATTTAGAGCAAATGCCCAATCTTTTGCAAATTCCCAAATCTGGTGTAAGTAATCTCACACTGTTGTGATTTCACTGCTTTTGGTCTGTTTTTCAGACACACACCATTGAAATCTGGTGAATACCACAACACCGTGTGGCAGCTGACAGAGCATAGCAGAATGCAAGTGCAGATTGAAGGTTTGCTCTGCCACAGCTTCAAGCACCACAAAAAAAGTAGGGCCCAGATTAACAAAACAAAACTGGATGCTACAAAGCAAAACAAAGAAGAGGAGGGATGGTTCTAAGAAAGGGAGAACCTAAAGCTAATGGAAGGGTTCAGATGGACTGTGCTTGCTATAGTGATTTTTGCAGGCTTCCTCCCTCTCTGACACTCACTAAAAGGAGTTTCTCAGCTCTGTAGCTCTATGATACATGCAAAGTCAGAGCCACTCACTTCTTGCTTCTATGAGGTGAATCATTTCTGCTATCAGGGGACTATCTGTACCTGCCGGAAATAAGTCATGCCATGTCCCTCTCTAAAATTTAAAGGATTGTAGTCAAAACCAAACCCAAGTATTTTTTTTTTCCATTGGGAAAATCATCTCAGACTTCACACTGATGCTTACACGTTGTAAATAGGAACTCAATCTGCAGAAAGGATTTAGGGGTTACTTCTGCAGTATGAGGTGACTCAGAAAAAATGAAATACATTGCTTATTTATTATTTTTGAAGGGCACAATGGGGACAACCACTTTTCCTTCCTTAAATTTGCATTTTTAAAAAGCTAAAGGCTCTGACTTTTCAAGAGTTCAAAATCTCCAGCTCATGTAGATTTCCAGATGACTCTTGCACTTGAAAGAAAGGCAGGCTTTTCATTGAGGTTCAACAAAAAGAAACTGTATGTATTTTCAAAACTGCTGTCCAGTCCATGTGTTGAGACTTCTTGAAAATTACGATTTCTGCAATGAATGGGATACAAGTTTGAATTTCTTTAAATGTTTTTAACACAATCTACAATTATGGCTATTGAGCTCTGGAAAAAAGCTCTTATATGTCATTTATCTGTGTTTTGTGTATATACTGTGCTGAAAAATTTCTCCAAAAGGTGACTTCAGATTTTAAATTTCCAGATTTCTACACTGCCTAGTTACTGTAGTATTTCTGACTGAATGACAGAGCACCACAGAATGTGCCAGGGGTTGTTATCCAGATCCTGTATGCTCACAAGGTCCCCTTGCAATTTCTGTAGTCAATGTATCCCTCAAAATCATGTGTGCCCCATGCTATCACTCCAGTTTGCTCTGTGCCACTATTGTTATACACTCGGGTTCTGTAAGTAGCATAAAGAAGTTGTAAATAACTCATAATAAATAAATACATTCCTGTAGGGTCTTTGCTCTCCTACAGCAAGCAGATTGTAAGTCAAAATTTCCATAGAGCATCATCACGTTTTTATCATGTTCTGTAAGTAGAAGCTGTGCATGGAGGTTGCTGCCAACCTGCCCTCAACATTTACAGTCAGAGAATGCACTAAAAATCAATGAAGCCATGGCTTCACACATTAGAAGGTGAACTTCTCAAGTAAGGCTTGAAAAGAAAGCTCTATCTTGAACATAGAATGACCCAAGAAGTCCTCGTCAGGGCAATTCCTCACCAAGTATTAAGATGAACTATAGTAGAAGTCTACCCAGAAAGCCAAACAGTACAGGAAAGAAATTATTTCACCTCATTTTCATAATCCATATAAGCAACTATAAAATTAGCCTAAAAGTAATTTAAAAAAAAAAAAATCAAAAGATCTGAAATGCTTCCAGATTATATTTTTTAAAAAATTTAAACAGACTGTATTGGAAACTCAAACTGGTTGTCAAGAAAGGTTCTAATATCCATCAGAAGGTATTTCAAAGAACTTAAGAGAGCTGATTTGTTTAAAGCAGAGAGAAAGAGGTGTTTAGATTTTAAAAAAGACAGAAATCTTCAAACAGGAAAAATATGTCAAAGCATAAAAAAGGGAGGAATGTTAATTCTGATGAGTTAAACATGTAATTTTAAGGTCATAATTCAGAAATAACACTTCAAAAGTAGGCCTTCCAGAGCATCTATAGGACCAATATATGATTGAGGTGTAAAAGGAACATGGGCCATTTTCATAGGTGAACATCAATTCTCTTTTAAAACTCAAGCAGCTTTTGACATGCTTCCTTATTGGGGATTCTTAAAAGTAAGTTACATTGTCATAAGACTGTATAGATCAAGAGTTGTCTGAAAGACAGAAAACAGAACAAAAATAGTTGGTCAGAGGAAAAGGTTATCAGCATAGACCTATAGAGTTCCTGCGGTATGACCTGTGTTTCATGACAATAATAAATGTACAGGAAAAGTTCTGTTAAAGTCACATCAGTTAAGAACTAGCAGAAAACAAAATGCTATGACATGAATCAGTGTACCATGGACATCTTGCCCAGCATTGCAGATGGTGTGTAGCATTGGTTTCTCCTCTGACAATTAGTAAGCCAATTTTTAAAAGTATATTGGCACACAGTTTCCTGTCACAGGCAGTAAGAATTACCTTTGAACTTAAATTTTCCATCCGATGAATTGAATCTGTGCAAGAACCTGTGGTCTCTACAGTGGGTACAGTGTATAAAACAAGATAAGCCTGAGTTTAGTTGCAAGGCTCACACTCTGTGGTGCAACCTCTGACCACTGATGGCCAGTGTACCATCGGTCCTGTGGTAGTAAGCTGGTATCACAACCAACATGATGCACTTCAGTAGCTTTTCATGTTTTGCTACTGTCTTGTTTCATCTCGCTCTTAATGGAAAACCAGTATGGTCGTAAGCTCCCTACGGCAGTGTTGCCCTGGCCTGAAGGCCATGCTTGAGCTGACAGATGGGGTGCAGATCACATAGCAAGTACTGATGCAGGAGCTTTTGGGACTTCTGGTATTCCCAGATGTTCCACCTCTCTGATACTTTGAGGACATTTCTTTGGCTAGTTAAATTAGTGACATTTGAATGGATGCTGTGTATTCCTGGTCTAGCACATTTACTTATTAAATTACAGAGTGATATAGAAGCAGCTCATGTACACCAAGCAAAAAATCCTACTGGACTTCCTTTTTTATAATGCTCACGGTACATTATCAGATTTACCTCAATGGCACTTATCTCTTCATGAGTGGGTGTAACTTTACAGTTCCTCAAAAACACGTTGGAGATTCTTCAAAATTTAGATGCCTACCTTTGTTTTGCGTCCAAACTTAAAAGTGATATAGCTCAGTTCAACCTATTCACATGTGAGTAAATCAGGCAGTATTAAGCAACAGTGGAAGTAGTTAATGTTGGCTGGCATACAGCCATTACAAAGAGTTGAAGAAAGGTTTCTGCAATTTCCTCTAAGACACAGGCCAGTTTCTTCTTGCCACCACTTATGAGAATCAGATGTGACTTTAGCACGAAAAAAACATTTTGCAAGTTAACTATAAGTAATTGCTGCGGATCAAAAAAACAGTATTTTAATTTTGCCCCATTGGATTAACTTTATATGCCACTTCCACATGCAAGACTTTCAGTCTGCACTAAAACACCCATTGAACATGTAGATTTTCTTACTGGGGCTTCAGAAAAACAAAGGAAAAAAAAAAAAGACAATACAATGAATTTTAAGGTCTTGGGATTTCACCTCAAATTTTTGCCCAAAGGGTTAATTAACTGTCTTTCAACACTGATTTCCTTCTTTTCATTATAGACAGTTTATTCTCAGACTGAGTGAAGATGGTGGAATGAATGTATACAAAAGAGAATTGCGAAGCTTTAGTGTGCCATTTTGTTACTTGAATTAAGCAAAGCTCTAATAAATTATTGTCAAGTTCAAAAAGAATTGCATTTATTCCTTTGCGACCTTTTGTCAAACTGTGTATAATTCTGCTTCCTGTACATGAACCACCTGTGCAGATAAGCCTTTTGGCATGTCTATATTCATTTGAAACAAAATAATTCAAACTCATTTTCAAAGCATAGTTCTAGCTTTTCCACTTTTTGGTACTTACAATGCTAAAATTAAAACACAAAAAGAACCTGAAGAGACAGGTTAGAGTTTCTGGACTTTATTGTTGCTCTGAGTCACTAGTTTCACTTTAAAAAGTATACATATTTATAGATCATTTTACAAGTACAATTATGAAAACAGATTATGTTCACAAAAACCCCCCAAACTAACCAAAACTAAAAACAAACAAAACAAAACCCCAAACAAACAAACAAACAAAACAAACAAAAACCCACCAACAACAACAACAACAAAAACCAAAGCAAGGAATGAAGACAGGCAAGGAAATTATGAATGATCATATATCATAGTTACTATTACTACTGTGACTTGTGTAATCCTCATTAGAGTAGGAAGCATGTAAAACTTTGCAGAGATATCTATTGAGTAGGCTGACACATTTTATATGAGGCTCTGAGAAATCTACATGTTTCTTCATGACCCTTTGTATTAAAGGTGATCTAAACAGTGAGGAGATGAATCCAATGATATTATCTATATGAGCTGGACCTCTTCACAAAACACTCAGTATTTTGACCTGAAGAATCAAGTCCATTTTTATGCATTCTTCCCTCCGAACTTCATCCATAGAAGGCATAATAGTGTTGTAGTATGAGTATTGTCTACAGAGATACTTTGTTCTAATGGGAAATTCATTGACATTAAAATGTTTTATACAGCATTAAAATGTATTATAATATCAGATAGGCTCATCATGTAAAAGCAAGGATTCTTGTAGAACTTTTTCATGAGAATTTATGGGTTTTCCCTTTTTTATTGGTCTTTTTAAATGCTTATGAACAAGACTGTTTTGGCCAGGAAAAGAAACTGCTCCAAGGTTTTATGGTTTAGTCATTCAGGAAAGTCTAAAAAATATGATATGGCAATATATAAATTTTTAGAGTAAGAATTTTTTTTAGGGCATTTATAGCAGTCATTGCTACTGGTTAGACCCACTAGTAATACAAATTTCTGAAGTTCAAGATCAATCATTTGTTAGATATCATGATTTGCTAGATATCATTATATCATGACAGAGATGATTTAGAACTCTGTGAATGGTATTGCTGGTACTTTTTAACCTTTCTTACCAATTTGTGGATTGTGGGGAACAGGAAGGTAACATAACTGACAAAATCATCTATGGACAAAAGCTCACCCCAAAGGGTTTCAAGTTTTACATATTTTACACACATCTAGTTATCTTTTTTCTGTGTGTAAAAGAAACAGACTTTTGTGTCAGTTCCAGAGTTACATATTAATCCTAATTCTATGTGTTTTAAAAAGAACCAGATTTCACTTTTGCGTATGTCAAGTTAAAATAGTATGTTAATCACTTGATTGAGCCCACCAACAAATAAGTTAATTTGCTTTCCCATTAAATATAGTAGGCTCAAAAAATAATAGAATAAAATAACACAGAATAGAATAGAATAGAATAGAATAGAATAGAATAGAATAGAATAGAATAGAAATCTGTTAGAAAAACATGCTTTAAATATATTTAACTTTTTCTTAAACTATGTTCTGTTGATAATTTCAAGGGGATACAACTTCAGAAGAGCAAATCTCCAACTTGTTAAGAACTGATGGCTGAGATCTCCTGCAAAACTCTCCTCAGGGACAGAGGAGCGGACCAGAGCCGGCAAAACTTTAAGACCACTTAAGGAAAGAGTTCTTCATTACAGTTTATAGGCAATGAGTCAAGGAAGATCAAAAACCATCACTGCTGAGCAAGGATTTGCTCCTCACACAGAGGAGAAAAAAGGAAATGCACAGCTAGTGGAAGGAGGGACATGTAGCTTGGGAAAAGTACAGGGATACAGTTAAGGATCTGTAGGGATGGGATCAGGAAAGCTGAGGCACAGATTGAATGGGTCTTTGCAAGGGATGTGAAGAATAACAAGAAGGGATTCTAAAAATACATAGATTAGAAAATAAAGGTAGTGTAAACCCTCACCCCCGCCCCCAAGCCCAATAAATGAGAAGGGAGAACAGGTGACAAAGGCTACGAAGAAGGCTGAGTTACTCAACAAGCTCTTCACCTCAGCCTTCGCTGGCAGTCAGGCTTTCCAGGTGTCTCAAGTCCCTGACACTCCAAGCAGGGGTAGGAGTGAAGTCCCTCCCACTATAAGTTTGGGACCTCTTGTTGCCAAGCCACTCTCCATGATATTTGGAAAGTCATGGCAATCAGGCAAAGTCCCTGGTGACTGGAAAAAGGAAAAAAGATGCTCCTATTTTAAAAAAAGGCAGAAAGGAAGATCTGGGGGACTACAGACCTGTGAGCCTCACCTCTGTGCCTGGAAAGATCATGGAGCAGAACCCCCTAGAAGATATCCTAAGGTACATGTAAGACAAGGAGGTGATCCAAGGCAGCCAGCATGGCTTTACTAAGGGTAAATCATGCCTGACCAATCTGGTGGCTTTCTAATGGTAGAGTGATTGCAAGAGTAGACTGGGAAAGACTGATTGATGTTATCTACCTAAACAATTACAGAAGGTTTTTGACACAGTCCCAGATGATGCCCCTAATCATCAAATTGGAGAGACGTGGGCTGAAAGGGTGAATTATTTGGTGGATAAGAAATTGGCTGGCTGGATGCAGCCAGAGAGTTGTGGTCAATGGCTCTATGTCTTGATGAAGGCCAGTGATGAATGGTGTCCTTTGGAGTTCTGTTTTGGGACCAGTTCTCTTTAATATCTTTGTCAATGTATTGATATCAACGTATTGAATTCTTCCTGAGGAAGAACACTCATACAGGTTTATAAGGTTATATATATATGTTATACAGATTGAGTTCTCGAGTCCTGGGGACAGTTTTGGGTGCACAACTTATGGAGAATATAAACCTATTAGAGATCATCCAAAGGAGGGACACAAGGATAGTGAAGTGTCTAGAGGGAGGAGCTGCTGAGGTCACTTGGCTTGTTCAGCCTCGAGAAGAGGAGGTAGAATGGGGACCGCGCCATGGTCTGCAGCTTCCTCACAAGGGGCAGTGGTGGGACAGTACTGATCTCTGCTCTCTGATGACCAGCAACAGGCCCCAAGAGAACAGCATGAAGTTGTGTCAGGGGAGGTTTAGGCTGGATGTTAGGAAAATGTTCTTCACCCAGAGTGTGGTTGAGCACTGGAACAGGCTCCCAAGGGAAGTGGTCATGGCCCCAAGCCTGCCAGAGCTCAAGGAGTGTTTGGACAGTGCTCTTAGGCACACACTGGATTCTTGGGCTGTGCAGAGCCAGGAGTTGGACTTTGATAATCCTTGTGGTTTCCTTCCCAGAGGAGGGAGATTCTATGGTTCTGTATTTCTAAGAAGTCATTGAGAGCAGTCCTGAGAGAAGGACTTGATGATTCCTGAGGATGAAAGGCGGGACATGAGCTAACAATGTGTGCTGACAACCCAGGTGACCAGCTACATCCAAGGATACATCAAAAGCGACATGACCAGCATGCCGAGGGAGATAATTCTGCCCCTCTACTCTTCTCTGGTGAGTCCTTCCCTAGAGCACTGCATCCAGCTCTGGGTTCCTCAACACAAGGAAGTCTTGGACTTTTTGGAGTGGGTCCAGGCAAGACCGCAAGATTATCAGGGGGGCGGGGCACCTCTCCTATGAAGACAGAGAGAGCTGGGGTTATTCAAGATGTCCTTGTGGCCTTCCAGTAATTTAAGGGGACTTATAACAAAGAGGGAGAGCAACTTTTTACACAGACAAGCAGTTATAAGACAAGGGGATACGTTTTTAAACTAAAACAAGAGAGATTTAGATGAGATATTACAAGGAAATTCTTTACCCAGAGAGTGGTGAAACACTGGAACAGGTTGCCCAAAGGCAACGTGAATGCCCCGTTGCTGGAAATGTTCAGGGCAAGTCTGGATTGGGGTGCAACCTGATCTAGTGGGTGCATCTTTACTCATGATATGGCAATGGAACTAGATGATCTTTAAGGTCCCTTTCAACAGAAACCATCCTTTGATTCCATGATTCCACAGAATGATGAAAAGTGCCCACAATAACTGTAAACAAGATTGATTGAAAATGAGAGGTCAGTCATAAATATAATTGTTACATTTGGAAAAAAAAAAAGTGAGGAAATTAGGTTTCTCAATACAAAAAACCCCCAACCAACCAAACAAAACAAAATAATTCAAACAAACAAACAAACACAAAACACAAACAAACAAAAAAACCCCCCAAGACATTGATTTGAGCCCTGGTACATAAACCACTGTGAGAAATACTCAGAAAAACATTTGATTTTCACTTTAATAGAAATAACAAGACCAATGCATTTTACACGCTAAACATGTTGGATTTAACTGTTGTCACTAAAACTGATACTAGCAGTTTAACTAAGTTTATTGCTTGAGTATCATGCAGTCCATGGAGTGCACATGTAAAGCTCTATAACCTGAAGAATATACAGTGAAAAACTCTGTTCTGAAGTAAAAATACACTGATCCCAATAAATAGATGCCATCTGCTCCAAGACTTTGGTTCAAGGATACAAATACTGTGAATTGTTGTAGTCAAATGAGGCATAAATAAAGAAAATGATATCTAATAATTATGTTTTGCACTATGGAATGTTTTATCTGAGTAGTAAGCCTGCATAAAACTGTAAAACTTTTATTCCCAAATATTGATGTTAGAAGCAGAAATTTTGTGTTCTTGTCCCATTTTCCAGGCATTGGAAGAAAAAACAAAAAATAATTTTATTTCATAATTCTCAGTGTAAGCAAAGCAGGGAATTTTTAAGTGGAATCTATTACATGCAGTTGAAAATAATGAAAAATTGTACTCAAAACCTCCTACAATACCTATCAAGATTTCAGCTGGATATTTCAGTGCAGTCTCAACAAGCCAAAGAATGAGAATATGGATGAAGCCTCTTGTTATCTTTATGTGTCAAGCAGTTCATTTTTTAGTTCCCAAATATAGCTTCAAAAAGGTCTTCCTTGTCATAGATAAATGCAGACAATGATAAAGGCCTGTATTTATGCTTTATTTGTTTCAATATCATTTGATAGCCTGCTATTCTTCATTTCTTTCTTCATAACTTTCTGAAGCTTCTTCCAACTCTCTGCCTGACTCCATGCAGGATTTGAAAGGTACGACGAGATAAAACACATGCATGGGCTGTCAGCTAGGTGGGACCACCATCCACCCAGTCAAATAGCACTCAGCTGTTTACAGTGATTATCTGTCATTCGTCAGGAGTTAATCTTTCATGATAGAATATTGCTCATTGCACCTGCCATAACACATACCAGCGCTGCACTGTTCTAACGGGACACCTGCTCTTGTTACAATATAAAAAGTAGCATGTTTTCAAATGCAAGGAAAGTTGCTGGATAAGATTTTTTTTTTCCAACACCAAGTCTTTTCTTTTGGGAAATAATAGGCCTTTGAAAAGTGCTTGTAAAACAATTCATAATCACTCTTTTAATTTTTCACTGGAGTGCATTTTGCCAGAGCGTTATCCTGCATGTTCTCTGTAAATATGGTTTTACATTAAAACTGGATCATGCATTCCTTTGATAATTTTTCTGGTAGCCCAGATTCTGCCTGTGGTTTTGTCAAAGGCTATATGGAAGTGGCAATAAAAGACACAGGAAAACAAAACAAAATAAAGCAATCAGTAAAACTTATCATCTTCGTATTGCAGATAATGAACATGACTATTGCAGAAAGTTTCAGCTAATTTAGTTGATTCTGTTTAATACTTATGTCACTAAGCCATTGCTAAACCCTCATTTGTTACATTTAAAGTGATTTATTACTTCCTGAACTTCTTTAATTCAATATATCAATTTCCCTCATTACTTTGTTACTCTAACAATTTCTTCATAATTTTCTTGCTGTGATACTGATAATTTTAAGCACTCTAAAGATTTTTGATAAGAGTTGAGAAAAAATGTAGAGAACTTTTTAATATATTGATAAAATGAATTCTAAATATATGAGAACATTGCAGCATTGGACCAAATTAGAAAAATTCTATTTAAGTACTAATTCAATTGAAGTACTAAGAAATTTTAAGATCAGCACTACAGGACACTGAAATAAAAGCTGAATATTTACCTGACACACACATTTAATATTTCAGGTTTTTTGGACGTTCTCCAAGAAATTGCCATCTGATTAGGACAAATTACTTTCCCCCCATGGCTCCGAAATACGATATTTTTTCCTGAGAAAGCTCTGTTTATACTTCCATGTTAAACTTTTCATAACTCATTAATGTGATTTTTATGCTATTGTTCAGTATACATGGAATCACATAATATGCTGAGTTGAAAGGGACCCACAAGGATCATCAAATCCAACTCCTGGCCCTGCACAGACCATCCCCAAGAGTCACACCATGTGCCTGAGTGCATTGTCGAAATGCTTCTTCAACTCATACAGGCTTAGTGCTGTGACCACTTCCCTGGGGAGCCTGTTCCAGAGCCCAACCACCGTCTGGATGGCGAATCTTTTTCTAATATCCAACTTAAATCTCCACTGACACAACTTCAGTCCATTCCCTTGGGTCCTATCAGTGGTCACCAGAGAGAAGAGATCAGTGCCTGTTCCTCCTCTTCCCCTCATGAGGAAGTTGCAGATGTCATCACAGTCTACAATTTCCTTGTGAGAGGAAGAGGAGGGGCAGACACACTGGATATTTTACTCACAGTGCCTTGGAAAGTTTGTGTGGAGCCATCCTTTTTCATGCTAGTCATCAATTCTTGATTCCTTAATCAGCATCACATAACATCCCAAGACACATGCTTGTATTCTCAAGAACTTGTGGTTAATTTAGGAAAATAGTGAGTCTTGAACTAGATGTAATGAAGATTTTAAAGAACTGAAAATTCATACTGCAATATCTAAGATTAGATCATTATCTTTTTAAATTGACACTAAGAAGGTGAATGCTTGTTATTTTTGTTAAATTTCTTTTCCGAGCATGCTGCAAGTATTACAGTCATAGGTTTACTTCAGAAAAAAAAGGATTCATCATATATGTAGAAAAGGCACAGATGCCAATGAAATGTAAGACACAGGAAACTGCATACTATATAAGGAACAACATACAGCAAACTCTGTTGCTAGTAAGAAGCTATGACATTAGCTGTGATACACTGATGAAGATAAGAGAGAATAAAAATGGAGAGGAGTACTTGTGATGAGAGATTTCAATTACATCTTTTTTGGCTCAGCAAATGACCTAGAGTGTTGGCTCAGGCTGATGATGCTCACGCTACAGAAGTCTCATGGAATGGTTGATTAGAGAGCTCATGAAGAAAAAGGTAGCTCTCAATTCGGTGATTAATGTTTTGCAAGATCTCATTACAGATGAAAATTCAAAAAGTCTGTGTGGACTCTGTAAAACAAAGTACTTTCTTACCTACTGTAAATGTAAGCAAGGAGGAGTAGGGGTGATTCACTTGATGCATCCTTTTCAGATTTTTGAAAGATTTTTCTCCAAGTCTCTCATCAAAGAATTTTAGGGAAAGTAGGGAGTTATGTGATAAGAGGAGAGGTCCTCACTCTGATGGTTAAATAAAAGATAGGAAAGAGATGTAGAAGCAAACACTCTCTTGTCACAGTGGAAAAAACAGCTCCATGGGAATTTGTGCTCATCAAGTCCATGATAGTGCAATATATTCTGCAAAACGCCTCTTGGGAGCCTTTTATCACTCAATATCTCTACTGAAAGCACCTAATCTTCCCTTGCTTTCTCTCATTGTTTAAAAACTAAAATTTGGGGGTTAGATATAGGTGAACTATGAAAGTAAATTACTACTTTGTGACGGACTGTTACTTTGTGGCACTAAGGAGTTTTATGAAGCCAATTTGGTTTTTTAAGAAATTGGAACATTTCAATTTGATTTGATAGATGTTGGTGTTCAGTGATGACAGTGGCCTGACAGAGTATACTTTCTTCACTAAGGATTTCAATGGTACCCCCACCCACCAACAACCAATCCTTGAAAAGATTATTTATTTTGAAATCAAAATGTAATTTGAACAGTATATATTTAATAAAATCCAACAGAAGTCATCAAAAAATGAGGAAGAACCTAATTCTTTAGTCAAAATTTACACATCCTGTACAGTGATGGATTGTTCATAAAGGATAGAGAAATTGCATGTGTTACGTAATGAACACACCATAGTATCTAGCTGAATAGTATTGAACTAAGGAATTATTCCTATGTTCCCATGTTTCAGATGTTGGATTTTTAAAAATCCATTTCTCTTCCAGTATTTTCTATGCATACTTTCATTGCTTAGTGAGGAAAAAATATGCAGGACTGCTGTTCATCCCCCAGCCTGGACTGATACTGGGGGTTGCCCCGACCCAGATGCACTTGGACTAGTTGAACTTCATGCAGTTCTTGTGGGCCCACTTCTTGACCTTGTCTATGTCCCTCTGAATGGCATCCCATTCTTCAGGGGGGAAATACTGTAAATTGTATTGAAAAACTGATAAGTGATTCTAAATCTGAAAAGAATTAGTTCTGTTACTGAGACGTAAAAATAAGAGTGACATGGTGAAAGTGAGGTAGGAAGAAAAAGAACATACAAGTTTTACATTTTTCCAGTTGTTTTTCTTCCACTTATTGCCAAATTCCTAGTTTGATGACAGAAACTTTCTGATAGAAAATGTATTTAAATAATATAAAAGTTGGTGCTCTTTCATTACAAACCTTTTCTTTTCTCATGAAAGATCATCACTGTGAAAGACCATTACTGAATGTGCATGTCTAATTTGTCATCCATGAGTTTATCTATTGTCTAGGCCTGTAAATTTGAACATGGAAAAAAAAAGCAAACTTGATAAGTCGGACAAAAATATGTCAACTGTACTTATTTCCCATATACCAGATTCACAGAATACGCTGATTTGGAAAGGACCCACCCATATCATCAAGTTCACCTCCCGGCCCTGCATGGGACACCCTGAGAATCACACCATGTGCCTGAGAGCATTGTCCGAATGTTTCTTGAACTCAGACAGGCTTGGTGCCATGACCACTTCCCTGGTGAGCCTGTTCCAGTTCCCAACCAGCCTCTGGATGAAGAACCTTTTCCTGATATCTAAACTAAATCTCCCTTGATTCAGATTTGTGCCACTTCCTTGGGTTCTGTCACTGGTCATGAGACTGCCCCTTCTCTTCCTCTCATGAGGATATTGCGATCTCCCCTCCGTCTTCTCTTCTCCAGTTTGACAAAATGTTATTGAACAGTAATAGTTTCTTAACATGACTGACACTTCTACCTTCATGGCATTAGAAGACTAAACACACTCATTTTCTAGTTTACTAATGAAGTACAGAAAACACTAAAGCTATATCCTATGCACAGGATATAGCTCCATGAAAGCCATTTTGACTGTAACAAGTCAATGCTTTTAAGACACGTTAACTTGCACTCCAGCAGTTGCAGTGAGGCTAAGATTTCCTTGACATCTGACGATAAAATGTGAGTACAAAAATTCTCACATAGGACTATAAGACAACTGTGGCTTTATTATTCTCCAGTTCTTAACAGCTAGTTAATTTTTTCCAGAATTTTTACAGAGACACAAACTTAATAATTCCATTTTTCTCTTCCATTATCAATCTGTAATCTTGTTTGCCTTTTTCAGCTATTCCAATGTTAACTGTACTTTATGAGCTCTCAAAGATATCTACTAAGATAATGAGATTTTTTTCAGGCAGTCTTTTAATTAACCTAGGATAACTTCTGTGATTTTTTTTCCTTCATATTCAGGAAATTTACTGTACTGTCAGCATTTGCCTAAATTAAAGAGCATAGAAGAAAGTATGCTTGTTGAGGCATGAGAAGTTCCTGATATTACCTTGGCAATTTTGAATGTTACCTCCTACATCTGTTCACTGTTGTAGATGTTAATTAAACTATTTTTTTTAAAAAATTAAACAGGATCAGTTCTCTGATCAGTTATGAACTCAGTAATGAGATAACAGCTTTAACTCTTCAAATTGTCTTTTGCTTCACCAACTCCTTCCAAAAGAACTTATAGAAGTCAGTCAGCTAACTTGTACACAGGTAATCAGCAGAACACAAAATCCATATTTAGATTTTTAAAAGACTCTGTGACTTAGTGGACATCTTTTCAGATACTTTGAAATTCCAGTGGAAAAGCAGTAAATCTGCATCCACCTTGAGAAGTTGAGATTATCTGCACAATTTTAGTTAAGTTCCACACCTTTAGAAATTCTCTCCCTGAAGAAATGGTGGCACATAAATCTGTCCATCTCAGGTCCCTGTTATGTGCTCATTGGTATTCCCAGGCTCCTGACTGAAAGAGTGGTAGTAAAAAGGATGTTTAATTTATCCCAGAGTAAAGAATTTTGCTTAAGGCAGATGTTGGCCACTCATAAGTAGGTTATCTGCACCAGTGTTTAACTTATATAAAAGTCCCTAAGACAGTTATGAGTAGATGCTTTCTCTACCTCAAAATATAAGGTAGGCATGTGTATTACACAGCCCATACATGGCCTATAATCTTACTTCAGTTCCATTCATGTAAATGAAATGCAATTAAAATATATTCTACCCAAACCAACAAAAATGTTTAGTGGTCAACTGACTGCATCTCTCAGAAATGTCAAAAACACACTAATAAAAAAGGAGCAGCACATCATGAGACCTCTTCATAGTGACACATGTCAGCCAGCTGCCAGCAACACGAGTATTTATCCTATGAGGTCTACAGGTTTTTCCCTTGGATAGTGTATGCATTAGTTTGCACTTGTACTACTTCCCAGGAAACACTTTTGACAACTTTTGTAAATACACTTCTTTTAAAATAATTGAAACATATTCCTCAGTATTTTTAGAGTGGTATAAACAGGGTAGACTGAACAAATGATTAGTTGCTGCTGCTCTTGAAACTCTACACTAACATGAGAAGGAATTATTTCTTCAGAATCTCAGAAAGAATTTTTAGTAGGTAATAAATATTGCAGCAAAACAATAACCTTACAGAAAATACAGGAATTTTAGAAATTCTCATGGAAGTTACTAGGAAAAATCTTAAAACAGATATTATCTTACAGGAGATGAATCTTCAAAAATGGGTGAGAGTAGAAAAAAGGACAGGAGAGGAAATACACAAAAAATATCCTTTAGAGAACAACAAAAGCAGAATTCAAAATTAAGCAATAAAACAATCTATATTTTCATACACAAAATCATGGCCTTTGTAAAATCTTCTCAGTTATGAATGGAAATGCAGAACATTCAGACTTACAAAGCAGTAAAAACTAAATTCTCTAAATGGGATGTGGACATTGCAACATAGTTACTTGTAAGTTGTCCTTCCATGCTTTTGGGGACCTTAGTTTAACTTTATGGCCAAAACTTCAAAGAAGAAAAATTATTCATGAATGGTCTAATACACTTGCAAAAATACTGAGTATAATTTTGTGATATCACATTTTGTGATAACTGGATAACTACAGGAAACCCAGGTAGTATTTTGACAAACTTTATTTCTTAATCAAAATCTGACTTGAAAGTATGTGCAACACTTTGTGAATCAGTCAAATGATTTGGGGGTTTACTGGTTACTTAATTATCTTAATTACCTATTTTTTCTGTCATATTCACACAAACTGTCATATTCAGTTTTTTAAACATTAGTAAAAAAGTTGTGACAAAATTTTCCTGCATCTAGAAAACAAGAAATTACATTTCTTAGTTAACAATAGACTTTTAATGTTTTTCCTCTGTCCTTTGTCTTTGCAGCACTTTAATAATGGCTTTAACTTTGCGCATATTATTTCTTTATTATCTGCACTCCCTTTGGTGCTATGAATCCATGGGTTTGTTCTATTTTTGTTTTCTTATAAACCCCATAGACAGTTATCTAGTCATGGTATTCTCAAAAACTAAAGTAGCCCATGTTTACTAGGTCTTAAAAACCAGCTTTGAAAATCTAATCTAAATACTAAAATATTATTTCTGAACCAGAGTTGACAAATGGGTTTTCCCAGTGGAGCTTTGAAAATATTAAAAGACTCAGCTTCCACTGAAAAACATGATGTGTGTAAAATTAGCCAATTTACTTCAGTTGCTTGGAGTATAAGAAATACTGAAGACTGCAATCAGCATGCAAATAGTCTTACAATTTAAGACAGAATATTTGAAAGATATTTTGAATATATGCATGAATGCATATATACTTTTCTAACCATTCCATATGTCTATGTCTGTATCGTGGATATACAGAAGGATCATCGAATCATAGGATCATAGAATCATTTATTTGGAAAAAGTGTCTAACCCAACACTAACACAGCAACCCAGCACTGCCAAATGCACCACTGAACTATGTCCCCCAGCAGCACCTTTTATATACCTTCTGGTTTATTTTATCCCTTTCCCCCTTCAAATCAATGAGCCTTGATAAATCGTGTTCAAAAATTCCTTTTACTCGTTGAAACCGGTGTGCCCTGTCTGTTGCCAGCAGGCCTGGTGTCAAGTAAACTGATTCATGATTAAAGAACCCAAAATTCTGCCAGTGATACCAGGCTCACAGCCAAGCACTGTTCTGTTGGGTCTCCATGTTTCTTCCCTAATCGTTCCCTGTGATTGGAAGGATGGAGAAAAACACTACTGTGATTCTGATCCCTTAACCTTGGCCTTTTACCAAGGCCCGGAAGTCTCTCTTGATTGCCCTCAGATTTCTAGTTGCAACTTCATCATTGCTTACCCAAAAAAACAATAATCCGAGTGCTGAACCATTGTAGGAACCCTTCTCTTCAGATTTTTAACCCAGGCCCCAGGAAGGTAGAACACTTCCCTAAGAAATGGATCTAGTTGGCGTATTGGGCCTTCTATTCGCTTGAGAAGGGAGTCTCCCGGTATTCTGAAAACAATTTTTTCATTCTTTATTTTATGGACTGTTTTTTCCACAGAGCTATTTGTCCTACATCACCTGAATTTTTAAGAATGAAACTACTCTTTGAATTCATAATGTTCTTTTCCTGTTTTTGCTTCTTTGCACCCAGCTCTTTAATGGAGTGTAATTTTTTTGAAGGCAGAATGTTAAGCAAATTTTATCATTTCCCTTTGAAATCAGAGTAGGTTTTCTCACAGGATCATTCAGACTCAGCTGGGGCATTATGAACAGGAAGGTGAGGGATTGTAATAAACACATTTTTGTTCTCCTCTAGAAACATCTATTGGACTGTTAATCTTTTTCTTTCAAATTGTAACATAATGTATAAACAAGTACAAATGAAGATTAGAAATATTTCAGCTTAATCAAATATGTTCTTTTTCTCATATTGTTCTCAGTTGGTTGTTCGGGGTTTTTTGTCTGTTTGATTACATGACTGAATCAGCCCTGTGTGCCTTGACAAAAGTATTTGTGTCTGAACCTTCCACTAGTGTACTGCCAGGAATGGCAGGGAGAGTGTTGGGACATCGTCTTTTTTGCTCCTTAAAAATAAGCATCCAGCAGTGCTGACTTTACCAATTGGATAGGGCATAATATTTGTGACCTTTGTCATCCCATAACCTTCTATATCCTGGTTGAGCACACGCTGATTCACACAGAATGACTTTCTCTGAAGTGTCTCACATGGTGTATGACACCTGTACACAGCAAAGGTTGCTGGACAAACTTGTTTTTGATAGTCAGGGAGCTCCATCCACTGCACAGGGGAGCGAGCAAAAAACCAGGGTCCACGGCTTTCCTCATACGGTACCATTTAGTTGGACACACTGACGGGCTGGGAGATGGAACATATATTCAGGGGAGTGAACAAGTTTATGCTGTAACCGTGATCATCTGCTTCTTTTGGTATGAAACACTGGCTTTGGAAGATAAATAATAAAAGAATTATAGACTTATATAGGGCTTTTATTTATTCTCTTCCTTCTGACCCACTCCCAGATAACCAAAGTGATAGTAAGAGGAAGAGTCACACAAGTGTAGTGTTGTTTGAAGGGCAAGGTAATTTGAGGAATTTCATTTTCTCATTCACTTAAATTGATGTTCTTCAATTACACTGTTCTCCAAGAGCTCCAGTTTTTGAGTTGCCATAAAGATCATACCAGAGCACATTGCTGTCACAGAAGTGTCAAAAAAAGCACTTTACTGATAATTAGATTTTGCTTTCATTTAGTTGATTGATCTTCAACAAAATATTTCTCAGCCTGCGACCACTGTTACTAGTACTTCTCCAAGGCACTTTTTCTACTCAAGACTCATCCTCTTCACTCAGTTATGAAACCCTACTTTAACTTCACAGCCTTAAAAAACAAGTTAATTTTTTCCAATCAAGGCCATTACAATCCCATTACTCTCCAAGCATATTTCCTCCCAAGTGTTAGAAATATATAAATTATTCTTTAATCTGGCTCCAGTGCCATGATTTGATATTAGCATTTCCTCCCTGCGCAGTCCAGATACTGTCCTAAGAGAGGTTTCAGAAAATTAAAATAATCACATCAAGAATTAAAAATTAATTCACAAATTCCTGTTTCTGCTAACTTCAGTTTCTCTGTAGTAAATAATTTTCCTTTGAATATCTTTGTTTAACAAAGACATCCAACACTAAAATGTACACATTTGTCAAAAAGAAAGAGAAAGTAAATTCTAACAATGTCTTCTTGCAGGATGATAATTAGCATTTTCTTTGTTTCAAGCATATGTACCTAAATGTCATGTTGTTAAATATTTGTATTCAAATGCTTATCCTTAGAAGGAGGTCTTCAGATATTTCAGATTCTTCATGTATGAAAGGTGGGACTGGGAAAGGGAATACAGAGATGGGATAGCTGTGTAGAAATGTTCCCTGGGCAAGGATAGAGATACTGCATAATGGTGTGGGAAAAAATTTTGATATCTCTCTGGATTTCTCATAAATTCACATCTGGAGCTTTTGTTATGCCTTTTTTTTTCTTTTAATGATGTTGTCTACAAATAAACCAAGAGTCTCAATATATGTATTAATCTAATCCTTTATGGTATAATGACTTAGCTACCATAAATTATTCTAGATATCAGGGGAAAAAATAAAGTACTTGTTTTTACTGATCTATAAGCAGAATAGGGAACTGTAAACTTTTTCCTTTGGCCATATTGAAGTTATAGGGCAGAAAATATCTTGAAAACTGGTGCTAACATGAAGTTCAACACTTCGCAATGATATGGGGCTTAAGAAGGTTATTTGGAGAAGCGATCAAAATGCATATGGCATGAGAAGAAAATTTCTGATCTTACATCATTCTGTCTTATATTTAAGTTTTGTTAGAAACTAGATGGGAATTACTTTTAGTTTAGGAAATAACATATCTACTTGGTGATAAGTAACTTGCCATAAAATACCAGTAAATTTGTTAAATTGATATTCATAAACTGACATTCAAGAATTACAAGGGAGATTAAGCAATTTTTCCAATGTTTTTGATAATGTATTCTCAGTGCAGGAATGCAATCATTGTGTAATAACAACTAATACAAGATTAAAAAAAACAACTACATCTCACAGTCTGAATAATATGCTTATTCACAGAAAGCGTCTTTAAAATATGCTTCACAGATCATTAGTTTTATGGCATTAGGAATGAGCCTACATAGATTTAGCAATGAATCCCTCTCCTCTGGATATTGTAACAGGTATGAAACCTT